>VZTI01000714.1:272534-472070 GCA_013397865.1 Struthidea cinerea | reverse complement strand
AATAAATAAATAAATACATAAATAAAAAGTATGGATTATTCACTTGTATTTCATAGAGAGAGATTTAGAAAAATATATTATTAATTTCCATCTAACTCTGAATAGAAATTGTTTTTCCTGAAATGTTGATAGATGTGCTCTGATCTTCCACAGTGACATTCTGAAACTGCCTTAATACCTTTTCCAACCTACCTCAGCCACAAAATTTTCCAAAATGTTATCTGGAAATATGACAGAGGAGAGGAGCAACTTATGACGTAATTACAGGTAAATGAAACATGAAAACCACATATGAAAGAAAAACCCCACACAGTAATGAAGGCTCAAAGTTGTCAGAACGACAATAAAAAATCCTACACCTTCATAGAATATCAAAATAATTAATTTGATTTGTCAAGGCAAGTCTGAATTATTTTGTTTAACCTCTCCTCTATAAATATGTACACTATAGTTGCTCTAGTACTTCATGAGTCCTGTAGTTTTGCTACTGAATTCATTGATCCTAAGGCGAAAAAATTGACAATGCTTCTCATTATGCATTAGTTATTTGTTTTTCAAAGTAAGCCTCAAAAATAAAAGCAGAACTTAACATGTGTATGTGGTTTATATGTGATGCCTGAGTACAGTTCATTCTCTGAAAGACAACAGAGGCTTGTGTACTCTGCGTGATAATTCCTTTCAGTCACAGTAACAACCCAGAGAAACTCACATTTATGTTTAATCAGTGTAAAACAAAATGGTTTCAGTCAGCTTAACTATCAGAAATATTCTGCTTTGAGATGAAACAAACAAAAGGCAAAATTGAAAATTCCCAACTGTGAGTATTCTAGAGGAAAACAGAGTATGAGAAAATCAGTCTTTTGTGTCAATAGTTTTTTTTTTTGTTTTCTTTCATTATTTGATCCATTTAGATTTGTGCCATAAACCTTTTTTAGGGTATCTCTTACTTGTTCATGTGACTTCTTTCTTCCTTTGGTTATAAATACTTCCTGGAGTACTAAGTTCATGTTGCATCACTAGAGATATGGAACAAATATAATTATCTTCTATGATGATACCATCAAAGACATAAATTATTTTTTGTGCGCAAGAAAAAAAAATTGAAATATTTAAAACTAATTTTTAGATAAGAGTACGTAGACGATATAAGCTTTGAAGATATTATTGGTGGGACTATTAATAAAATGCTGTGATCAATATTCTTAAAAAGAAAATAAAATTAATTTAAAAGTTGGAAAGATTTCAAAGAACAGATCAAATTAATCTTAGAGTTTAAGAACCATCTGGGAAAAATATACTTATCTAGTTACACTGTCTTTGTGGTTGTCTTCTCAGACTTTGTAGATTTAATTTAAAAGATGAAGAGTTATAAATTCCATTTAAGAGAGCAATGAAAAAGAAGATATAATATCCCAAAAACTGAAACATGAAAAATAAATAACCAGAATAAAATATTTTACCAGTAAAAGTAAGTAATCATAAGTGAAATTGAAAGAGCATATTAATCTTTTTTATCATTAGAAAGAAAATAGCATCAAGGAGGTACTGATAGTCAGTAAGAATGTCCTTGCCTTCAGAATGTTACTTGTGTTTCCACCTGGAAAGAAGAAACTTCTCTGAAGAAAGAATAGGTAGTTATGAAGTGTTTGAAGGACAAGTGACAACTTCCAGTGCTTGAGAGAGAACACATTTTGATGCTTCTGAGTGAAACTAATTATTTCCTAGTTAATGTGTATCACAGGAAATTAGGAGATGCTTTCAGAAATCATGAGGTTTATACCCAACAGTAAAGGAAATTCAGAACTAGAAAAACAATTTATTTCTTGTTGATTTCCATGTATGTTAAAAAAGAAATTAGTTCATAAAGATTCAACAGATTGTGATCCTTGCTAAGAGATGGATCTTAAAATAACATTCATATTGCTCTATATGGTATACTGCCAACAGAATAAAATCCATGTCAGCTGTAGTATTACAGATTTTTATTAGAAAATCTATGAGAGCTTAACTGAGAAGTTAATTTTTGGTAGATTGTATGACCTTGAAATTCATACTTCTGCTCTTATTTTTGACTAGATAATGGAATTTCCCTTTGGATATATTTTAAAGACCAATTTAGGGCAGAGACGGAATTTGTAAAATAAATTCTGTAGGTACTACTCCTCTCAATAAATTTAAATCAATTTAAACCTTCATATAAGTGAATGAGAGCAGAGTTTCTTTTTTAGTTCATGTATCATCAACACATTTATTACAGTTGCAAATGTGAAATTTTTATTGTCAGTGTTAATGCTTGAACTAGAAAGAACAGCGTTTAACTGTTACAGACAAACTCCATTTTTACTTTGAAATAGCCGTCATTTCATATCTGTATTATAGAGGAATATGATAGTGTCACTATGAAACAAGCAAATTCTATTGATGTATTAATGGACATCAGAAAGGACTCTAGTGTTAGGCAATTTACACGAGACATGGAAGACAAAGGTTCAAACATTATTTCTGAATAGTCAGTGTAAATTCAGAAACTTTTATATTTAAATTCTCCTATTTAGATCTATATTTTTCATTGATTTTATATGTAAAATTGTAACAAAGACAAACAAAGTCTTAATTCCTTTAGAGATAATGGAAGAAAACTTTAAATCTCAGAATACTGACATGGAAAACATTTTCTCTAACTGGAAACTTTGCTGAATAATGTCACACATCATTCCATTAAACTTATAAACTTGTCTTTGTATTTAAATACACACTGCTTTATCTGACCAAATATTGGACTTTCCATCATACTAATTGACAGAGAAATCCTGACAGATATAAATTTGCAGCTAGAAATAATATAACAAGAAATCATGATCAAACAAGAGAAAAATATTTAGCAATTTTCTGATGAAAACACTTTCATTCTTGTATAGTTTTTCAGATACCACCAGAAAGAAAACAAAGACAAAGCATACTATGCATAATTCATCTAGGAAAGAGTGGAATATAAGTCTTCCCCATTAGCAGTAGTTTAGTTTCTGCATTAACAAAAATTATTCTAGCAATAAATTAAATGTAATGAACTGTACACATTCAATTTCTTGACAAATCCTATGTTGTCTATCTTGTGAAGTTCAATTTATAGCTAAGATATTTGTATTTTAATGCCCTAACTACTTCTTATTTTCTGTACTTCTGTATTTTAGGATAAAAAGCTTTAAACAGAGTGTGCACTGTTTCACTAGGAAAAGTTTTGTCTCACTAATTCATTAATGAAAGGCACAAAGTTATATAAACCTGCTATTGTCATGGTTTAACCCCAGCCAGCAGCCAAGCCCCAGGCAGCTGCTCACTCACTCCCCCACTAGCAGATCAGGGAGACAATTGAAAGGGTACAAGCTAGAAAACTGTGGGCTGAGATAAAGGCAGTTTAATAGGGAGAGAACACAAGCAAAGCAAAACAAGGAATTAATTCACTGCTTCCTATGGGCAGGAAGGTGTTCAGGCATCTCCAGGAGAGCTGGGCCCCGTTATGCGTAATGGTGACTTGGGAGACCAACACCATCACTCCAGAAGTCCTCCTCATCCTCCTTCTTCCCCCACTTTGTATACTGAGCATGATGTCATATGGTCTTGTATATCCCTTTGGTCAGTTTGGGTCACTTGTCCTGCCTGTGTCCCCTCCCAGGCTCCCAGGTACCCCCAGACCCCTTGCTAGCACGGCAGTACGAAAAGCAGAGAAGGCCTTGGCTCTGTGTCAGCCCTGCTCAGCAATAAAAACATCTCTGTATTATCAACCTGTGTTCAGCACAAATCCAAAACACAGCCCCACACCAGCCATTGTGAAGAAAATTAATTCTCCCCCAATCAAAAGCAGCACAAATATTTAGAAGTTGTGGGAATTTTGTGTTGACTTAAAATACAATGTAGGGGACAAAGGACTCTACGCTGCCAGCTTTTTCTTGTCTTATCTAATCTACCTTCCAAAGTCAGTATTCCAGATATTTGTATTAAGTGTATAAAACAGCCGTTCAATACTCATGTATTTGTTAGCATTTTGTGAGGAAGACTTACAGAAAAAGAAATCTTTTAAATGTCAGCATTAATGAGAAGTTGAAGTGTAATGATTAGTGTGACAGCACTCAAAAATTACATGCCTCCTTTTCTGGTTTTCTTGTATCAGTATGTAAGTGGTATTTTTTTCTTTCAGTGCATTAAATATTTTAATTAACCTTAAGAGCTGTTTGGCTGTGTTACTTGAAAATAAAAATAAATTTCATTTCTGTATTTCTTCAATATTTTTTGGATGAAAAGTTATGAGACTCTTGGAATTCTGTTCAAATGAATGCTGTGTGACTTCCTAGATTCGGGTGACACTGTAACTCAACATCTTCAGGGTTGGCACTGTTCAAGTAGAACACCAATTAAATGTTCTGTTCCACAAACGGTATAATGAGTTTCTTGACCCTCAGCAAAACCTTCCTACTCTCATCTTTTCTCACCTGAGTAAAAGCAAAAGTAGTATCTGCAAATGCATGAAGGCAATAATCCTGCTGTACTCTTCCAGTGAGCAGTCTGTTCTTCTAGAGAAAAAAAAAAGAAACTCTGTTATGAATGTCATCTATTTATTCCTTCTGAGGTGAAGCAGAAATTACTGTTAATCTGAAACTCTAACTGGTTTACAGTTTCCATGAAATGGCACATGTTTATTTATCTGCTGTCAGCTACCTTAAGTTTCCAAAGAATTTTTATATCACCAAACAATATACACAGGTTTACACGTTTGTGTTACACGTGTTCTTTATTCAAGGTGGGCAAGAGGCACAAGAAGCACATATTTTATAACAGTTGGCCAAAATAATCTTCAAACAGATTTATTTTTCAATTCAATTCTGCTCACCAAAAGACTCTGTACAATACCCTCTGTGTAGCTATTTACATTCCTTTGGTCGACTCCAGGCATTTCCCAAATCTAATTCCTCATCAATCCTAGTCCCAAGTGTCACATTATTTAAATCACACAGCCATAATAATTAGATCTTATCTTTTCCCAAGCTTTAAAATCACTGCACCAGCCTAAATTGCTGTAGAAATTGTGCTTTTACATACATAAAACTTAAAGGTCTAATATTGGAATAATTTTAACCAGCTTAGCTGTCAAACTTGCATCTTTAACTTCAGCATGCATTGAAGCAATGCTCCAAAGAAGGTGCATAAGTTCTGTATGTAGTCGATGGACAGCAGCGAGTGCACTTGAAGATTTGCAGACGCTGAGCACCACATTTAAACTGTCCTGATTTCTTCCTGGAGGTTCTAGAATACATACAGTCGTAAAATGTAAGGTCAGCAGCTATTACACCGCTGAATATATGGTACAAATTAAAAGAACTGCTTATAAGACCTTTTTTTGACTTTTTTCCCCAAATATGAGAGTTGGCCTAATAAAAAATACTGAGTCTCCATTTTACCTTACTCTGAGAATGTAAATGTGGTATTGTGGTAGTTTTTCCACTGAGAAAGGATTGACCCAGGGATAGTTTTATCCTTTAAAAATCCTCTTAATAACTTCTGGTTCCCAAGATAAGGCAGTCAAGTCAGAATCTATTAATGTTTAAAATTTCTATTGACAAAGTAAAAGATGATTTCTGTAACAATCACCTTTGAATAAATTAAGTAATCTTTGATTGAATTAATTTGCTTTTACAGAAATAATGTTTTTAGTATATTAATTAACTAAATGTTGCTCTCAGGGTGCAACACAAATAAATTTTGTACTTTTCATTGTATGATTAATGTAAAAATGCAGGTATGCACTCATTCAGAGTGTAGTTTACATTATGGTTAATAAAAATATAATTAGAGTAATTTAAAATAAAAAAAAGATTACAATTATATAATCCAAAATTGAATTATTTAACTTAAAAGAGTTTTATGAACAAGAATTCAATTGTCTTTTTTTTTCTTTTAATGTGAAAAATATTAAGGACTGCTCTGCTTTTCAGTAAAAATCATGGGGTTTGGGGTTTATGGGAGGTGAATTACTGAAAACCACTGTTTCTAGTAATCCTGGAATTCTTTGGAAAAAAACCCATCACAATATTGACTCAATTAGAGTAGCTATATGGCATGGTTTTTTTAATTTAAAAAAAATAATATTGTGGTGTTTTTAATTGATTTGGTTTCTCGGCATGGTCAAGTGCCTTACAGTAAGAGAAAACACGGATAAAAGCAATAATTGACCTATGAATCATTGGAGAAAAGAGAAACTTGCCAAGGCTACAGGACCAAGGAGAATGCTGAAAATGTAGTGAATATGAGGGAGAAAAAGCTGAAATACTTCTGAATTTACCTACAAAGCGCATGAGAAATTAAAAGGACAGAGACGCCTTGCATAGAGCAGAAAATTGAAATGAAAAAGGGAGTCGTGGCAGAGTTGAATAAAAAAACTGTAAAATTGTACTGGACAAGAAAGGAAACCTGTATTTTATGGTAGCCTAGAACTTGGTATTCACTCAGACAAACCAGGAGAATGTGCATGAGCCCCATGGTCTAAGAATAGCTACAGAAATTGCCTTATGTAATTTTCCTGTTGATGAACAGATTAAAGAATGTCTTCGTCCAGTTTATTTGTCAAGTTGGTTTTTTTCTTTTTAAACTGTTCAATCTGCAGAGAAACTTTATTTGGGAAAGTGTATGAGAACCAAATGAATGTGAATTTGAAAGAAATGGGAACCACAGACAGGTGAAAAATATTCTTTTATAGAATTATACTATGCACAGCTTTAAATTCTCTTGAATACATCTCAACATGAATTTCAGAGGTCTTTTAGTGAGGTAGACTGTAGATACTTAGGACATGATGAACTAGCATTTTCTCTAAGGCTTAAAGAAAGAAGAAAACAAGTAATTTCTGTACTTTTTGTTTATTTTTATATTTCAGAGCATGAGGCTTCTTGTTTGATGTTAAGATTTATTAGACAGATACACAGACCACGGATAGATTTTGAGAGCTCTGAAGTCATGCAATGTTTATCTAATTTATTTATAATATACATGAGGCAAGTTAAAGTCCCTGCTTTCTTGCTTTCTATCAATGACTCTTTGGTCTGCATATCGCAAAGCATTTTAAATTATGAAAGGGAATGTTTTCCCTTTCTTTTAACTACGAGAGAGGGAATCTCAGATCTGAGATCTTTGATGGTCAAGTATAGACAGTTTGCTTTTTGCTTATTTTTAAGCCAGACATTACCTTTTTCTTTTTCCCCTGAACTTTTTTATTTTTCAAATTGATTTTTTCTCACTGATGACCTGAGAAATCCAATATTTACCCAGCTCCAATAAAAATCAGGAGCATATGTATGAGAAAAGGATGATTATTCTATGTGTAGTCTTATACTGAATTTTAAGAACTTCCACTGGAAAAAACTGAAACCAAACCCAAAGGAAAAAAAAAAAAAAAACAACCAAAAAAACCCTCAAAAACAACAACAAAAACAACAACAACAACAACAGAGAAAAACAAACACTTCTCTAAATAAGAACAACATATAAAAATAGCAGGTAGGTATTTTGCCAATGAAAATGTGTAAAGCCAAAACAAATTAATCCTGATCTTTATTCGGGTACATTTATATGGACCCCATTAAGACATCTGTTTCTGTGATGATAACATAGAGGAGTTGTATAAAGCATGAGGCACCACTTCTACCTAAAACATCACACTGTTTTTATGCACAGATTCCACTTACAGTTATTTGCACAGGGGAAATGTCAGAGCAATACCTAACATTTTTGAGGTGTGCTTTATTTCTATATGCAGTAAAAGGCTAGCATTTGAAAGTAGATAAGTTTTAAAATGTCTTTAAAGCCGTATGCGGAGTTCTAGGACCTTTGACACACAAATTATTGTCCCTGGAGCCAATGGAAATTCAAATGAGAAATGTGTAAAATTCCAGTCCTAAAGCTTGATCTTGAACTAGCACTACACTTGTTTCAATAACCACTGCTGAAAATGGAATCAGCTACAAGACCATGACGGAGATCAGCCAGGAAATCGTAAAGCCATATGACATTGATGGGAAATACATTCCAGAATTGTCATCTGGTTTTATTTTTGAAGGAGATAAGGAAATGCCCCTTTTCAGAAACAAAAAGCATAAATCACTGTAGGGTCAAAGTCTGACGATACACATCAGATGATTTAGCATGCAATTTGTTAAATTAACTACTGCTAAAGTTTTGAAACCTAGTTTTGCATATTTAGGAAAGCTGCTGTCTTCATTTATTTAGATTACAATATGAATTGGCACCCAACATAGCAGAAACATGTCCAGCTGCTTTTATTAATTTGTTTCATTCATTAACAAAGTAAGGATGGTGGAAGGAAAGCATTTCAATGTCTTGCCCTACATTGTGATTGTTATTATTATTGCTGTTGTTCAAGTCCCTGGCAATATATTTCTTATTATGTAAAACCAGACTATAAATCACAAAAAAAGCCCGAACAACTCCCCAACCCCCCCAATACGATGTACATATAAAATACATAGTGCACATATATTTGTAGCTCAGATATACATATAATGGTTTGTATATATGTATGGGTATACCTATAAAGATATATATATATATAAAATATATATATTTCCTAGAAATATTTAATTCAATTATGTCAACAAGACTGGAAAAGTATTATTTCTAAAACCAAATTATAAAAAATCTATATCAATTGCCAGATTTTGATTTTTTATGTCAAAAATTGGTAGCGTATTTCTTATTCTAGTAAAATGTTGATGTTATTTTTTTTCATTCATTCAGAAATCATTATGTTCTATTGTTTAATATCTTTGTGACCTAATAGAAACATAAAATTATGAAATATAAACACAGATAATATAAATTGTCTTATTTTAAAAGGCTTATTTTCTTGAAACAATTACTTTCATGTTTAAAATAAATGTGAAACATCTATGTATCAGTCAGAATTATTAAGAGGCTATATAGAGATGTATTGCAAAAATTTTAAATTCTTCAAAATTGTTTTCCATTTCTTATGTTTTTCTTCATTAATTTTTTCCTGTTTTCCACAATCTTAATTTGTTATTTAAAATAATTGTATTCAGGCTGTTTGCATTTTCCTTAGCTTTCTTTGCTGTGAGATATATGAAGTAACCAACTTGACGAGTTTTTGGCTAGCAATACTGAAGAAGATTTTAGTCTGGGTCACTGCTAATACAATCTAAAATTTTTTTCTAGAGAGCACTGTTACATACTTTGGAGGATAAAAATGTTCGAGTAAGTGTGATTTTAAGGCTAGTACTAGTTTAGAAAGATTGGATTTGTGGTAGGTTCGGAATTTGTAAAATTTAAGCTCTCTGATGTTTGAATTCTGAATTCATTGCCAATACATACTTGTAAGAACTGTTTGAAGACCTGGAGGACAAGAATGGGCCTAACACATTCAAAAATCTTGATATTTTGTTAACCTTAGCTGCAATAGCACCACTTGAGACACTTTATTGATTTGCTTATTTTCAAAATTTAAAAAATGTCGCACCACAAAAAATATCAAAGCCCTACAGTGTATGCCAAATAAGATGCCCCAAATTAAAATCACTTCCTGAGGTTTTTATTTACATCTGAAAATCCTACTTATGGGTTAATCTTGGCATCTATCTCAATAAATAATGTATGGTTATTTAAATGCATAAAATTTATTAATTTACAAATATGATGATAACTTTTGCAAACATAAGTCATAGAAAATTAACATCAAAATCTCTATTGTAATGACTCTAATTTTTTCAGTGTCTGCAGCAATGTTGCAGTTAATACTTGTCAATCACAATACATTAAACTGAACATTTCATATGAAATGTAATAACATCTCCTAACATTTGAAAGTAATAATAACAATAAGGTTTTTTTTAACTTTTTAGTATTTCCAAATTTTGCTACAAGCAGACTATAAGGGAAATCATTGAACAATGGCTAATATGAAAGAACATGAAAGACAATGCCATCATTTTGTTCATTTTTCAGAATTTTCAGATTTACTAATTTTTATTTGACAAATAATTTATAAGTATCAATTGATATTATATTTTTTAATTCCCCAAATGAACAGAAGTTACAAGGAAGAGGGGAGGAAGGTGTCAAATATATTGTTCTGTATTTATATTTATATTTATAAAAATATTTCAATTACGTTCTCTTTTACAGATGGATAGTGATCAATGGCCATGGGAAATCTCTTCCCAAATTTAGCCCACTAAGAGTTAGGCACCTAATCTAAGCTATGTGTCAATGAAGCCTGTGACCACTTCGTAAATTTTAGATGCTTAAAAATTCTGTATGCTACATATGCCTCTTAGGTTGTGTTGGAATTTCCTCTGGAAAGTTAAATGAGATTAATTCTGTCCCTACTGTTTTAGGATACATAAATATTGATGCAATACAATTTGAAATACGAGCTGTTAAAGGAAACATGCATTTAGTCTGTATAACCTGAATCCTTTGATCAAATTGACTAAATTTTGTTTAGACAAGATGTGTGGGATTCATCTGACCACATGTAGGCATGTGCAACATCCATCTAAGGAAGTTCGGTTCACTTTCCTCTGAAGCATCTACCACTACTCTTTATTCTACCATGAAGGCTTGGTTTGAACTGAGAAATATAATTTTCAGGCATGAAAATCTTCATGAAATAATTCCTGTCAAAAACGTCAAAGAACAATGATGACAAATATATATTACAGAAATCTTTGGAGGATTTGCCCAATATTTCCCTGAATTTTATCATTATCAGACTTAACTAATAGTTGCGATAGTAAGACATTAATGTCTCACATATAAACATTGACATCATTCTTTAAAATCTGGTATGACGTAGTTTTGATATTTCTTCTTGGTTGGCTTGAAATGGTTTTATCTGTTGAATCAGCATACCAAAAAGAGCACAAGTCAGAAACATAAAAAATAGTTGCATCAGGGAATTCAGAAGACACAGATGTAAATCGCAGAGGTCTAATCCTGTGATCACAGTTGGTACGAAAGGTTCTGTTATTTTTCATCTCAGTTTGTCCTCGCTAAAATGTTAAAATCACGGAAATGCTCATCACCTCTTTGATCACTGAGGAAAGATGTAGCTGACTCGAAGTCAGCTCTCAAGCAATCCCTAGCATTGTGAAAAGAAGGGCTGAAAGGAAAGCTTTGGATTGAGCATATGAAAAAGTTCCTTCCATTCTCTAATTCAGTTTTTAATTCTGTTATGGATAGTACTAGAATAATGATTTCGATTTAAAGTAGAATTTTTTTTCTCATTAATAACGAGACACTTTTATGACCCTGAACTTGTGTTTCAACAATTATTTGAGGTCCTGTACAAAATCAAGAATACCATACCAAAATAAATGAAAACTCCTATTTTAGTGTCTAAATACATCTCTGTGTTAGGAAGATTCTCATGATTGAAATATTAAAATCAGGACTGTTCTTCGTAGCATTTGCAGTTAAAACTGAATTGGGACAAGGGGAGTGAGAGTGTATTTTGTCAAGGTAGGTTTTATTGTTAGGACTCCATTACCCAAATGTATAGTACTAAGTCCCCAAAACCCATTAGAGAGGAGGTTAACCAGTGCATGAAGCAGCAGTATACTGGTTTTCGTCTGAGAAGAACTAAACATGCAGTGTTCAAATCTGCGACATACTATGAGGCTCAAACTTCAAATATAAAATATCTACAGAATTTATGAGTTGTAGAGAATTTTTTTTTCCTCTGAAAGACCTTTATCCAATATGGGAGAGCACTGTGGTAGATCTCACAAAGTTGGTGAAAGGAAAAGGCCAGCTATTACAAAAGTGAACCTTGTGAATTTGAAAACTATGAAAGTTTAGATGATAAAGGTATGAGCAGAAATGTATGAACAACAGCTGATAAATATTTAAGACATTTCCAAGCTAATCAATATCTGGAATTGCTAACTTTAGTGCAAAAAATAAATAGTGAAAACATACAAGCCAAAAATCTATACTTTCTGTGAGGCAAATGGAAAGAGGTTATAAAATATAAATGACACCTCTTTCCCCCAACATAGAGGCCTTCAACATATACAGACAAAAACCAAGAAGGTTTTATAAATAAATAATAAACCAGAAGCTAGAAGAGATTGTGAATATGAAAAGAATAAGCAAATGCAGTAAGAATATACCAGAACAATGATGCATTATTTAATTTAGCATAATTATAATTCCACAATTGCATACTAAAATAATCCAAAATAATAATGCTATTTATAAAAGCATGCACTAAATTGAATTTATTTTAATGATTTAATTACTTAATTTTTAAAAAATTATTATCTAATACAGTGTGGTGAGTTGAACTTGGCTGGCTGACAGACCCCAACCTAGCTGCTTTTCTCCTCCTCGCCTTTAAGGGAGGTGGTGGTGGGGAATACGATGCAAAAGCTTGTGGGTCAAAATAATTCATATTTCAAACTTGTCATCATGGGCAAAACAGACAAAGCTTGGGAAAAATTAGCTTAATTTATTGCCAGTTAAAAGTAGAGTTGGATAGTGATAAACAAAGCCAAAAATAAAAACACCCTCCTCTCTTTGCCATTTCAAGTTCAGTCCTTGCTTCCTGACTGTTCTGTCTCCCCAGCCCCTACCTCCAGCAAAGGATGGGTGGTGTGGTCAATCTATAACAGGACTTTTCTGCTGCTCCCTACTCCTCACACTGGTGGCTCGTTTGCAAAGCGGGCTGGCATCAGTCCCTGCCTCCTTCTCACAAAGGAGAGGAGTTGCCCCTGCAGTCCCCCAACACCCAGGACTTGCTACATGAGCCCAAAACATAGCCAAAGGTGGAAGTGTCATAACATGAATGAAAGGCTGTGAAAAGGCAGGGGGCATCCTCTCAGGGGTTTGCTGTCCGGAACCTGGAATACAGAACTAGTGGGTCTAGTTGCTAATTGCAATTTAGTATGTATTAAAAATTTTCTTATTTTTTAACCACTAAATAAATTAATATTTAGCTACACAGTTGGCAGTTTGGACATATGTATGATGAGTATACCATGCAATTTACCAGAGTTTCCTGTGAGCAAAGCAATTTACTGCTACTCTTGCATTGCTATTACAATTGCATTGCTATTGCAATTGAATTACATGTATTGCATATATCCTGAGAGTTAAAAGAAAATGGAAGTTGGCAAGTTGAAATAATGACTTGATAGAAAAGGAAGTAAAAGGTGCTAATTTCCTCTCAGCATGCCATTTCCATCACTCATGGTGTCTCCTTCACTTGGAAATAGGACAGCCTTTAAGATCAACAGAAAAACACAAACTGGACACATCAGGCCACTTACATATCTTTCAACAAAAACACAAGCTCTCATATCCATTTACTGGTTTACCTTATACATGTTTTAACCTGTAGATACTTTTCATTGTGTTTTTAGGACAGATGTAATTATATATGCTAAAACATAACTGCAGAATGACTTTTACATCTTCATATTCTCCATGAAATAGATATAAATACCGGTAAAGCAATTGAATTTGGCACAAGTGTCTTAAAAACACATTTTAAAAACATTTTAACTGCAGAATTCTTTTCCAGGATTTTTTTTATTTTCAGTGCTCGACATGAATTGGAGGAATAAGAATACTCTTCCTCTTAAAGCTTCAAACATTGGTCTTTGTCACCTTTCCTACAGCTGAATATTTCCCTACACATAGAAGAGTCTCACAGCAACTGATGCAACTGTTTTCAGCTAAGTATAGCCTATGTTACGCCATGAAAAACAAGGTCTACCACTCTATGAGTAACTTTACACTGTTTCTGTCACGCAAATCTGAGACAGCTCCTCGACTGCTGCACTACTGTATACTGTCAAGTGATGTGTAGATTTCCTTTGAAGTGCAGAATTCATAAGCCAAAATAAACAATAAAGAAGCAATGAAGAGCTCTGCCAGACTGAATATCCAACTGCCAAGCACCAATCTTCCCTCCTCTTTACTCATTCACTTAATTTGTGTTTTACTAATTTTGGCTATAAATATTGGCAGCAACAGGAAGAACTGAAATTAAAGTGGCATGTATAAAAGAAGGAAACAAGTAATTAGGGGAATAAAAGGAGGTCATAGAATTTCCTGAAATTTCCAGAACCTGGTATATTGAAGAACTGGAAAGGAATATTATCTTTTTCAGAGACTGTGAGATAATAGCATAGTAAACTAAGATAATAGTATACTAAAACAACACAAAGGAATATTTGAGCATTGTATCTCCCTATTCTATAACAGAGAAATAGTTATGATAATAGTATTCAAGTAGATGAAAGGCTGCTGTGAATGTGAGGGGGATAAATTGTTTTCCAAGTCTCTTGTAAGTAGCTTGTAAAATGGACTTCAGCTACATTGAGAGATTCAGAAAAGGAAAATACAAACAAAAGAAAGCACAATCAAACCACACACACAAAAAAAAAACAACCCAAAGTCTACCAAACAGGAAAAAGCCTAGCAAACTTCCTAAGTCTAGCTGATAGCTACTTCCTAACCGATACTTAACATGGGAATTACCTGCCTACAAATTCTGTAGAACAAAACCTATTTGAAAGACAAATTAATATTGATACATTAATAAGTACATATTAGTAAGTTAAAGATGAGTCTCCTTTCAAAAAAACTTTGAAAGTCTTGTGACAGATGAGTTCTCTGCTCTAGATAAACACCTACAGAACAATTAAAATTCTCAGTAAGATTAAGAAACATCAAACACACTGACTAAAATACCACGGAGCAGAGCACCAGTCACACACTAGTTTGATGATTCCATGGTTGTGACAGCCTGATGGTAACACTTCTTCCTTCTGACAGGTTATATCAACCTGAGTAACGACATAATGGCAGGGAATGGGTCTGAAAAACATTTCTAGATTTTTCCTGAAACATCTTTCTCTGTGTGTGTGTGTATTTATTTATATATCCATTTAATCATGCTACACAAGCTGGACAGAAAAGAGAACACATCTGCAGTAATGATGCACAGGCAAGGACCTTGCTTATCAGGTGGAAGAATGCAAAGCCGTTTATTGTGCAGTCAGAATTCCTTAAATACCAGCACCCAACAGGATATAACATCATATAAACAGGAAAGATGTTCACCACAGTGTCTCCCAATCACCTGGGGTATTGCACAGATTTTACCTAGTATGGTAATAGGCAAACAATACCCTATAAGGCCACAAACTACCATTAACACTTCTCATAGGCCCAGTCTGTCCATAAACACACAATCCTCTCTCAGTCCGTCTCCGATGACCTGGATGCGCTCCCAGGGTCACCTCCGGGCCCAGGACAGAGGCCCTCTCTCTGATCCTCAGGGCCTATCTCTCTACCACCACCTAGTGCCCCCCAACACACATCTAGGAGTGTTACGAATAATATGTTTTACGTAACACAGGTGCAAGATTTTTTAAATGTAAACCCTCTTTCTGCCTTCATAACTCTACTTTACATGTTTCTTAAGGCTAGAGATTGCGGGTGCCATATGTCATGCTATTGAAATAATTGATATTTACTTACAGGTAGTAAACACATTTTTTGAACCATGGGATGGCTAATATAGACTGACTGACATCAGTGTCAGGTATTCTACACAGCGTTTTTTTTTTTTTTATTTCAGCTCATGATTAAATTCAGAATTTCTAAATATTTTATAAATTTTATAACACATTTTCTACAGTGGATTCATACAATCTTCAAGTCCCTGATACAATAGCTAAAAATGTGAGTGACTTTTTGTATTCTTTATGTATAGTCAGTGAGACGAACAGATGCAACCAAATATGCAAGCAAAAACAGTTTTGATTTTTCAGTTCTCATTGTGAGCTGCACAGGACAAGTTTAAACATTAAGATATGAAAATATGGTCTGATACTTATTAGTTATTATTAATTAACTGATATGGTTGATGAAACTTACGAAGCTGTCTCATTTGTGGTAGAAGTAGCAAAGATTTCTTTCCTTCTTCCATGTTCTCAAGGAAGATATATTGCACCTCACATTTCAGATCAGAGTATAAAAAGTGAGTGAGTGGGATAACATATTTAGTCTAGTACGACATTAATGTCTGCGGTTGCTGTAGCAGGTAACTGCTTCCATAAAAGTTATGTATTATCACTATCATTAATTTACCAAACTAAGGTCAGGTTCAGTTGCTGTTGAGTTTAAATGTTCAGAATCATTACCGTCCTAGAAATGCTGATGCAATTTGTTTGCTCATGAGTGAGATAGAAGGGCTTTTATAAGAGGAAATTAAGTGTTCAAGGACACTTTTTCAGATTTTCTAGTAAGTGTGGACTAATTTTTACATACTGTCTTGAAATTAAATCTTGAATGTGTTTCAGCTTCACTAGCTGCATAAAGCTTTTATTCTTCTGTTTGTTTTTTGTTTTATATTCTTTTTGTCATGACCACCTGAAACTGTCTTGTGGGAAAAAAAACATTTTTCTTTCCTATATTTTCCATCATCTTACATACCATTAAAAATGTTATTACTCCTTGGTTTTTTTCTTTTTTTTTTTCTCTGTCATTTTAAGTATAAATTCCAAGTCATTTGTTTTTTAAATTAATCTGCCAAGTTAAGCATAGGTATACCTGAACTTCATCTCTAGCTCTAAAACCTCCTCTCTCTTTCTGAAATCTGTTTCTGAAAAATCAAAGTATGAGTTGTGGTGTTTAATGAAACACCAAAACCAGATGTTGTTTTAAAGGAAGAGCCTGGATTTTTTTATAACATGTAAAACCATTAACAGCAACCCCCATATAATTACCTGAGTGAAAAAAAAAAAAAAAAAAGATAAAAACTGACAAGGAGAAAAATAAGACTAAAATTCTATAGTTTTATCCATGTGTTTATTCATGGACTGCTTTCATGCTGATGCAATACTCATTAAATATCACTTTATTCTTGTAATATCATCAAGGCCTTCCTTAATCTCTGATAGCATTGAGGCCTTCTACTTTTAAAAATCTCCAATGACACAGATTCCACGCATTCTCTGAAAACTTGCTCTAACACTTGATCACTTCCATGGTGAGACAGATTTTCTACACAGAGTCTGAATTTCCCAGGATTTTTCAATTTGTGTTCATTGCCTCTCATCCTTCTACTGTCCACCTTGGGGAAAAGTCTGCCTGTCATCACTATGATGTTCCATTAGGTAGCTGCAAAAAGAAAAAAAGAAAAATCCCCCTTGATCTTCTAGAGGTAGACAAAACTCTAGTTTTCTCAAGTGTTGAGGAAACTTCCCAGTCAGACCATTCCCAAGACTCTCTGGCAGTCACACTTCCAGTGCCAGAGCTTTTCGCTGCTGGAAATGAAGCCCCTTCACATTGGGTGGCTCCAGTGACTCGATGGGTGCCTGGCTTGACTCTCCACACACCCTACCCACACAGTAAGACCAGGTTTCCCTACCGGTTTCCTTAGCCAGGTTTCCCTACACAGGTTTCCCTTAGCAGTGTCTCAGATGTTCTGTTTCATAAAACCATTTTTTCACGGCACAGTGACACAGAAACAGCCCAAACTGAATGACAGCCTCATTCTGCCTCATTTTTTTCACAAAGATTATCCACTCTTAAGTATGATCACAGATGAATTTATAGATTTTTGTGTTTGCAATTCTAATTTTGGGATAATGGTTAGGGCTTGTGGTCATGAAATCTCATCAAATGAGAAACTATTTGCAAAGCAGAAAGTCATAACTATCACTGTTGCTGAGAGCTACATTAATTTTCTTCCTGTTAATGCAGTTCATGGGTTATTTTCAATAATATTAATAATAATAACAATAGTCTAAAAATACAGTAAATTAATAAATCAGAGGCTGAAAACAAGCAAATAATAACCAAATTTCTGAACTCCCAAACATATAAGTTACATAGGTAAATTTCAGATTGTTTGCTTAGCTAATTCTCATCAGGGCAGGCCTAAAATGAGAGAAAAGGACATAGGATATCTGTGGTTGATAACCAAGTAAAAATTCAATTTAAAAAACCCCAAATTTCTGTAATGAAAGGATATTTTGCAGTATGTCTCCTCTGCATTCATCATATGTTTTGAAAATCTCAGACTTAAAATAAAAGAAATATATGTAAGAAATCCAGAACTGATTTTTAAGCCAAAAATGTTTATTTTTATTATCAAGTAATACTGTCTGTGATTTTTTATAGTTAATAATTTCTTATTCCTTTGACCATGATCATAAATTTACTAACATTGAATGAATATTCATTTTCATGTTGGAGACAGTGGCACTAAGACAAGAACCCTGTTGCTTTGTTCATTAATTTTTCTAGAAGTTTTAGAAGAGCCAGGTTGTTCCTCTGGGTATGAGTGTGTTACAAAAGCTCAGCATAAATGTTCAAAGACAGTGTTTTGATTGTTTGGGGGAAAAAAATATTGTTGAAAATATTGCACTATTTCTGCTGTCATGTAACAAAAAACCAGTAACACAAATAACTAGATGTTCTGTACACTATGTGCTTAATTGTACCACAATAGAGATCTATAATCCATTTTCAGATTCCTAGATGTGTCACAGAAGCATAAATAAATTAATTAATTAGTATAAAATGAATCCTTTGACTGAAGGGTTTTGTTTGGGTTTTTTTTTTCAATTTCTGCTAATGCATTAGTTCTGTGGATACTGCTCCACAAAATCGGAAATGACCTCCTTCAGTCCTGGCTTGAATTAGTGTATTAACAGCAGTAATTCTGCAGTCGCAAGACTGATGATGCTGTAATTTTCCAGTCTAATCATACTGAACTTCAAACATATTCAAAGCAATTCTATTGAAGTTACTGTCTCAGAAGTGTTTTTGCAATATGTGTGAATTACACATGAGGACACAATCATTAGACAAGCATTCGTCAAGCCCATTGGAAATGAAATAAAGGAAGATACTTCCCTAAGGTAGCAGCTCATGTGAACCTTGCCCCAGTCTTTGATCATATTTAGACCTCACATGAGTATAAACTAGAAAAAAAATAGAAAATCTAAGCAGAATCTAACTTTTTTTAAGTGATCTCAGCTATTAAACTTGAGAAGCAATGAATAGTTAAAATACGTCTCCATCCACTCACACAACCCACACACCTCCATGAACAACTGCCGTCATGCTGAAGGGCCAAGACAACATTGAAACTGTTGCACATCTCTCAGTATTTGGAGAAATCAACCAGCTGGAGTGAATGATCTGATTTTCCAGGACCCTGGTACTGACACTTTTACTGTCATGCATGTGTTATCTACAGACCATGTGTATGTGGGTGAGATAGAGAAATCATTAACAACCTGCTATGCCCATCTCACTCACACCTTAGTTTTTATGTCACACAGTGACCCAGATCTCTTCTTGAGATTATCTCACTCTGTATTGCCTTGTGTCAACAGAAAACCCCATAATACCTTCATAATCTTATAGTCATTTGGATGACAGAATTGCTGAAACCAGGTGTCTTCTGGAAACTCTCTAGTTAGTCCAACCCACCTAACCCAAAATGGGTCAGTTAAGTTTTTAATCCCCTTCACTGTCTACTTACCAAATCGGTACTTCATTGGATAAATCTAGTAAAATGTTATGACAAGCCTTAATAAAATAAAAATATCATTCAGTGTTCTCCCATTACACACAGAGCCAATGAACTCATCATAGAAGTCTATGCCATAGGTTAAGCATAGTTTCTAACTCATAAATTCTTGCTGTTAACTCCCATTCTCTTCTTGTCCTTCGTATCCTTGGAATCAACGTGAAATTCAGCAGGTGAAGTTCTTTAGTTCTTCATTCTTTCTCGTCTTGGAGATAATAATGACATTTGCTTTCTTTCAGTAGTCAGGAGCCTCTTCTAATCAACATGAAGTTTCAAAGGCAATCAGGGATCTTCTGAGTCCTTTGTTGGAAGACCATTCCTGGGGGGTGATAAATTCCCAGCTGAGCCCGAATTTTTCCAATACTTTCTTCTCCAGCTGGATGCATGTATGTCTATGGGGCCTGATAGGATTCATTAGAGGGTACTAAAAGAGCTGGCTGGTGTTATTGCAGGACCTCTCTCCACTATTTTACAGTGGTCTTGGGAGTCTGGAGAGGTCCATGCCAGATGGTAGCTGCCAAATGTAGTTTCAGTTTTCAAGAAGGGATTTTATGATTCTGTGAAGACCAAGGTGAAGTACCTTGAGTACATTGAGTACCTTGAACATTGCCATGTTTTCTGCCACAAGTTTACTTGCTTGTGGAACATCACCATCACTGGACCAAAAATGTCCCCACCCTTATTTTTTTTCTGATCGTAGTATCATATAATTATAGAATCATTTAGGTTTGAAAAGAACTTTAAGATAATAAATTCCAAATGTAAACCTAACTCAACCAAGTCCACCACTGAACCATGTTCCTAACTTCACTACATTAATGATTTCATAACTCTCAGCTATATCCTACTTCAGACAACCAATTTAAAGAGTAATGTAGGCTGTAAGAAATCTCTAGGAGTCACCTTTCACTATCTCTCCCATTTCTGAAAGCCAGATCTATTCAGATCAACTTGCTCACACCTGAGTCTGGCCAAGTTTTGACTGTCTCCGAAATGAAGATTCCACAACCTCTAAATATCCTTTGACTAATTTTTTTCCTGTAACATTTATTGGCAATTTCATACATTTTATTGCAGCTTCTGACCACTGACTTTCATCCTTTTGCTGTGTATCTCTGAGACAATAATGCTAATATCTCTCTCCTAAGTTTTAACTGTCAGTTCTGTGTTCAGCATGATGCAAACTATCTTCCCAGAATTAACCTTTTTTTTTTGCATAGCAACTCTTTTTTCAACACCAGGCACAATTTTTTAACTTCCTCTAAGACCTTGTAGCCATCAATAATATGTTTAAATAATTTAATATCTTTTCCAAACTCACAGATGTTACCCCTTAGCTTTTTCCAGGCTAATAATGGAAAGTGAATAAAATTGATCATACCATCCATCCTGAGAGATCTTTCTGTTGACCTTTCTCTGTTAAGAAAAGTCACCATAAAGTCATATAATTTTTTTCAATTCCTTAAACAATTCTTCTAGTAAGTCTGACTGTCATTCCCCTTTATGCTCAGGGACAACACCCACTGCTTGCACTGAGGGCTCTGGTGTTAAGGGCCCCAGGACACAGGCACGGCTCTGTAGCTGGACTAAGAGAATTGTTTTTCTGTATATATGCTTCCTTTCTGCATATAAAAAGATTTTGACTATATCAAGTCCAAGTACTCTTCCATGCTTCTTTTGTTGGTTTTCCCTCTATTTTTACTGAAAATAATTCTGCATGATGTTTCTATTCAGATTGGTTCTCTTCTAGTTAATGTGAAACACGTCTGTCCCGTATAGTTTCTTGAGGTTTGCATATGCAGCTGGCAGTGTTACACAAGCTGTTGTCAAGAGACTTGGACTCCCTGCTGGTCAGAACCCTAGCAACCTGAATGTCACCCCTAAATTTTCCACCTATGCTTCCCTACTCTATTGTTGCCAGCATGGGTTGGTACTAATAGTTCTGCCTTCCAATATCTAATAGCTTTATTTGGTCATTTTTAGTGCCACAAAATCAGCAGTCAACTTGAATGTTTACCAGAATTACTGCTACAGACACCGTCTAGTGCCACCCCTGAAGATGCTCCATTCCTTTACCCTACAGTATCTCTTGAATAAGTTAATAACAAAGTCAGGCCTGGCCTTGAAGGCTACTTATACCTCAGATTCAGACATACCTAAAAGTTTGAAGAAGAGAGTAGCGTGAAGTGAATTTTATACTCTTAGAGATTCCGACTCCCGATGAAAACTAAACATTTATTGCACTCTCTCTCAGGGCTGAATGATACAAATTAAAAATTCACCAAGCTTACCAGCTTCCAGAAGACAACATCAGATCTTCCTCTGGCCCTTCCCATGCAAAACTTTCAGGAAAACTTCACTGTGTCCTTTTGTTTCTCACTATTTTCTTTAAATTGCTGAGGAAAAATGTGAAAAAAAAAAAATGGAGCAGCTCTAAATTTAAAAGAGGTTCAGATGCTATATAGATTTTTAGCCTTATACTCCCACTGCCAAGACAAAAATATCTAATTAAGTTCCATTTTTTACTATTGTCAACTCTGACCTAAAGGATATTTGAGGGAGAAATTAATGAGAACTGACATAAATAAGTCAGATTTTCCAGAACAGGAACAGGACTGCAGTTGGATGACAGCTGTAAAGGGTTTTAAGCAAGCATGGGTGTAAAGACCATTTTTGTAGTAAAAACTCTGAATTCAGGTTAGTAGTCTGTTTTCTCTTTTTTCACAGTTTAGCCAGTTTCTCTCTTGATTAGACATCTTGTCTACAGCTCATTTCAGACACAATACTCACAATATTTCTACTTACATCTTCCCACTCAAGCCCTTCTGTTATTGAATTTGTAGGCCATGTCATCTTTTGGTGTCTGTTCAGTAGTGTTAAATGCAGTGTTATTCTACCAAAAGTTGAAGTCATCAGCTATGTAGAAGAGATTTAGAATACATAAATTCTGATGATTTTGTTAGAAAAAACAGATGCAACAGATGCCCTGCTGGAGACATTAAATTCCCTGTTAAATCTCAGAGGATAATAACAACAAACCTGACACCAGAAAATTGAGTGCTAGAAGACATGAAGCTGAGAGAAGGAAAAGGTAGGAATTTGGTCATGGAGAGGTGGGAAGATAGCCAGAGGTTTGAATGATAGCTGAACTTATTTCAAGGAACTGGAATGCTAAAAGAAATCACTTTGCGATCTGTATAACAATTTTTTAAATAAAGGAAACTACTATAATTTTTTTTAATATGCATGATTACTGAAAAAGCTTGGTGAAATCACAAATGAACAATGTTTGCAAAACCTAGATTTGATCAGCCTTGTGCTCTGGGATCCAAATACCAAATCTCAGTGTTCTATGTCAGACAAATTTTTATCATAAAATAATTAATGTGAAGTTATCTGAATATAAATATTTCAAGAAAATGCTCTTCATTCTGATATTATGAAGTTAAACTAGTGTTAACTAGTCCAATTTCTTCATTCTGTGTTTAAATACATCTAAATGTCAACTGTGGCACATTCAGCACCTCTTAAATGTTGTCCTTTTATGATTTCCTTTCTATGTATTTCCTTATAGCATTACTTCTTAATCTAATTTATCATGCTAATTTATGCTAATTTATGCTAACTAATGCAGCCTTAGACCTGTGCAAAATTATCAAACACATATGAGGAACTCAGCTGAAACAAAGTGTTTCAGCATTCTGTTGATTTGTACCAGGATACTTCATACCTGACAAGCCGTTGCAGTTTTTCTGTGAAAATCAACCTGAAATATAATGTGGCTCCAAAGAACATAGCTTAAAGATCATACAATATATTTACATTTATGTTTTATTTTGAACTATGGTCCTTAAAAGAAGAGTAAGCTGGGTAGCTGTGAGTGAGCAGGGTAGTGTAAATGTATGTCGGAAAGGACATGCTGACTCAGAATCTGTAAGTAAGACCATGACCTATAAGATCATGACTGCATGATCATATACAGACAACTCCCACATTAAAATATATCTTGGTTGAAGATTTCTTTTTCTCTTCCCTTTATTTTTTTCCATTTTGAAGTGATTTCTGTGTGTTTGTGCAATTCACTTCCATCACCACCTAGTGTGAAGATAAATGTCTTCAACTTAGTTCTCAAACGGCCTTTGTTAAAACTGCAGCGCAAACATCAATTGACATTTTGAAGGTCATGACCAATCCCACTTAAAAGTAAGATTAAATAAAAGTTCAATTCAGAATCCAAAAAACAAAAGTGCAGAGTTCAGAAAATGTTATTAACAGCTATATTGTAGACACAATTAATTCTATTTTCTGAATCTCAGGACAGAGCCCATTTTGAGAAACCTATATCTTATTTTATGTAAGATATATTTACATTTTATATATTTTATTGTAGCATTTAAAAACCAAGAATAAAATTTCTTGAGACAAAATAGTGTTGCTTTCAGGTGTGGATTTTCTTTTTCTGTTCTTTTCTATCAGAAAATATACAGCACCTACTTAGTAATTTTTGAAGTCTTTTAATTGTAGATTCTTTACAAGACATTTATTCCTTCTTATACCATTCATTCTTGTAAACTCCCTGTAATTTCGAACTGTAATTGTGAAAAATGATGCATATGAAGTAGCAACGGTAGAGGAAAATTTTAATAAGTATGGACAAATAACTCCACATTTAAAACACCTGTTTAGTATGCACATATCTACCTATTGGATGCCTAAATTTCTCAAGTATAATCTATATCTTTATTGTTGATTCTTTAAAAAATAGTAGTGTGTGATCCTAAAAAGAAAGGAATTAAACAAAATTTGCTCTGATGGTGCTCAAACCCTCAGTAACACAGCATGTCTTGGAAAACAAAAAATTATTTTTGTATACCTCACAAAATGAGATGGGAGGAAAGCTGTTTTATGTGTTTGTAGTTTCTTAAAAATACAGTCTTTTCCCTGCTGTTCCTCATTATGAATTACATTTACTACTGCCCAGAACAAGAGACAATAGTAGAACAAGACCATAGTATCAATGGAAATATCAGAAAGAAATTTGCAAGGATAAGCTGTGTTTTCGAGTTTCTCTGTTTTCCTTCAACGTGCCTTACATTCTTGCTCAGGAGATGCTGAGAAGCAAAAAGTTATGTAATTCTAAATTCTATGGACCCATCTCACCAGCACCAAATATAGATGCAATATACCAGAAGGGCTTTTATTGTCTTTTACAATAACAAGTATTACTGTCTTTCTACATATTGCTTCGGTCCAGTGCTGCAATGAAAGAAGAACAGTATAACCTATGTTTAATTGTTTGCTGTTTTTCTGCCATTTTCCCCATCTTTACTTTTCCTTATATTATTTTCTTAACTGCAATCTTTAGCAGGTTAGATATTTGATAAATGTTCCCATTCTCATTTTCTGCTCATCTACAATTAACCTCTGTCTTACTACCTTTGATATCTTCTGCTTGTGGAATCTTGACACTCTTCAGTCATTTCTGGTTGCATGATTCTACTTGTGCTGTCACTAATCTCTTTTTGTAAATATGCTTCATCTTCCTGAAAATGTTAAAGATGCAACTGCTCAGTGCTGAAATTTTATCTTGTAGCAAATCCTGCTCCAAATACTAAGAGGTTGAACAGCTTTTTACAACTATCATACATCAGTTTATAAGTTACATAAATATAGGAAACTATAGCAAGAAATTCGAGAGATATATATTTGATGTTTCAATTATTAATAAACTTTATTTTGGGGGACAAAATGTTTAATGCAAAGTATTAAATAAAATAATTAATTAAAAGAAGCATTTAAGACTGTAATCTGTACAAAATGGAGGCAAACAGGTAAGAATGCACCTTTATGGTGCATTCATAATTCCTTTACGGTTTATGTTTGCACAAGGCATATTTACTAGACAGGGCTTTTTAATATCTTCAGCATTTTTTGAGTTTGGTTTTTAAAAAACAGATGCTGCTTCAGCTAAAGTAGATTTAAGAACGAAGAGAAGAAAAAGCCCACAAAAAATGTTAGTAGATAATTTGCAGAGGAAATGGAAAAATTAATGTCAAATTGAATTTTTTAAAATATAAAGTTAAGGCTGTGTGAAATTTGGTTAATTCTGAATCTGTATTTAGGTTGAATGCCCACATAAAACATTTTTTTAGATTTCTCAATTCATGTTTGAACCTGGTTCCTTAGTATCTAGGGCATTGATTGTACAGGAAGATACCCAAAAATATTTTGCAGCACATGATGAATTACAAACACTTTACAGAAGGTGTGGGAGGTATTGTAACTCAAGTAGTATTGAAGGTCTTGTAAAGCCATCTGGCCAGTTAAATTAAAAGGGAGGAAATGACGAATACTTGATCCCTTACCCGCAAATACACTGTTTATCTCTAACCCAGTTTAACAATAACTTAAACTAGATTTAGGATGTTATGAAAGTTATTATGAGTGAAAAGGAATGTGAAGCAAGAGATGACTGCAATCTGTAGTGGACAACCAGACATCTGTGATTAAAAAAGGTACCAATTTTGCACAGCCCCTCACAGGTTACACAAAGAATGACTGCTGTGGAAAAAGAATGCAGAGAAGAAATTAACAAGTTCTGCAGTCCTGGCCTAACACCATCTAAGAGAAGTACCAAGACCCACGAAGATGCATTGAACCTCAGCCTTCTTTATGGAGATGGGAAGATGTGATCAACAGTTTCTTAGTAATAAATATGGAGCTACATTGACATGCCCTATATTTTATACTATTACCCCACAGATGACTATCTGTGATTTGTATGTATGTTATGGTGAGTCAGAACACCTGTTTGCTGCTACTATAGGATTCCTTTGCCCAGTTCCTAAAGAAAATAACTAGTGAGTGAACCAAAAATATTTTCCCAGTAGATTGATCCTGTAAGTGGCACCAGTCCTCCTGTAGTATGATCAGGAGAGCATTCCAGATCTTGTATGCTCTAGGAGAAGTGATAAAAGGGAGGTCTTTGGAGACACTGAGTAATGGGAGGGCCTCATACCTTTTCCAGAGTGTTGACTCCCATGTAGGTGGCATGCTGAAGAAAAATTAGAGTATATTATATACAATTTGTCATGAAATGCAAAAAAAAAATACTCCTATCTTGATCCTCTTTGTTTTCAAGGTTATTACTGAGCAAAGAGTAAATAGGCAGGAATAGAGGCAAATTACGTAAACTCTCAAAATTTCAAAGGTTAAATCTCTGCAGTGTTCAAAATCTGTTTCTAGTATGAAGCAATTAATATTGAAACAAATGTGCACAATCAAGATGACTGAAACATTTTAACTGTGAGATATAGTTATGTCACATCAAAAAACACAATTACATATCATATATGAGAGACCCAAACAATTGGCTATTCGAAAAAGCAACAGGTACTTTGCTGTTGCCAGATTTGCACCCCTAAACTGATGGGGCAGAGGAGAGGTTTGGGTATTTGGTAGACAAATTCTGATCTGCATAAAACAGAGGGTGTGCACACCCACTACCAGAGGATGACCACAACAAACTCACTGATTGAGCTCTGTGAATTATTGTGTACCAGATAACCTGTGACTGATGTCTTAAACACGTTGTTTTCTTGCCAGATAAGGCAAAAGTTTGATAAGGAGCAGACCCTGCAGAGGTGGTGTGATGCTTCTGTCACGCCATTTCCTTTATGATAGGCACAACTGGCTCAACTAAAGTGAGAGAAGCAGGGCCAAACAGCAGCCATGTCATTAAAAGGGGCCACAAACCATCAGAGACCACTGAACCACCCCCAGGCTCATTTCTGGGGCCTTCCACCAGAGGACTGCACACTATCCACAGTATTGTAAAAGGCAGTGTAAAACTTCCCCCTGCTCAGGGGAGGCACCTGGGCATTCCCACCTGAACCTGAATGTAGGTCAAACCATTGAACTTTGTGTTTCCCCCACCCACAATAGATAAAGACTGCATCCATCACTTTGACCAGTGGACATCGAAATTGTCACATTCGAGTCTCATCACTGCATCCATGGGTGGTGATATAATTTCTCTCCATCACCTACTTTTATCCTTTCTTTCTCTTTCTTTCTTTTCCTTATATATTTTCTTAAGCGATATTTTTATACTTTTATAGTGTTATATTTCTATAGATAATAACTAAAACAGTTACAGCCCTGCTTTCCATTTCAATCAAATTGTTCTGAAATAAACCTGACATATATACATCTATATAAAGACTGGTCCTTCAGTTGTTTCACTCTGTTTCTCCCCAGGTGACCTAGTAACAAGAACTTCAGTTACCCTTGCCTTCAGGTGCAGGTCATAACACCATGTACATTGTTAAGAAACAATTCCAACACATAATTCACACAGTAGTTATAAGTATGTTGGCCCAGACTGGATGTCATTTCACAAAATGATGGTGGAATTAAATTTCTGTGGAGCCTTCATTCCTCAGGCTTCTCAGAACATAACTGTACAAGACCTAGAGCAACCTCATCAAGCTCTGAGGTTAGACACATATCAAGTAGGAAGTCAAGCTGGAAGAACTCATGGGCTCCCCTGCAAACAATTTTTTCCCTCTCTTTCTACAGGTCTTCAGAACACATCCACTCCAAAACAGTTGGTATGGGGACTCATGTGTAAAAAAATAAACAGTAGGAACAAAGACATTGCCTGATTTTGTTTTCTTTGCAAATTCATTTCTTGTGTGGGATGGGGACTGTTGTTTTGTCAGGAAAAGAAAAAAGATTATGAGATCATATGCATATGTAATTTGTGATACCTAGAGCCATCAGAGAAGAAAAAGTTTAAAAAAACCAAGAATGAAACTAAAAAAGAAGCATGAAAATAGAAGACAAAGCTCTAACAATCAGTAGGCATGTGAATTCTTGTAGTTTTATTTCGGGGCTAAGTATGTGCACTGGGAACACGCTATTAGTATCCATCTTGTACAAACATCTTGAGTTCTTATTGCTGTTGTGTAGTAAGTCAAGATTTATATTGTGAGGTTTACATTTACAATCCTTTCTACCCACGCTAAGTACCTTTAAAAATGCATCATCTGAGACAAATGATCAAGAGCTCATTGAAAAAATGCTGCACATTTATAACTGACTATGACTTTATTACAAGTCACAGACCATACATTACTTAAAATCTGGTCAGTACAGCAGCACGCCAAGGAAAACAATGCAAGTTGGTTTTTTTTTTTGGTTGTTGGGGTTTGGGGTTTTTTTTGTTTTTATTTTCCCTACAAGGTGTCTTCCTGGTGAGGATGATTTTCTGAGCATCTCTGTGGCTACAATTCTGCACAGGCTGCTTAATGAACTTTGCAGTGTCAGAAACCACTGACTTTGCATACTGTACAGATTTGGATAAGAACTTTCATAGCAACACACACAGCTTGCTGGATTTTACTTCCTACATAATCTCTCTCTGTATATCACTGGCAATATGTAGCAACTGTCTGTCTCAGCAGTCTATATATCATTACTATTCATGATGGGCTGGCCTGAATAACTCTCCTTCAACAATACTATCTATAACACAGATTCTGTCTTCTGTTTAAACCTAATTTCTATAAAGCAGGTGTTTCTGCCACGTCTGAATCTAGCCTTATCCATTTTCAACCTCCACAGCATGGTAAGGACTGAATGCAAATTACCTCATATCCTTGTTTCCTTAAAAAGAGAAACTGAGGCTCCAGCAGGCATCTAATCTACTCAATTAATGGTCAAGATCCCTGGGTTGTTTTGCAGCACATGTGCAGATAAGTTCAAGAGCATCAGAAAACCATAAAGACCTTGAAGGAATTATTTCTGACTTTTGCAAGAGTTATTTCATATATTAATAGAAGCCTATGACTGTACTTGTGTCACTTCATGAGTTTCTCATCAAAAGATCAATAGCTCTGGTAGCGTTAATGAAAGAACATGTAAAGCATGCAGTTCTTTACTCTCCTTAGTAGTCCACTCTACTTCATAACTGTGATTCAGTGATCCTGTAACAGCACTTTGATAGAAATAGAAGGGGAGTTTTTGGGATAGCAAGACAAAAGTCATGACAGGCATCTGAGGGTATGAAAATATTCTTATCTCTAATTAAAATCACTGAAATGTACACTCATGAACTAGTCACAGTAATTGTTTTGTCCTGATCATACATTTCACCATATGGGCTGTTCTGCTGAAAGCTTTTATTTCCATACCCTCCAACACTCAGTGCTAAGAAAATAACACATAACATTGAACAAGACTCCAACAGTGCATTTATATTGGTTGTCAGCTTGGGTTTTTTTCCTGTGGCCTTATCATCAAAAAGGACATGCTTCTTCTATCATGAACTAAATATGGAGACTTAGATGTTTAGAAAACTTTCCCAGATACCAGATGTATAAATTCACATTTGTTTTATTTCCATGTTCAATCTGGATTTTAAAAATGGAAAGATATCTGATAATGGAATTTATATACATTTTAGCCAAAGGGCACTCATGTTCACTGAGAGGTTGCTGCTTTTTTCTTCCCTTTGGGCTCTCTGAAGGAGCTCTTGACTCCATGAAGCTGACTTGCCAAAAGCTGAATAAACCCACACTATAGAACATATAATTGTGCTGGTAGCTTTTATTTAAAAAACAACAACAAAAAATTACACTAATAATCATTTCCCAAGGATAATATCATGCGTGCCTTGTTACTCTGTTCAATGCATATGGGTAGATTTTGTTCATTTAGATAAGGACTGAAGTAATTCACATTATTCTTGTTTTAGATCAATAAGAGTGTGTGGTGGGTTGACCCTGGCTGGGTGCCACATACCCATCAAGCCTGCACAATCACTTTGATCTGCAGCCGAACAGGGGAGAAAAAATGTAATGGAAAGCTCATGAGTTGAGATAAGGACAGGGAGACATCACTCACTCATTACTGTCGTGGGCAAAACAGACTCGACTTGTGGAAATTAATTTAATTATTAATCAAACAAATCAGAGTAGAGCAATGAGAAGTAAAACAGATCTTAAAAATATCTTCCCCCCTTCTCTCCCTCCTTCACAGGGTCTACTGGCCACCCTCCTGAGAGGTGCAGGGAGAGGGGGAATGGGCGTTATGGTCAGATCATTACATGGTTTTTTTTGCTGCTTCCTTCTCAAGGGAACGAGTCCATATTCCAGTGTGGGGTCCAGTCGTCCATGAAGATCTTCAATGTGAGTCCTTCCCACAGGCTACAGTTCTTCATGAACTGTTCCAGCGTTGGTCCACTATGGGGTCATAAGTCCTACCAGGCCACTTGCTCCAGTGTGTGGATGCTGAAAAGCTTTGGTAGAGAAATCTTTCAGCTTTCTACAGAGTTCTGTGAGAACTTTGCAGTTCTCACAGAAGCTATGAAAACACTGCTATGGGTTTTTGTAAACTAACTCTTTATCTTGCACCTAGGTTTGTTATGCAGGATTGTTATGGTTCTAGCTTTCTGATATTTTGGAATAAGTGTCTTAGAGCTTGACCAATCCCCTCAAGGGGTGGATGGCCGAGCACCCAACTGTCTTATGCCATTCAACACACTCTTTGCGAACCCTGTTATAAAAGTGATGATTTAATTAATTAATAGAGAACACTACTGTTTTCCTTCTGAATTTGTCGTGCCATTCCTTGCCGTTAGTGCTGCTCACAGTGACACCAGTGTGGGCTTCTCTTTTCACAGGTCTCCAGGTCCTGACAGGAAACTGCTAAAATGTGGGCTTCCCACAGGATCACAGCATTCTTTCAGTCATCCACCGTGGTCCTCCATGGGCTGCATGGGGACAGCTGCCTCATCATGATCGTCACCACAAGCTGCAGGGGAATCTCAGCTCCAGCACCTGGAGCCCCTCTTTCCCTTCCTTTCTCCCTGACTTTGCTGTCTCTATGCTCTCACATAGTCTCACTCTTCTCTGTTCTTCTCTGGCCTCTATCACTTCTGTGCCAAAATTTATTTTTATTTTCCTTCTTAAATGTGTTATCACAGGGGCATTACTACCATCTTTGATGGGCTTGGCCTTGGCAAGCTTTGGGTCTGTCTTAAAGCAGCTGGCATTTGCCATCAGACATGGCAAAAGCTTCTGGCGGCCTTTTACAGAAGCCACTCTGGCAAACCCCTGCAACCTGCCCCACTAGTAAAACCTGGCCATGAAAACCCAATACACAGTGAAATCAGAATCCACCATTTTGTTTTCAGAAAAGCCTAATTCTTGTTAAATTAATATTAGACAGAATTGCAAATGTGAAACCATATCCTCAATCCTCAAATTAGCACAGGTCCATAGAGTTCAACTGAGTTATGCAAATTAATCCCACCTGATGGTTGTCCGTTCTTCTGTTATAATTAGGATTGTAATCTCAAACCTCTGGCAAGATATTGTTCAAACAATGGGGAGCAGTAAGAAGTAGTATATTTACTAATTTTAGGAAACTATATACAGGCTTTCAAACAGAGACATTCACAGGTCTTTGAACAAAGTATAGATCTGTAATTATAACAGAATTTAAAATGAATGTGAAAATAATTATTTAATTAGCTTGCACATTCAATTAAATTTAATAAAGTATCCATATTGAAGATACAGCAAAGTTATCTTTCTCCTTGCTTTATAGTATTCTACTGTACAGGCATTGAAATGAAAATTTTATTTTAAAGAGATAGAGTCACATGGGGATATATACAAAACACAATGAAATATGCTTAATTTACATGAAGTTATATGAATAACTTCTGATGAATGTGTTGACAGGAAAAATATTCATAGATGTTGGAAGGACGATGCTGATTTTAGTAGAATTTATTTATACAAACATACTGTGCTTATTATTTACTTTCCAGGTAATGATAAAAATAAATTTCACAAGAGGATTGCAATTTACCTTTGAATATTTTCCATAATCCTTCATTGATGGATCATGATGATAAAAAAGATGAAGACAGATATTTCAGGGCAACTGAAGAATCTAGTTTAAACCCGGAAGAGATTGAATGGTCTAACAAAGTCCAACAAGTTGGTGACCCTACTCATACAGGTAGAGAGTTCCTAATGTAAAGAAAAAAGAAAAAGGAAAAAAGCAAAAATAAATCTTTATCTTTTGACAAGTTTTCAGTCCTTTGCCCTAGTAAGCTAAACTAATAAAAGCGTAAAGGGTAAAGTGGAGATTAATGCTACTCTACAATTTTGCCCTAAAGATCAGAAGCTATTTCCAGCCTTTTCATAGTAAATCTCGACTATGAGATCAATATGGAGAGAAATGATATGTGTGAGACCCGTAACATATTCCTAATAGCAGTTGGAGCAGTGAAAACCATTCCTCTCAGCAGTAGACTTGCATAGAAACTTTCTTCAGGTAGTTGCCTATGACTAAACAGAGCACATGACCACAGATCTTAAGCATGGACCAAAATCAAATCTGACTTCACTGAAAGTTATCTTTCCTCTTTCTGACAGTAGCAAACAATGAGGCTTAAAAACCATCCTTCATTGCCTATTCCTTTTCATTTTCCTCCAGCGAGTAATTTAGGCACTTCCTGTTGAAGAAGCTAATTAATAACTATGGAGATCATTAATTTGTCTGACAATTCTTAAAAACTATCACATTCTTTATGTTCATAACACCTTTTTGCACAAAAATGTTCACAATTTAATGGGCCATTCACAAGCCTGTATAAGGCAGGTATCCCTCAAAAGAGGGAAGTACTATGCAGATAGTAGATATTTAATTTAAAACATTATTTCATACAATAAGTCCTCACAAATCTTGTAATAATTATTTTCTTCTTTACCAATAACTTCCTCACAGCATGTATCTCACTGGTAAAGGACAGGATAGTCTGCATTCTTTTGCTGTTTGTTCTCAGTCTGCAGAAGATTCATAAAAGTCTGGAGATAAAACACCACCAAGAACTGTTAATAAGGCTACTCCTGTGATTTGCTACAAAGAAATTCAACATAAATCTTTCAAAATCTGCAAAGAATCAGACAAGAACAAAGAAAGCACAATGTTGGCATGCAGTCTGCAAACACCTATACAGATGAAGAAATTCGTGCTCAGAAGTGACCATGCAATTTAACAAGACTTGAAGTCCACATCATCCTCCTAGCCTCCAGATTATTCTGAAGTATTGTTTTTAGCCATATATTAACACCTATTTAGGACTTATACTACCCAAATGCACACATACATGACATTTGTATAGAGGGCTCATGGTAACTTCATGTGAAGGACAACTGAAGTTCATATTTAGTCCCATAGATCCAAACACATTTCTCAGAGACAAATCTTGCATGCCACCTGAGAAAGACACCATCAGTCCCCATGAAACTCAAAGTATGCTATGAATATCAGTTCTAAGTGACACCCTACTATACCTGAACATCCTACATTCAAAACCACTGATTAATATAGAAAGTTGAATTCCAATGAGAAACAAACAAAAAAGAAATGTAGAATAACTCCCTTAAAGGCTGCAGTATTTTCAATACCTTTTTCTTATTTCTATTTTTTTCACTGAATTCTTTGAGCCTTTCCAAAACATATTATTATTTCCAATACACCCATTCTGTATTTTCCCGGTGAGAAAAATATAACACCTAGTAGGATTCTGATTCATATCACTCTTTGGATACAGAGTTACATCCAGAATCTTCATTAAAATTAAATTAAATTAAATTAATTTAAATTAAAATATAATTTTATACCATTGCTTTTTTACTCCTTGTAATTAGGTTTAATCAAAACTTTAATCCATCAATTTATTTATTTATTAGAGGTGGTAAGAGAGTGAGACAGATCATTACCTCTTTTCCTGTTTTTCAATGTAAAACTCAGATTTTAGTTTCTGTATCAGTAGGCTTTTACACTCATTTAATTTCTTAAATTGATTTGTTACAATTTTTAATATGTTATAATTTTTGAAAACATTAAATATGCCACTTATGTTTACTTTTAATGACTCAACCCATTACACTTGTTGCTTGAGACTATGATCACAGAAAAACTGAGCCAGGTCCTTAAATATTCATCTTTATAAACTTACTTTCAGATAACCAGGCCAAGTCTTGGCACTTGTGGAGAATTTGTCACTTTCAAAAGCATAAGCTTCAGTTAATGCATGAGTTGAAGATAATAACAGAGACAAATTATCTTTAAAGTGAAAACACTGCACTCCACTGCAGGTCAATTAATGTAAACATGTGACTTCACGCCTCTAAAAGAAAATGCAAGCAGCCCGTAGAGACTGGATTTGCAAACACGAGGTGCAAAAAATACTATGATTTTTCGATTGCTTCTTAAATTTTGTTGTTTCCTTCATTTTTTCTCTTTACCTTTCATATGTGTTGTTCTGTCTTTTTTACTTTCTGTTTGTTACCTACAAAATCCATCTTTCTCATTCTTTCCTGTACTCCCTGCCCTCCACACCAGGGAGGAGTTTTGTCTCCATTTTCTCCATGATCTCTCATTTGGCAGTGTAGACAGCAGTAAGGCCCCTGTAGAATTTTCTTCCTCAGTCTGAACAAACCCAGTTGTCAGCCTTTTTCCATATTTCATGGGGTCCTATGGCAAATGACATAGGCTGGGAGTGGCTGTAATTCAATAAGGGATGAGACAGGAGTGAGATTGTAATTTAAGGTCAAGAGACTCACCAGTCTCTGTGACAGATGCAGAGAATCTTTAAGATGAACTGACTGAGAGCACCTGCAATGGTGACAGCCTGTTCAGGTGCTTCAAAAATCTGAATGGGCTGATCAGGTACAGATATTCTCTACCCAACCCTTTAATTGACAGGATCTGGAGTAACTCAGGGAGACACCTGACAGAGACCAGTATCACACACAGAACAGTCAGGACTCCTGCACTGGCCAACAAGGCCTTTCTCTGGGACTGCATTTTTTTCCCTGTGGGAAAAGGAGATCATATATCACTAGTCAACGTTAAACATGCCTGTAAGGCAATGTGCATTGGTGTTCAAGCCCATTTCGTATTAAACCACATTAAATTTGGTATTAAACCACAAGAATGATTGTTGATATCAGAGGTGGGATATCATTAGACTAATCAGATATCTGTGACACGGACATGGATGAGCACTAGGTTCTGGAAGCTGAGGCCATGGCAGAAGCTGTCTTTGGGCTGTCTCTGGGCAAGGGATATCCATCATGATAGAAGGGTGCATGCAGATGCCTAATTCCCAAGTTTGGCCAGTGAGCTGCAGAGTTGTTCATGGCCTGAGGGCAGGCCAGAGAGATGGAGGTGCTACTCATTGGTGAGCCAGAGAATAAAGGGTAAATGTCTCACTAGAGACTTACTCAGGACATATATCATTCCAAACTATGTGCCATCATAAAAAAAATCCTCAGCAGAGAAAACTATTTGCCATCTCTTTCTAATACAGTTTTATTTTGCCTTTTGAGATCATTTAGTAATCTAATTTGAGCTAATTTGGAAGTCTACTGTTTGGTAGTTCAAAATTATAAATGTTAATAAATGAATACAAAATCTTCCTATCTGGACTGTTATGAATAGGAAAATTACATGGAAAATTTCTGGACTTTTTATGTAAGAACTTCTATTTTCCCCCAAATTAAATATATTTTTAGAATTTCTAAGTTAGCTTTAAAATATTTTTTTTTTTTTTGTATCAAGAATTGGTGAACCAAGTCTTTTCACTAAAATTTTGTGTTCAGTTTAAGGACTGTTAGTTTTGTTCACTATTAGTTCAACAAACTTATTTACATATTTCTGTTAAAGACATGAGGATGAAAAAGATGAGATTTCTATAATTTCGTTTTATATTCTATAGTATATAGCAGGTACCAAAGCTCAAGAGGATATAGTGTTAGAATTTTATTTAGATAAGAATCATTTGCCTTATGTGAGGCGAGAGGATGTCCCTGTAGCTCTAAGGTCAGCTGATTTCTGACCTTAAAAGCCACTTGTAATCTCTTGCTTAAGAGGTTCTTTTACCCACTGCCATACTTATGATGTGTGTGGAAAGTGGCAGACATCACTTTTTTGACTATTCAGGTTTTCAAGGTTTTTTTATAGCTATACTTACGATGAAATCATGGGACAGGATGAAAAAATTACACATTAATTCTAACCATATGGTTATGAGACCCATTCTATCCTAGATACACACACCCCCAAAAAAACCCAATGCCCCCCAAAACCCCCAAACCCACCAACAAACTTTATCTATGATATCCTTAGTTCTTCCTCAACATGAGAGAAGAAGAACAAGATTGAAACTCACTTTCAAATTTCCAAAGGTAACTTTTTAATTGATCCAACCCTTTTGCTGGGATTTGCAGGAAGTAGTTGCTTTCCACCATTCCTGAAAGATCCTCTGAGGAAAAAGAACTGTTACTCATGTCTGTGTTGTCAGCTTTCAGCCTGCTTTATGCTGTTCTAATGCTGAAGCAGAGACAGGAAATATTTAATTCATACACATGGTTACCAGTGTCACAACCCAGAATGACCTATCTTCCCAGATTTGCTACGAAAGGGAAAGAGCGGAAGGAAGAAGATATTCTCATGCAAAAATTAGCATCTTGTGATTGTATTCAAGATATTTCCCCAGGGAAGTGCAGGAAAAGTAAAGTTTAATAGGATAAGGAGTTGAAATTTTCTGTATGTTTACTTTGTTGTAGATATAGGTGCTGTTTTGGTTTATTGTTTTGTGGAATTGGTGGGTTTTATGAGGAAAAAATATGTTGTGCATCTCTTTTCTGTATGCATGTTAATATATCTGTCTTTTATTCATAAGCTGTTACAGTCATTCATAATTCTCAAAACCATAAGAAAATATTTGCAAATCTACCACACATGACAAATTGTATATGGCTTTCTTATTTCTTTATTATATAGACTTTGACTTTAATACTACACATGGATTTGTTAAAAGCAACACTTAAAATTAAGGGAAAGTAGATTTTTCACTCTTCTCCAGTAGACTGACACTTTGTCAATGCTGACATAATGCTTTACCTAAGCTGATAAATGCCTGAATTGGTTTCCATTTCCTTATGAAAACTAAAGATAGAAAGACTTTAAATTGAGATTAAAGATCCTTCTCATCTTCACTGTAATAGTTAATAATACCAATTTGACAGTTTTTATGCACAGATAATATTTTTGTATTTTAAACAGATTACAGATTTTAAGAATATTAAGACATTATTCATTTATATCTTCTTAGAGGAATTGTACCCCAGAGAACAATTTGGACATACATATTCTCAAAGATTTTCTGAAATTCTGTTCTAATAAAAGCATCAAATAATATCATATATATTAAAAAATTCCTGGTAAGAACTATTCTACAACTTCTTCCAAGGAAAATAATTCATCTTGATACATCTTTATTTTATAGTCATTTGAGAACAATAATTTTTTTGGCTACTTATGAAAAATTCCATGTTCACATGGCAGACTCTATTATTTTCTCGAGATCCTAGTGGCACAAGTTCACATGGGCTTTGTGATAGAGACCAAGATATGCATCACCTCGTCTTTTTTTTCAGAGACCAGTTAAGAAATTTGATATAGGCCAAGTTTGATAACATATTTTGGGGAATATGCATATGGCTTCATTATCAGAGGTTAATCTCAATAAATCATCTCATTATTTTATTATATATATATATAATTTATTGAATATATATAATAAAAATATAGTGTTTTGTAGCCATTAGAAACAATATTTACTGAAGACAATGTTGATAACAGAAAGATGTTTTGGCTGTTGCTGAGCAGTGCTTACAGAGTCAGGGCCTTTTCCACTCCTCACACCACCCCTCCAGTGAGGAGACTGGGAGTGCACAATAAGCTAGGAGGAGACACAGCCAGGGCAGTTGACCCTAACTGACAAAAAGGATATTCCACACCATATGGAATCATATTCTGCAGTAAAAGCTGGGGCAAGAAGGAGGGCACAATGGTGTTTGTCTTCACAAGTGACCATGGGATAGAACCCTATTTTTGGAGATACCTGAACACCTGCCTGCGATTGGGAAACAGTGAATGAATTCCTTATTTTTATTTGCTTCAAAGTTCAGATTTTGCTTTACCTATTAAACTGTTTATATCTCAGTCCATGAGTTTTCCCACTTTGGCTCTTCCAATTCTTTCCCTAATTGTACTGGGAGTCAGTGAGGGAGTACCTTCCTTGGTTTTAACTGCCTGACAGAGTTAAACGGCAACAGTCTACTTTAAGTTGGTTTTTGACTAATTTTTGTGCACTAATTTTTTGAGAAAATTGTTTTAATTAATTCATTTTTTAAAAATAAAATATTTGCTATGTTTCTTATAACTATTTTTATTGCATATTTAAATGCTTGTTAAGGAATTTCTTCCGGGAACATTGATGCACAGATACATTAAAAGTGTGTGGTTTGAGCATATTTCCTGTGAAAAATTTAATGCCTTTATTTTATCATGGATCCAAACCCATTTTAGTAATATTTTATTTTTTGTTTTCAAGTTCCTTAATTTATTTTGTTTCTGGTAGCAAAACTTCTGTGCTGCAGGGTGGAAAGACTGGTGTCTCTGCAGGGGGTTTAAGTGTGGCTTGCACCTCTCTAACATAATAAGACTTCTAATTTTCATAAGTGGAGAAAGCCCTGAATTATCAATTTTACTTGAACAGTCAAGAGATGACTCCATATACAGGTTTGAAGAGTTCAGTTTCTACAAGGACCTCTTCAAACCATGTGTGGAAGCAGGATTAATCTGTGCTAGGTAAAATGTTGGTGTCAGTCAATAAATGCATTAAAGCATGGCATAATTCAGCTACAGTTCAATTTCTGCTTTTAAATATTTTTATGACTGTCTTCAAAGCTCATAACTCCACATTCTAAGATTAAACAGGTACAATTGTTCGGTATAGTAAATTTTTGGTGTAACTGCATGAACACAAACCCTAATGATTTCTCATCTTCATAATTCAGCAACAGTTAAACCTACACATGCTTGATATGCATATAAATGAAATATCAGTGTATTTTCTTAAACAATTTTATTTCTGCTAATGACATGTCTGCTTTTGATCCCCTTCTGCCACTAGCTCTGAGTTTGCTTGAGTCATCTGAGGGTATTCATTATATGAGAATGTATTTTCAAAAATTTTTTCTTTTAAAATAGAAAGTATTCATCAAGTAGTGGACTGTACATGTGAAAGTATACTGATTATATAGTAATTGATAACTTCAATTATTTCTCCTTTTGTTGTCATGCATTTCAAAGCTCTTTTCTCAAACAAATTGCATAAAGACTATTTCTTAATAATAGATTAATTTAAAAAGAGAAAGCGTAAACTATTTCTTATTTTAGACCTATATCTATTTCAGCTTCACTTGATCAAAAATTAGTTCATAGTATTAATTTTATTTAAGATGTTTTTAATATATATATGAGACAAATCTTCTTTGTTTCATTAATAACTATGAAAACTGTGAAATTACTACAAAGTCTCTTTTGAAGTTCTATTTAATTTATTAGTGTATAGGCTTTCCTAGAACAGATGTAACATTTTTCTGACATTTTTGCATTTCTGAGATGCTTTTTTTTTCTGTAATGCTTACATGTCACACCTGCTAAGCATGCAAAATTTTCAAGCATAGTAATTCCTGAGGTGCCCAGGGAAGATTGATATGATGTTAAGACCGTCACAAATAATAAAGAACAGCATGTCAGTGCATATCATGAAACCACACAGACTTGTAGCTTCCAGAAATCATGGATTAGAAACTTCCTAAACAAGTAGACAATGCTTCATGGTTTAGAAATCTGATTTTTTTTTTTTTTTAATGAAACAATAGGTGAATTCTATGAGGAATAATTTAACATCCAAATGGTACGGCATGCCTACGTGTGGGCAATTAAATTGAGACAAAGTATCTTAGGTTAGTTAAATCAGACAAAATTAGGAGGAATTAGATTGGCCTAGATACCCAAGGATATATTTACAAGCAAGATCGCAGACCAAAGTCTGGCTGAAATTCAGACAGAGAGAGTGAGGTTCACCCATATCAGTGGTATAATTTCAGTATGTCCTGCCACCAAGAATAACTTATTGTTTTAGGTAAAATGAAACAGTGTCTTTGTTTTCCCTCTGTTGGATTGTGTCTGGTTAACTCAAATAGAGAGTAGGAATTCTCCTGGTGCTTCTTTAAATGAGGAGTGTCTGAAAATCCCTTCTAACAACTCAACCTACCTAACTCATATACTTGAATACGGATGACTGCCTTTCTTTGCTATTCTAAACACTCTCTGAATTTGTCATGTTAGGTGAATTAAATAGTCCAGGAACTGAGATACTGATGCTTACTTCTCATCTCAGCTTTGAGCTCATACCTAATAGAAGTAGTAAAGGTGAAGAAAGAAAGTTGAAACCAAGTTGGAACACAGACATACAATGATCATTTGATTAAATATGATGATAACTCACAGAAAACCAGGAAGAAACAGGTGAAAATTATATTCTAAACCTAGCAAGGCTAATTTTAGATGTGTATAGTAGTATGTTTCTGTTCCTGCTTCCAGGAATGTGTATGCACTTCCGTAAAAGTCATATGGAGAAAGAAATTATCCTATCTACTTTAAAAATCCTTAGAGGGCAAAAGTACGAGATAAATTTCCGTGTGTTTAACTCACTCTAAGGATGTCTTCTGCACTGCAATAGCCACTAAATAGCCTCCTTATGGAGGACAGTACGCAAAGTCTTGCAGTGTAAAGATGACACTTTGCTTCAGGTAAGCAAAGAGGGATTCCTAAAATTCTTCATCTGTAGATTCGCGGCGTGTGCTATTCCTTCATTTTGAGTAGCTTACAGCAGTGCATCAAATAACAATAGCAACATAATAACTGCTTTGCATCTGTCTTGAAATAACACATGCTCTGAAAACAACCCAGGAGCAGCAGAAAGTGCTTGGACAGATACCAAAGACATAGGCCATAAGACAGATCTGAAAAAAAAATTTACGACCACTGCTGAAGGTTACTTTCATGAGTTCAGCCATACAATGTTGACTCTAATTTCATAATAGTGTATGGAAAAAAAATAATATTTTGCTTTTGTTATAAATGTGACTATTTCAGCCATTTTATCCACCAAAACATTTTAGAATAGAACTGAATATACTTTTTTACAGTATTAAGTTTCCTTTATTGAAACTCTAAATAAAAATTCTATTACATCATTTGCTCATTCAAGTACGCCTAATCAGTTTTGCTTCTATGGTTACTGTCAAATACAGTTTTTCAGAATATGGAACAGAGAATATATAAATCAGGTATTAAATCCCCTTTATGTATGTGTGTAGCTATCTATCTATCTATTATATGCAAAAGATGTATTTCTAAACTTCCACTTGCTGAACTCCTGCTTAATCTTTCATTTAACTACATGATAGACCCAGTTGAGATATTTCATTGTCCCAGGAATTGCTACCTATCTCCCTTTCAGACTGAGCATGATCACTCATTTTCCCATTATCCAATTTGCAACTTAAAAGGTTCACCAGCTTCATTGCCCTTATCTGGACATGGTCCAGCACCTCAGTGTCTTTCCTGTAGTGAGGGTCCCAAAACTGAACACAGAACTTGAGGTGTGGTCTCATCAGTGCCGAGTTCAGGGGAATGATCACTGCCCTGGTCCTGCTGGCCACACTATTGCTGATACAAGCCAGGGTGTCACTGGCCTTCTTGGCCTCTCAGGCTGACTGCTGGATCATGTCCATGGGACTTTCAACTAGAACCCCCAAGTCCTTTTCTGCTGGGAGATTATGAAATTATTCTATTGATTGGAAATAAACATACATGATGAAATAAACATAGATGTTGCCAAGTCTCTGTGTGAGTTATTGGTTGATGATCTCGACCAGATTCTCCTGGGGCTGTCACCTACACCCGTGGAGCAATATTTAAGCTCAACCCATTTTTAATATTATAGACCATTCCAATAAAGGCTCAGTAAAGTGGGAGAAATTGTACTGAACTGAGGCATGTATCTAAAGTGATTTATTTCCATGAAGTCTAAAGCAGAGGAAGCAATGGAAAGATTCAGGTGTATTAAAGGAAAAAATAATTCTGCAGCTGAGCTCTTATAGAAAGGGCACTAAGTAAGAAAGTACAGATCTCCAGTTTACTGCAGTTGAGGACTCTTTTTTTATAATGTCATGCCCTCTCTACTCCCCAAGTGTAATTCATAGAATCTGTAATTACAGTAAGCTCCATCCTGTTGAAAAAGGAGTTTTAAAGATGGAAGATTTGGAAAAAAATAATGGAGTAGCAAGGGAAAAGTACAGAAAGAACCACTTCTAAGCTGTTTATACTACGGACTTATGAATCTTACTGGGTGTCAAAGGGTAGTCCAAAACACAGATCTTTAAGATGCTTTGTGATGTCAATAGGATAATCTCAGGTAAAAGGTGACTGCATCCTTAAGCAATGAAAGCCTAGCAGAGCCAGATGCCAGCTCTTTCAAGGGTGTATTACAAATAAGCCTATGCATCTTTTCAAGTTATCCACATTTCTAAACAACTTTAAGGTAAAAATATGTTTTCCAGGCTTGCTTCCCACCTTGGTTTTATTTGTTTGTTCACTTTTCACAGAGTCAAATTACAGCACACCTTAGAGAGCAATTTATAGACTTAAACCAACTGGAATTATACACACACAAAAAAAATGTGGGTACCAAGGTCACTCTTCAATGTCAATATCAAGCACAATAATGATCCACTTACATCCTAGGATGCTCAGATGGATATGCCTCTTACCCCATCTAAAATAATGACAAAAGCTTTGCACCTGTGTTTAACAGCAGGCAATATGCAGGAGAGCAGTGGAAAATCATTTAATTTTGCTACAGGTAAATGCTTCCTTTCCGCTTGTGTTGCATTCTAAACAATATCCCAAAACTAGGGATACTGGAAGACCCTGCCCAATCAGATATACTTAATGAGGCATTGTTACTTGTTCATTAAATCTTTTTACCATAAAGTTAATGGTGAAAAATATCAGTGACAAATATTGTCTTTCTGTTCATTCTCTTATCACAATGTTGGAATTATTAGACCACAAACAGAAGCAGCAAAGAGCACATTTTTAATAACTGGATATTTTTCATTCACTTCAGTTATAAACAGTTCATGTTAAAGGAAGAGAAATCCCAACTCTCTATCAGAATGACTAAACATTTCCTTTAATTTAGACTTTTGCCTCTGTGTAAATATACTAGACACTTGGGTGTGGTTCATTTGTTGTCCTGTGTATTAAGGTTATTGGAAGGATCAGGACTGATAAATGTAAATAAATTGTGGCTATCATTCCCTGGACCTGAATCCTGACTCCATTGCATGTCTGCGATGGCATTTACCTCTTCCTACAATGAAAGAAAGTTTGGAACTGGCTTTTTCAATTTTCAGTGCTCTTTTTGTTGACTATTATTTTTTCTCCTACTATTTAAACTATGACCATGACTTCCAAAGCCATTCTTCAGTGCTAGGATCTTAAGTGAAAAATTGAACTGTCAAAATTACCAATATTTTCTCTGGACCAGACTGGATTTCTTTGAAGCACTTGGCAGCCAAGTTTTCTCAAAGGACCTGTACTTGCGTAGAGCATCACTCTTCTCCAGTGACTTTCACCAGCTGGAGGCAACCATGAAATGAACATAACAATCCAAAATTTCTTTGATGTCAGGATGAAGGAGGCTACAGGATGCTGGCATTCATTGCTTTAAAAAATGAGGGGTAAGTAGTGTGTAATGGACTAACTGAGCAACTTCTCTACAGATCATCACTCTCAATACCTTTCTCTTGTGTCCAAACCCACAAGTACATTCATAAATGCATTTTTTTTTTTTTTAAGAGCTCACAAATAAATACCAGGTATTATAGAATTTTAGCAGAAGATCATACAGCCTTGTCAGTGAAGTGGATACGGAATTATACAGTTGACATCACCTCACTACCTCAAAGTCAAACCCAAGTCTCATTTAAGTGTAAATACAGGTTTTTTGTTTGGACAAAAAATACCTAGACTATCACGCTTAGTATCACCTTACTTTTTTTCATGAAGAAACAATAATGTATTTAATAAAGACCAATTACAACCCTAATAACTAATATAGCAGTAGATATATGAAAAAAAAAGAAAAAAAAGTTACAAGAAACAAAATCACGGTAGCAATTCCGTGAGCTATTCAGCATGAAAGGTTTTATTATATAACTCTCCAGCTCATTGAGATAGATCTCTGTTTAAATACTGATGTATCTCAGAGACTAATGAATTTCATTGTGATCATATGTCACTGCACAGACCATATGTTTTATTTTTTTACCTTTGCAAGATATCATAACGCTGTATGATTGTTTGACCTCTTAGCAAATATAAGCAGGTATCTATATCTATATCTATATCTATATCTATATCTATATCTATAGGCTAACTATAGCATTGTTTGCTATCTATTTCCCTCCTCTTGGCTCACTGGAGAAAAAGTGTTGTGCTTAGAGTGGGGATTGTAATTCAATTAAAAGCTTTGAAAACACACTATTTTCCTCTCTAATTTTTCATATAAATTATTACTCAGTTAATAGTCTCGGTGGGAAAACAGTTAGTGGATTATCCAAATGTTTCAGCAGATGTTTGTCCAAACTAAATTTGAAAGATATCTGTAACTACCCAGAGCCAGTGCTGCTGCTTTTTTCTCAATGCTTCCCTTTGAAAGGACAAGAGGCAATGGGCATAAACTGAAATACCATAAATTAGTTTTAGCTTCAGAAAACATTTTTACTATGATGGTGATCAAACACTGACACAGGTTGTCCAAGAAGGCTGCTTATTCTCCATCCTTGGAGATACTCAAAACCTGGTTGGAGAAGACGCTGATCAGCCTACTGGACTTGGGCCCTATTTTCTGCTGAGGCATTAGAAAAGGTGATCTCCAGAGGTACCTTCCAGTGTCAACAGCTTTGTAATTCTGTGAAATCCTATAATATTTAGACTGTATAGAAAAAACATAGTAAATCTCTAGCAGTTAGAAGCACAGCTGGTAAGACACAGGTGTGTACTCTGTGATTTTGCAAAATGTATATATATGAAAATTTTGTATCTAGGGAATAACTGGTTAGATTTTTCTAATAATCTGCTGCTTATGTATCTTGAAATCTGTTTTTCCCTCTGTTCATATACCAGAAACAAAAATGTAACAAGGTAACCTTTGTTGATGATTCCCTTGATTCAGGGGAAGAGCATAATTTATATCCCCCCCAAATGAGAAGAGCAGGAGAACCGAGTAATATGATCTGCGGCACTGACCATAAGCAAGAGGAAGATTTCCAGACAAAGATAAATGGGAAACGCTGCGCTTAAACAGAATTTTCTATAGCAGTTTCAAAGGGCCAGCAAAGTACATTCATCACCCCAGAAACTCCAGGAGAACAGGAACAGTATTTTTATGAAGTGTTCAGGATAATTGAGTGTAACGTTCAAGCTGAGCTGGTTTTGTATCAGGTAGTGAGAAAATGAAGCAGAATTAACTATATGTGAAAAAGATAAATAACAAAGTCACAGGAGATTTTGAATTTTTATCTTTTATCTGGCCTTACTACATGTAGATATGTGGGATAGTGTCCTCATAACTCACATAACAACTTATTAGTACTACTTGGACTCCTGCATCCATTCCACTCTTTTACATTAGCTTGCGTGCAGCTGAAGGCATTAGCTTGTGAATAATCTGTCACCAACAGTCTGTGATGGACACCATGAGGTCTGTGATTAGAAAGAAATACTAAATTCTGTGTAGCCCCTAGCAGAGCTTACAAAGAGCTTGCAAAGAACGAGTGCTGTGGCAGCAGAAAGCAATAGGTTAGGTGGTCCTAGCCTAACTGCATCCAGGAACAGTACCACAAGACAAGAAAGAATATTAGATTACAGACACCCTGTGGGAATGTGGAAAATGCAATCCACAGTTTCTTTATCTTATGACTAAGCATAACATTTTTAATAGACACAGAGTTAAATTGAGGTGATGGGATTCTCTGTGCTTCTTGCTGAATCAGTGTTTTAAATGTGAGGTTTGATATGCTAGAAAAGCTCTTTCCTTACTGCAGTGATTCCCTTGCCAATGTCCTGAAGGAACCAACGGTGAGTGAACTGAAAGCATTCCCTCAGTCTGGTGGCACAGTTGGTTCAGGGCAAAAATCCTTGGATGATAAGAGCTATGATTCAAGTGCAAAGGAAAATTGCATAATTTTACAGTTTTTCATATTATTTAACATGGCACAGATGGAAAGAATGAAATGTCCTCTGAGATTTCCTTCTAATTTGTCCCTGATGTAGTCCAGTATTAAATAGGTCATTCTTCTCAGTTTAATGCAACTGCCAGAAAAAGAAATTATATAATTATTAAATAGGAAGGTCAGGCAGTGAAAAAATTAGTTGCAAATACATAAAGACTGCTTCTGCAAAAACATATAAGAATGAAAGAAAAAGTTTAAAAAAATTGTTTCTATTCTCAACATGAGGAGCTCCACTTAGTGGGATTAAAAATCTGAACATCACAAAAAGAAATGGCTGATACTCTCAAAATCTCATTACCAGCAAAATGAACAAACTATAAGACTCAACTATTGGTCCAAATAATGTGCTAGCCATCCAAATTATGTAATGAATATAGAAAATATTTTGTAGTAATACAGATAAAAATCAAACAACCTCCCCCATTAACAATTCTGAATATGTACATCTTTGCTCCAGTTCTGAAATCACCCTTCTACTCTGACTTTGCACCTGAAGATTGACAATATCAGTCATCCTCAAGATATCAGGATTTGGGGACGTGATCTCACCTTACCAGTACCTTGAATCATGTGCTGGGAGGAGTGGAGTGGGGTGCCTGTGGGTGCCTTCCTTTTGGCATGGGTCCTTTACCTCTTCAGTTGTGTTGGGGCAGTATTTCTCCACCCCATGAGCTGGCAATCAGCACTGTTGGTGGGGTACATCTAGGCTCCTGAGAGTTTAACAAAGACTATAAATATAATTATTTTGCTTTAAATATGCCCATGATATAAATCTACTTAATGGAGTTATAAGAAAATTTTCCTGTTGCAAATTAATGTATAAATTCATATTGCAACTATTACTACTAAAGTTGCTAACTGGCTGCTAGACTAGATGAATCACTTTCTCAATTAAGTATGATGGTGTTTATATTCTGGAAGTTTTACTTCAGGGATAAACTAATATTTCACACTCTAATTTCAGCGTTTGGGGAATTTTTTATTTAAAATGCACCTCTTAGTATTGGTTCAGGTCCCCAGTACATTTAAAAGGAGAAGAATCTAAAAATAAAGAAAATGTGGTATGCATGTCATTAACATGAGAAATAAAACAGTGTCTATGAAAACAAAGTTTGCCACAATAGCATGAAGAACTTATCACATATGAATCATTTTTTTTATATGCTGACATTTCAGCAAGTATTTTAAATCTATATAGTTATTCTATAATTTTAGTAAGCAAATTGAGGGAGGTAACTGCAACCAAACACTGTTAAATGGAACATCTTTGCTCTAATGCCAATATTTTCAGTCAGTACTTGGACTTCAGATTATTTTTTTCTGTTGACATGTTCTCCTTTTTCTTGACTGTTTTATCCTGTCCCAAAATGCATTTATTAACATCCTCCTAGAGAAAAAAAAAAAAAGAAATCCCACAAAAAAACTTCCCCTCCCCTCTTACTTTCTATCAATATAAGCAGCAAGAGCTTCGAAAAGATAGATCTACACACTCTGAAAATACTACACAGAAATGTATTGGTCAGGGCTGAACCAGCTAGCAAGGAAACACTAAAAACTGAATTCTGTAGCTGAGCCACACTCTCATTCCCACCATCACAACTAAGTGGTAAGATTTAGAAACTGGTTGTCAATGGACAAGTACTATGGACAGCAATTATTTTCTCACTTGCCTGCCATGTGTACTCAAAAAGAGTCAGCAGTCCAATGACATGTTGAATGACTTAAAATTATCCAGATAAGGCAATCTAAAGTCACAAGCTTGATGTAGTGTATATAACCTTTTCATTCTATGGAATTCAGATATAGAAGTGGGGACACAGAAGCCCTCCAACATGTTGTCAGACTGCTGATTATAAAGAATCAATACAGGAAATGGACTTTCAAATGCTACTTATACATATTTCATAACATGAAGTAGAAAGGAGTGGGAAATCGCTGCAACTGTGGTTTGAGGTTCACATATCCAAGTGCAAAGTTATGCCTTTTGGTATTAATAAAGACTGGAGGATGAACAGATTGAAAGCAGCCCTGCTGAGAAGGACTTGGGGGTTAGGGTGCATGGGAGGCTGGACATGACCCAGCAATGAGCACTTGCATCCAAAGCAGCGAGGCCAGCAGGTCAAGGGAGGAGATTCTGCCCCTCTATTCTGCTCTGGTGAGACCCCACCTGGAGTTCTGTGTCCAGATCTGAGTTTCCCAACATGAGAAAGACATGGACCTGTTGGAGTGAGTCTAGAGAAGGGTCATGAAAATGATCAGAGGGCTGGAGCACCTCTCCTGTGAAGCTAAGTTGTGAGAGTTTGGGTTATTTTGCATGAAGAAAAGGCTTCAGGGAGACTTCATTGTGCTCTTCCAGCACTTAAAGGGGAGCTAGAGAGGGACTTGTTGCAAGGATATGTAGTGATAGGACAAGAAGACATGGTTTTTATCTGAAAAAGGATAGATTAAGATAAAGGTAAGAAATTCTTTACTGAGAGGGTGGTGAAACACTGGGACAGTTTGCCTGGAGTGGTGATAGATGGGGCATTCAAAGTCAGGCTGAAGGGGATTCTGAGCAACCTGATCTAATCAAAAATGTGCCTCCTCATAGCAGGGTGTTTGAACTAGATGACCTTTAATGGTCCCTTGCATCCCAAACTATTCTATGGTTCTCTGAATCTGTGATTCTACTCTTTTCAGTTCTGCTTTTGGAGCAATATAACAATTTTCTGTTTCCAACTTTGGACATAAAAGCATAATTTAGTGTTGCCACTTGCTTGGTGGCATAGAGTGTGAGTAATTCACTGACTGAATCAGCCTTTATTTTTCATGTTGAATGTAATTTTAATCCATAAAGAAATCTGTTGTTTGAAAGGCATCATAGAAGAAAAGCACCAATCAACAAGAGTAAGACAGCAAGAACTGGAGCTTTAATTTAAGCACAAATTACTGAACTGCAACTAATGTCAAACTGACTGCTGACCTTCCTTAACTGAGGCTTTAATTAGGTGAACAAAGGGAGCAAAAAAGTACATGATTTGACATTCCATTTGAGATGTAGTGCAGTACAGTGTTCTTATAAGTGAAAGGAAAAAAAAAATTAATAGGAATGCTAAACTTAGAGTATTTTCTTGAAGATAAGAATTGGTGCAGTAAAATTTCATCACATGAATGGAATAAGGCTGGGCTTTCCTAAAAAGAGTTACAGCCTGTATTTTAACATGCATCAAATACACAGAAAACAAAGGAAAATTAAGCCACAAATAGTTAATTTTGTTTATATGTTTATACAAATGGAAAAGTATTTATGTACATCACCTCATATAGAAACAATTCCACAGTCCTCCTTCATCTTTTTCTACATGTGACAAATAATATTTTTAATATATAAAGATTACCTCAAATATATATTCAAGAAAGTGTATAAGCTTTTCTGTGGTGCTTCTTAGAGATAAGTTCTTCATAAATATCAAGGAATTTGTCTTTAGAATATATCTATTGGACAGAATTAAACTCATTCATAGCACCTTTTTGATGACATTGTTAGGAAGGGGGAAAAATTGCTGCAGAGCAGCAGCCAGGACAGAAGAGTCAGAATATATGAGAGCAACAACTCTTCAGTCACAAGGTCAGCGAAGAAGGAGAGGGAGGAGGTGCTCCAGGTGCTGGAGTTCAGATTCTCCTGCAGTCTGTGGTGAAGGTCATGATGATGTAGCTGTACCCCTGCAGCCCATGGAGGTCCACAGGGGAGCAGAGATCCACTTGCAGATCATGGAGCAGCAGCTGGTGTCTTTCTGGATGCGTCTTTAATGAAGCTGTGACCTCACGGAGAGGCTCAGCTGGATAAGGTTCATGACAGAAACTGTGGCCCATGAAGGAAGCCTATGCTAGAGGAAGTTCTATAGTAGGAACTGTGTATCCACAGGTGACCCAAGCTGGAGCAGTCTGTGGAGGATAAGAAAAGACACAAACTGGAGATATTTGTGAAGAACTACAGCCTGCTGGAAGGACTCATATTAGAGAAATTAATGAAGGACTATGTCCCATGGGTGGAATCCCATGCTGGAGCAGAGGAAGTGCATGAGGAGAAAAGATTGGCAGACAAAACCTTTGGCGAACTGCTCGCAACACCATTCCCTATGCCCCTGTGATGGGAAGAGGTAGAGAATTTGGAAGTCAAGTTGTTGCATTAACAGTACAGAAATTTGTGGTAGAATAAAGCCCTCTGCATTCCAGCCGGTGCTCAGAGATCAGAGGGACTAGCAGCCTTAATTTCTGATTATAGATAGTTCAGCACTGTCAGCCTAGTTGAGTTCAATAAGAAATTGCACAATCACGGATTCAGAAATTCTGCAGTTTACCGGTTCTATACTACAGGTCTTGGCGTGTTCAATAAGAATTTAGACGATTCAGATTCACGAATATCAGAGTTTATGGAATCAACAGGAAGGCAGGTTCAGGATTGCTGGTGATAAATGCACTAACTACCGAGTGTTAATGTATGTCATGACAGAATGTATAGTAACACAGATCTAATAGTGAGAGGCAGAGAAAGAGAGAGAGAGAGAGAGAGAGAGAGACAGAGACAGAGAGAGAGAGAAAGACAGGTTGATTCCCAAATCTTTTCCAATGCAGTTGGAAGCACAAAGCTGACCTAAAAGTGTCCCTTCAGGGGAGGAGAGACAAAGTCTGTTGACTGATCCTGAGCAATCGGAGGTATTTCCCCCTCTCTCTTTTTGCCTTAACACACCCCTTCTATACTATAATTTTTGTCCCTTCCCAAAAGGGTGAAACAATCCCATGTTATAGGTGGAGTTTTGGGGATTGCGGTCATACACGTACGGCATGTTCTCTTTTCTCTTCATTTGCATTCTGAGGGGTGTGAAAGTTAATATGCAAATAGGACTTAATGAGAGTCTCAGTTACTTTCAGTCAGAATTTATAGTTGACTGAAGAGGGAGAATGATCTCTTTGGTCCTCCTACACCCATTAAGGTGGCAGTAAAACCTGTCTGACCTTTGCAGGACAGTCTTTCCTTGCACCTTTAGCTTCTTAAATGACCAGATTTATAATAAGGCTTGGTTTTCAGGGTGAAAGAGGAATAAGGCCAAAGGCTGGTAGAGATGTGTGGGGGCTCTTCTTTGAGCCTCCACTTCAGAGCAGACACTCTTCAATTGCAAGGACCTTGCTCAAGCCAGGGGACCAACTCATGCCCTTTTCAACCAGCCTCACCAATTCTTCAAATTATTCACCAAATTAAAGCCCCTTTATAGAAAGTCTGACAATTTACCACAAAAGTTGAACTCAGGGAGACCAGGAGGGGGGATATGTAGATTTTTAGGTTTGTTCATATTTCTCATTATCCTACTTAGATTTGATGGGGAAATATTAAATTAATTTCCCCTAGCTGAGTCTGTATTGCCCATGACAGTAACTTGTAAGCAATCTCTCTGTCCTTGTCTTGACCCACAAGCTTTTTGGCATATTTTCTGCCCCCATCCAGTTGAGGAAGAGAAATGATAGAAAGACTTTGTAGGCACCTGGTAGTTACCCACCACAATTATACATAGAGAAATCTTCATATTATAGATAAAATATTGAAATAGATTGATGAAGAAAGAACTTGATAGCCAAGCCCCTGATTTACTATGGGGTTTTATGTTTGACATTTTCTGTTTGTTTGTTTGTTTCTGAGCCTCAGCATTCTAACACTGCAATATTTTCCAATTACACTTTTCATTCAAAGTGCGCTGCAAATGCTTAGTGGTTTTGCTTGTGGGAACTCTGATTTTCAGTTTAAGCACCAAGGAATGACAAATGCACAGTTAATGATCACCTGTGAAGAGTTGTATTGAAATAATTTGTTCAGCATCACATTAAAATCTACAGCGGAATCGAGGGAATAATTGAACATTCAGTGCTGACATCCAGGTACCTCAGCCATTTCATTCTTAGTTGTATTCATTCACTTTGCAATTTCAACAAGAAAAGAGACTGGGTACTGATAGCACTTATAGCTATGCTGCTTCAACTGTCTAAAATGGTTTTTCATTTGTGTTGTCACAGTTTCTAATGTTTCTTTGGCAAGATTAACAATATAATTTCTTTTTATTTTTTTCTTCTTCCTAGATGTTTAAAGCTATTCCTACCAAAGAATAAGCATACCATTATTTGAAATAATTTAGCACCTCTACAGTGGTTGCTTGCAGGGTTGAATCTTTGCAATCACTACAAACACCAGCTGTAGTAAGGCAATTGTAAGCAGCAATAGGCAGCTTTGTGTTAACACTTTGTTAGCATGGTGAATGAACGCTGGAGGGAGGGAGTCTGTTCCTTGTGTAGCAGTATTTCTTGTTTGCTTTGCTTTGCTTTTATAGATATCAACTCACTCACCGAAATTTGATACATTGTGTAATAGCCATGATAAAATACTTGGCTCTGTGGTAGAATCATTGATTCTGAGGAAGTCCTTTAGTTAAACATATACCCAAAGAATGGTCTACATTGTTCTCATACCAAATTGCTCAGGAATTTGTCAAGAAATTAACAAAAGGCAAACTCTCCATTGTTTATAATTACTGTTTAATATTATTGCAAAAGTATATTTACCATTGCATATTAAATTTCTACTTCAAGTCTGAATGAAACAACCTCCCTTTTTTCCCCTCATGCTTCTGATTCAGAAGCAGTCAGAAATTTATTCATTCAGAGCAACCTTCATTTTGTTGTTGTGTGCCCACTCAGAGGTTAAAACATTTGGAGAAAGTGAGTGTAGAAATCCTACTTATCCCCCACAACCAAATCACATTTCAGAAGTAATTGCTAGGGTTTTTATCTGATAATATGCACAAATTTTATAATGATCCCATGTGAAGAATAGCTTTCAAGATATAAAACATTAGTAGAAGTAGGGGGGTTTTTGAGGATATTTTGAGGCTTATTTCTGATCCCAGTGTAACATGATGCTTACCAAAAGCTTTTTGTCCAAAAAAATAATGGCAGTATTTATTTATTTTTTTTTTTATTTTTTGGAAAAAAAAGACTGTTCCAAGTACTTATTAACACAGGAAAAAATAACACTTTCCTAAAACTTTCTCACATTCAGTTTTTCTGGTTGTTACTTCTCCCAGTTAAAAGCCCCAAACAAAAATGTGATATGCAAAAGTGAATCCTGTTTGATTGTAAAAGTCTTACAGAAAGTGTCTGCCAACCTCAGCTGTAAGGGTTACTCAGCTTCTGGAAGTAGCAGACAAGAAACATGAGACAATTAATTCATATAGCTGCAGGTTGAACAAAAGACTGCAAAAAAGATACAAAGGTGTCCTCTGATATCTAGTGATACCTCTGTTTAAATGAAAACACTTTTAGTAAAAAACATTCTGTAGAAAATGACATTTTGAGCCTCTGCCATGAAGTTAGGAAGATATGTTGAATCTTTATCTTCTGTTATCAGGTACACTAATAAAACAAACATTTTTCTTCAAAAGAATATCCAGAATATCATATTTATTTGGATGATAAGGGCCCATCACCATTTGTTCCTGTAGTATTTATTTATTGTGTTTTTTGTATTGTTACCTAGAACTAGAACTAGAGTTGCATATATAAGCAGTAATAAAAAAATTCTCCAAACTCTACATTCTCTTTTCTACTCAGATTTCTGTAGAATTCATATGATGTGTATGTGCATAGCAATAACTGTCTCACTGTCCTTCGCAAACACAATACTCTTATTTAAAAAGTTAGGTGTTCATTATGGTTGTAACTATATACCCAGAAACAGATGAATTGTGGGGGTTATTTTCAGTCCATAACCTCTTCTCACTGACACTTCTTTCTCCTCAAACATTTTCCTGATGGTGCCACCATCGCGGTTTCTCGGTACAGCCATGCCCTGAGGTGGGTTGGTTGGAGCCAGCTGGAACCCTCTGTGTGTGGCACAGGGCAGCCCCAGCCATCCCTCAGAGAGGCCACTGCTGAAGGCTTTCTGCCACCAACACCTGGGCACCTACATCCACAACTAGCACACAACATAGACGCAGTCATTCTAATAAACAAACCTGCCATGCCTGAGAATCTGCCAAAAGAGGAACAGTGTCAATAAGGAGGCAGAAATGGGTTTCATGCAATTACAGAATCTTTCATGTCTTTAGCATGTCACATAAATCATAAATACATGCAATTAAACTTGAAGGATAAACACGATTTTGAATATTATGTAGATAAGGTAACCGGCAATAGAAAGGCACTTAAAACGTGGAAGAAAAAAATACATTCTGATAAAATATTGCTTCTTTATTTTTCTTATTTAGTGTCATTTGAGACAGTTACTTGAGGTAAGAATTACAACTTAAAAATACAACTATGAATGTGCAAAAATCTTCTATTATATTTTGTTACCTAATATTTCATAAGTTTCATGTTGTATTTGAAGAATAAAAATCAACAGCTTAAAACAGGATGTAACATTCTAAACTTGTTTTATGATGGTATCTCCAGTTCTGAAGTGTAGGTTGCCAAATTACTCTTTCCACTTTAATAGAAATGTCCCTGCAACTTGTATTTTCTTTGCATTTCTTGTCAGGGGTTTTTTCTTATAGAACAGAGGTGGTCTCTGAAGTTGCTTTGAGAAGTGCACTTAGTTGTTGGAAATATGTTTGTTCCCTTAGTACTGAGTTATGTGTATAGAATACATTCCATCAGCTGTATATATTTTAGGGAAGAATACATATATGTGTTTAAAACTGGCCTTTTAAAGTCACCGCTATTCAGAAAGGCTAGTGTTTCAGAGGTTGATACAGCAAGCATTTCTTATAAAAATGATGGGGTTTGTTTTATCATCAAGCCATGTTAAACATCACCTTTTATAAATGTTGAAATGGATCAAAGTAGTCGGCATCTGACCTTTCAAGAGATTGTTTAAACTTACAAGGCTGCATAGGAAATTATATGCTGGAAGAAATAAATGGAAGTTTCAGGACTGTCATCTGAATGGAATGAATAGTGCCATATAAACTGTTCTGAGTTGTATTCACCTAGTCAAATGTGGACAGCTATGATTCACATTTCTACAGCTGAGTTAATCCTGTAGACTTCCTGCATAATGAATGGAGAATATTAGGTGACACCTACACTGCTCCTTAATCTAACTCCTGACTCCCTGGTCAGTTACATCAGAGTGATTCATGTCATGGCCTGTTTTTCAGGCCAGACCCTCTAAAGCTGAGTGGTGGCATCCACACTTTCTGGACTGTCATTCAGCTCCAGATTTAAGGAATATAGATGTAGGTGTTTAAACAAACAGGGTCAGTGCAGCTGCCATCAACCAGATGGCTTACGCCATTTGGGATTTCTCCTGATGTCCAGCTACCAACCTGGGCACAGATCTTCTTTTGGTCCTCTAGTAAATCTATTGTGCTTGTACATAGCTTGAACACCAATGGGATCTCTTCTGAGCAGCAACTGAAGACCAGGCAAGATCCTGAAGGGAATATCACATGACACTAGCTTCCCACATAGGGGCAACAATTAAATTAGGCCTTATGTCCAGAAATATACAGGATTATTATAAGCCTTGCAACATATTTTCCAACTCTAAGTAGACCCTCTGGATTCCATAGAATATCTTAAATGACATTAGGTGCATATGTTAAACAACTGAATCCCATACCAAATCTCCACTGACACTAAAGAGATAACGACTTTTAGGTAGAAACCTACATTAGACACCTATGTTTTCTTTATTTATAGGTTACTTCCATGCATATATTCTAAATATGGAAATTCAAGTAAGATTAATATAATTGTCTGTGTGGTTATTGCATTTATAGCTTTCACATTTATTAACACGCTTATCTGATTACACTGTTATAAGCCCTAAACATTTGCAAAGGGTTGAAAGAAAGAATGACATAATATTTTCATGACCCATCTGTTAATTGTGCATCAAGATTTAAACTGACACATCCATGAAACACAATTCTAGCCAGAAAAAAACAATACTGAAAAACTGTGGTCCCAGAGTAAGAAGAAAGCACTGGAAATCCTTCATTAGTAACAACTGCTATCAATACAGTAAAGGATTAACTGCTTAATATTTGAAAAGTCATTGACGGAGAATAGTAGGCAACTCCTGTGGCAATTCATACAACAGTGTTTTTAAAAACTGATTACACTGAGTTGTCCAGTTGTTTGTTGGATCGTAATTGTTTGTGATTCTAATCAGAGAATCACAGAATCACAGAATCACAGAATATGTTGAGTTGTGAGGCACCCACAAGGATCATTGAGTCCAGCTCCTGGTCCTGCACAGCACCATCCCCAAGAGTCACACCATGTGCCTGAGAGCATTGTCCAAATGCTTCTTGACCTCTGTCAGGCTGGTGCTGTGACCACTTCCCGGGGGAGCCTGTTCCAGTGCCCAAACATCCTCTGGGTGAAGAACTTTTTCTAATATCCAACCTAAACATCTCCTGACACAGCTTCAGGCCGTTCCTTTGGGTCGTGTCACTGGTCACCAGGGAGAAGAGATCAGTGCCTGCCCCTCCTCTTCCTCTCACAAGGAAGCTGTAGACTGCAATGAGGTCTCCCCTCAGTCTCCTCTTCTCCAGGCTGAACAGACCAAGTGACCTCAGCTGCTCCTCATACGGCTTCCCCTGAGGCCCTTCACCATCTTTGTTGTCCTCATTTGTACTCTCCCTAATACTTTAATATCTTTCTTATATTGTGGCACCCAAAACTGTACACAGCACTTGACAAGAGTCTGCGCCAGTGCAGAGCAGAGCAGGACAATTGCCTCCCTGCTTGACAATGAAAAGCTATATGATGCTGAACATACACTTTTATTAAAAGTTAACACATAATTTACAAGGCACTATCAGCTTTGTCCTGTAACTGCTGTCTCTTTAACTCCTCTGTAGGATTCTTCGTTTCCTCCAGTATTAAAACCCTCAGACTAAGGCTCTCACTGACACGCCTTTAAATATTTATTATTGATTCTATGCTATTACAAAGCCCAAAGCACATGCAGCTACAACCACAACATGCACATAAGCACATACACAGTCTGTACAACAAGTTATTATTGCTAGTGGGCTATTGCATAGCCCAGAGGCAGAAGCATTTAACTGTTTATATGATAATTAATTAAACAGCAAACTGACTCTATTTCAACCTCATCTCTAAAAAGACCGAGTAGAAAGGGATATTTCTGAGAGATGACTGACTGATACTCATCTACCTTCTTACAACATTTCAGGTAGGTGTAAATTTATAGGCACAAGTTCTAGGTGCCTGTCCATGTGGTACTTCAAGCAATGGCAATACACAATGCTAGGTAAGTGAACTTCCAAGAACATTTAAGTCTTTGGCATCAAAAGATCATGAAATAAGTATTTGTTTTGTAAGTTCTTTTTGAAAAGCGTTATCTAAAAGTCAGAGAAAAAGCTGATGGTAGTGATGAAAGGGGGGATAATGATGAAAGCTATGCTCCATTGAATAAGAAAATTTGAAAGGCTCAGAGGTATATAAAATGAAGAATGATATTCCAGGCATATTTCAGGGGAAAAAAAAAATATTTTGAAGTTTTGAAAATGATCTCTGCTTTCTCTTTATCTGAAGAGAGACCTAGTATTCTGTTTTGCTCATTACAGAGAGAACAAACTCCTTCAGTTAGATCAGAAGACCCAGTCTTCCTGCTGACTACTTTGGTGACTTCAAGCAAGTCACTCAAATGTGTTTGTTTGGTTTCTTTAACCTATATTTAATCATCTCACCAAAATGTACTTAATATTTTGCACAAAGTTGGTGTATGGTGACTGTATTAAGAAAAATGTCAGTGTTTGTACTTATAAAGAACACACAGAAATAGAAGGTGTATAGATATAAAAATATATTTCTAAGATATGGGATCTAAAGGTTTAAGGCTTTTGGCAGCAGATAATATTCATCTGTTTTTCTATATTCACCCTGGATTATCTTCTAGAGAAAAGTAATGAATTTCAAACCTCTCTCTGCTTGAAAATAGAAAAAAAGGGATGAAAAATGAGGATGAAATTGAAGTCACAACTGGACATGCACACAGAATGAAATTTATATGCTTGAGTAAAAAATTCTGTGAACACAAAAAAAGGATGTTGATTGGCTGACTCTTTTATCATCCAAATATGTAAGCAAATGACTTTTGCTTTCCTCCATATTTGACATAAAAAAATGCTGTGCTTGTGAGTAAATACATTCATTTTAATTCATAAGAAGGGTAAATATCACCTGGCAGGCTATCAGGACTTAATTTTTTTTCCCTAATCTTGTGTACATATTGATTTTTAAGTACAATTCTTTGATCTCAGTTTGAAGATCCTCAGAAATAAGAAACATTTAAGCAAGGTCTTAAGGCTATGTCTATCCTACTAGTGCTGGTCTGCACTAGAAGTGCTCTGAACTGTTCTTGGGCACTGAAGGCAACTCCATGATCCAGCCTGTTTCTATGCTAGCAAAGTGCCCTAGGCTCCCAAACACTGCATACTGGGCAAGTACAACTTCAGAGCCAAACCATGTCCAGGAAATACTGGGGCAAGGGCTGCTTTAAATAGGTCAAATCTGTGCCAGAGAATATGCCAAAATTTTTGGTACACACAGACTAGTGTATGCTGAATTTAATGCTACATATACAGATGTTCTGGTTTTGTCATTTAGTTTTGTGTCTGAATTACCCACGATATCTTGCAAGTAGACGCAAAACTGATATATTTCTATTTCCCACTCATGCTATAAGAAATCATAAGACCAAAATACTTAAACCTCTATTTTCAAATATGATCAATATGAAGGATAACTAGAGAACATAGCCCTGAAGCTGGATTCTAGAATTCATTCAATGTTTATGCCAATAGCAGGTTTTGTCTTCTGACAAATCAACTCATTGGGATTCCATTTCTCTCTACAGTAGACAGAAATATTGAAAAAGGATTGGAAGATGCAATAGCAAGAGATGAAAATGGCTTCCCTAAAACAAAGACAATAGAAAATAGGGCAGATTAGAATCAGAACAAAAATCCTGCCTGATGAAGTCTTTAATCAGTATCAAAATTTTCAGACTCTTATCAAAGGGACAGAGTATGAACAAAAACAACATATGAATTAGATCTTTAACAGCATTTATAGAGATCCATGAACTAGGCAACATGAAATATAAGAAATATTCAATGTTACCTTTTGTGTCATAGTTTAAATATTATTATTTAAATATTATTATTCTATGTCTTTTGCTTTTATCCCATGCTTAAAATGCGCATCATGACCAGATATGTCTGGGACCAAGGTTTTGCACAGCTTACAGCACATTTCCAGGAAGGGAAATTTTCTGTTTTATATTGGCATGAATTTTTTGATTTGGGCTTATTAATTTTCCACAGATAGAGAAAAAATGGGTATATAATTACACTTGCAATAACTTTTAATATAATTTTGAACACTTTTAATATTATTTTTTAAAAGATACATTTTAGTGAGAAGAAACTATGCAAACAGTTAGAAAAAATTATTTTGAAAGTAATCCTAACAACTAGTTGACTAGCTAGCTATTTCTCCTATGGTTTCCTGGAAACTGGAATGATATCAATGGCTTCAGATACTTTCTTAGGTATTTCTTTGTTCAAAGTTGACTAATCATTTAAAGAATGTTACTTTCAGGCTATGAAAAGAAGATTGCAATAGACCTTTAAAACATATACTTGAGGTGTCTTCCTTTTCAAGTGTTGTCTCAAGGTGTGTTGGTAAGCATCTTTTCTGGAGATATTGAGATTTATTTATGCTTTTTCATTCAGCAATTCCAAACCATGTAAATAATGCAGGAATGTAAGTAACACTATAGAAATAAACAGAGCAAATAAGTAGAAAGCTTTGAGTATTGCTATAGACCATATTTATCTTATTCTCAGGAGTTTTGAGAACATGTTATCTAAAAAGTAAAATCTTTATGTGATTTGTGATTTATGAGATTTATGTGTGATACCTCATTTTATTGTGATGAATTTTTAAGCACCTATATGCTGTGATAAAGAAGAATGTGCAGATACTTTCTGAAAAGACAAGTTTGTAAACATAAAACTGGGGAAAAAAACAAAAAAAAGGAAATTATACTTTTTTTTTTTTATCAGATGCAGCACTACAAGAGGTTTTGTTGATGTCCATTTGTTTTTTTCAATAGTAACCTTCCAAAAGATAGGTAATCTAATTTAAATTCATGCAGACTGCAAAACCTGAAATCTTTCTTAATGTCTGATCTTGATATATGCACCAGCAACAACCCAGTTTTGTATCAAGCCACTTCAGACATAAGAGCTTCCTCTCCCTTTTTAATTTGTGTGGTTGCTTTTATATGTGATGGTACAGCTCTCGCATGAAGATGGAATAATCTTAAATGAAGAAAAATTCCTTTTTAGGATCTGTAATTTATGGCATACATCAATTTAAAGCTACCAAACATAAAGCACAGAAAGAAAGGAAAAGAGAAAACTAAAGGGAAACCCCTCTCCAGTGCTCAGGTCAGAAGAGCAATTGGGTCACCAAATAATCATCCCTTGGGCATCTTCTACAACACACCAAGTAGTGATGATAGTGAAGATGATAATGACTGATGATTTTCATCTTTTCTCCCTAGTACAATTACCCTTTTCAGTGAGACTACATCAAGATCCCCAGTGGTAGATTCTGTTTATGACTGTATCAGTGCAGGTGAGAGAAGATTAAATAGATGTGGGTGTTGCATACTAATTAATTGTTCAGCTTTGTGCATGTATACTAATTGGTTAATATATATCAAATATGAAAACTACTATTATCTTGTTATCTACTATCTATTTACCGTAGTCTCATTGTTTAGACTAAGAGCTGTAAGGTGAATGATGGGGGATCTTAGTACAAATGTCACTTGAGGTCTTTGTGTGGGTAGCCATATTGAGCTGTAGGTATTCTGGATTTGTCTTCTGAATAATCAATGTTAGCTAAAATAAGCTCTATTATTAACTTTCATTAGTCAAAGAGAAAAAAAAACAAACTCTTTCAGGAGACAAGACAGTATATATCTATGATTATAAGCCAAGAACATTTTCTTCCTGCTTATTGCACTCTGCTGACTAAAGATGGAAAATTAAGGAGTGATTTGGTTTTAAATATTGTTTGTTAGTGTCACTTTTGGCATTATGGGGTATCCTGTCCGGTCTCACGGTGGTTTCCTGTAGAAGTATCTGTTAGCATCACACAGAGGTCTGAAATAACCTCTGCTATTTCAGGACTTCATCTTTCTAAAAAATACACTTAAGTTTGGTCTGCAGTTTTCATGGCTGGAGATACAATGTGGCTGCAAAATAAACATTCATATATTATAATATCTTGTTCTGAATACTTTTAATGAGAAAGCCCCACTGTTATTTACAAAACTATTTCAAACCAGCATCATCACACTGATGGAAAACTGCTGAAGGTCAGCTAACAAAGTTATGTTAAATTGCAGTGGCCAAGGAGGTGTAGCCAGGATTTGGCTTAGACCTAGTTTTATTTCTGTTTTGCATGGAGAAACAAATGCCACATTAATTAAATTTTCAGATAATATGAAATTGGAATGTACTGCAAATACCATTGTGGATAAAGAAATAATCTAGCAAGACCAAAAGAAGTTTGAATTATTGGCTGGAAATAAATTTATATTTAGTCTTGGGAAATATGCAAGCTATACATCTGGGGAATAACAATTCAGAAAGACCATTTGAGGGAGGGAGGGAGGAAATTTTTTGGCAATAAAACCTAGGGATGAAAAGAATAGAAAAACTCATGTGAATGTGAAAGAGAACTCATGTGAATCAAAAAAATAAAGCAACACTGAAATGCAGAAATATGACATTGGAAAGTAAAGTCAGATACTCCTTGCTTTTTGGCATTACAAATTATGTTTTAGAACACTGAGGAGACCGTGACATGCTATAATGAAAAGCAGCTTGACAAACTGTAAATGTTTAGAAATTCAAAGAAACCCAATTCACAGTTTGGAAAAACTGATGAGAATATTAAATAATAAAAAGTCTGCATAGTATATATTAGTTACAGGAAATTGCTAATGAGAATAGCAATTTGAAGTACTGGAAGGGTACAAATATTGAAAACAAAGAGCTGTAAATAGAAAAATTAGGTGACATTTGCTCAAAGAGAAATCAAGCTTTTAAGGTAACCAAGACATTGTAGATGTATGTGTCTCTTTTTTAATTGTTCATGTTTAGAGATACTTGCATAAATTTAGTTAGTTTTGGCTTGTGTTGATTGTGTTGGTTTTGGCTTGGATAGAGTTAATTTTCTTCATAGTAGTTGATATGGTACTGTATTTTAAACTTGTGCTGAAAATGGTGTTGATAGCAGAGGGATGTTTTAATTACTGCTAGGCAGTGCTTATACAGCTTTTCCGACTCTCACACCACCTCACCAGCCAGTTGACACATGGTGCACAAAAATCTGGGAGAAGACACAGCCAGGACGGCTGACCCCAAATGACCAAATGAATATTCCATACCATATGATACCATGCTCAGCATATAAAGCAGGTGGAAGAAGAAGGAAGGAGGGGATGTTCAGAATGTTGACATCTGTCTTCCCAAGTCGCCCTAACTCATGATGGAGTCCTGCTTTCCTGGGGAATGGCTGAACACCTTCCTGCCCATGGGAAGTGGTGAATGAATTTCTTCTTCTCCTTTGCTTGTGGGTGCAGCTTTTGCTTTATTTATCAAGTTGTCATTATCTCAGCCCAAGAGTTTTCTCACTTTTACTCTTCCAGTTCTCTCCCCCATTGCAATGAGGGCAATTGAGCAAATGGCTGTGTGATGCTTAGTTACTAGCTAGCATTGCACAACAACAACAGTTCCTCTGGTTAGTGGTGCATTTCACACAATAGTTAACAGTATTGAACAATATTTAGTAAAATTTTTTCTAGAGGTTCTTCAGAACTGGATTCTCCCATCTAAAGGCGAATAATTAGATAAAGACATTGGTATATGTACCATTTGGGGATGGATGGTTTAGACATTGTGCTCATGGCAAGCATAAGAGAGAAAGCAATTTTTAATTACATTTCTTTAGGATCTTTCTTCTTCCTACTCAGTTATTCTGACCTCTGGCTACAAGTCTTTGCACCAAGAAATTTTGGAAGGCTGAGGATATACCATGACCAATGTTTGGAATATCTTTATTCTGCCACTCCTGATTTTGAGCATCTGGGCCCTGTCTGTTCAGCTCAATCATTTGATGGAACAGTATCAGTCCCCAAATATATGTATATGTAATGGGGCTGGCAGACTCTCTTTATGTGGCCTCTCTAGAGGTCTCCTCCTGTACTGCTTCTACACTGATGTATCTCATTGTGTGATGACTGTGAAATATTAGTACTTTCCTTACATTTTATAGTATTTTTTTATAGGTAATTGTTTTGGTACCAATCTGTAATTTTCAGTTGATTATGTCTTTGTTTCACCTAACAAGTTTCTGCAAGGTAAATTCAGAAAGAAAGGGGGAAAAAAATCACTGTCATCTCCCATTCTTTTTACCTCCCATTTCCTTAAAGTCTTCAGTTATGTAAGACTCTGCATATATTCCATATGTGTGGTTTTCCTGAAAGGAGAGTTGGGGTATCCGTACGCAGTTCTCATTTATGTGACCCATGTGTAGCTATTCAGGTTGTCTCTGAAGGCAGACAAAAGAAAACCCATTCAGTGACACTGCAGAACTAGGAGACAGGAAACAGAAAGTGGGGTGCTTATTCAGGATCTGAAAGAGAAATGCTGCAAAATTTAAGAAAGCTATTGCATCAGAACAGTTACTTTAATCCTTTAATCCACTCCCAGCAGGTGAAGGGAAGTGATTATTTCCTTCTCTTTGAAGCCTGAAGACTGCATGTGTAGGACTGTGTCTATTTGGGACTCCACAGTACAAAAAGACACAACCAGGAGTTAGCATAGCAGAAGCCCATCTGTACAGGGGCTGCACCACATGACGTACAAGGAGAGGAGTTCAGACTTGAAAAGTGGAGGATACCATGGGGATCTCTCTGCTGCCTACAAGCTTCTGCAGGAGGCTGTTAAAACAAAACAAACAAAAACAGAGCAAGAATTTTCCAAGGAAGGCAGTGGATAAAAAATTATGTTGAAAAAGCACAGTGGGAAAAAATTTGAAATAGGAAATTTGATGTAAGGAAAAGTTCTTTCATTGTGTGAGTAATTGAACTCAGGAAGAGTCTTCTTGGTGATATTCTTGAAGATATTCAGAACCAGACTGGCCATGATTCTGAGTAACCCACTTAGCGTAGGACCTTGGACTGTGTGACTTCTGAAGGTCGTTTTCACCTTGCATGCTTCTGTGCTTCTATTAAAAGATGAGCCTTTATGCAGATACAGAGAAAATTTGAAAGGAGGAAAATATGTTTACATGTTCAGATGAGATTAGAGGAATACAGTACAAGCAAGTGTGTACAAAGGATTAATTCTTCCAGAGTGACTGAACTATGTCTAAATGTAGATGTTACTATTCCCGTTTTCAGTACTTAATTTAAAGTATATTAATCCCTGCTTGTATTCTAGCACAGTACCATATTGATTGGCAGATTGTGGATAAATCTTTTATCTCAGTTCTCTCATCATAGGGACCTTGTCAAATAATAGCCCTCTCATGGAGCAAAACAGTAGTAACTGACCCTACTCTACAAAATCACATGGGGAGAAAGGATCATGAGAAGGAAGTAAATAGAGATTTAGTTTTGCAAAATAAAAAAAATAACTAAATCCAAAATACAGGTGTATATTGAATTTTGGCTTGAGCTCCAGTGAGTGTATATTCTTAGCATGTCCCTAATTCACTTTGGGCTTAGCTTACCTTCAAGAACAACTTTTTTACCTATACCATTAATATATCACAAATCTATTTCTCTCCTTACTAAATACACTTCCATATCTGATAGGTATATATTTTTTTATTTCTCATCACAGCAAATTCTATTGTCTAATGTAAGACAATTGTTTCCAATGGTCTATCACGTACATTTTTAAGCTTGAAATGGCAGGTTTTCAATATCGTTACCTATTTGGAGAATATGTATGTGGGCTATGAAGATATTAAAGTGAAAATTTGACAATAACATGAAAAAAAATCTTTTGTTACAAAAGAAGCACATCTTTATAGTTGGATTTAATACTGAATTTTGAAGCTGCAATCCAATTTTAGAAAAAACTGAACCCTTAAGTTGTTTTTTCTTATGGTTTTCACAAAAGACAATGAAAGGGACACAAGCCTATAATCTTTATCCAACATTATAGACAAACAGCAGTCTGTAAACTGACCTTGCGATGACCCTACATTCAGCAAAATAGCATGCTGACTCTTCAAGGATAAGTTTAGAAAAGGACTTTGTCTTGTCTAGATTCAGTGGAGTATTTGCTGAACACCACAAACTTCATTTGTTAGTTCTATATCGCAAAATAGATACCTACAAATCGAAGGAAATCTTTGAAATAGAATCTGTAAATAGCAAGCCTTTGAACTGGAAGATATAAAGTTTAATTGCTGTGCTACTTTTGCCTTCCTGACTGATCTCCCCATATGCAGGAATTGGCAGTCACTGTTAATACCTTCCCTTTGTGGCTGTTTCCAATGGCTGTTTACTTGATTATTCACAACCTATCTTTTAAACTGTTTTTTTAGATGTCTGTCTTAATACATAAATACAAAAATGAATTGAACCAACATTTTTGCAATCTAGTAATCCAAATTCCACCGAACATATAATTTCCATTCTGCCTATGACGGACTTCCTTGTCAGTTGATTTACTAAGTGATACGAGTATTTTACAAGAAATGTCATTTTCTTCACATTCCACCATTATAGGAACAAAGGAATCTGACAAAATAGAAGATTTATTGGTAAAATAATCTGTAAAACATACTGTATGTGCATCCTCCACATATAGTTCAATACACTGAAGGAAAAAAAGAATATTTGTTATTGAAGAATAAATAATTAAAAAAAAAATAGTTTGTCATATCCGCATTCAAATAATGCCATCAAAACTTTATAAATTTAACTAAAACTAAATTTAACTAAAACTGACTGAATTATTAGACCGACAATAAAATTCCAAGCTTAATAAACAACCACCTCACTAATGAAGTGTAAAGACAATTGCAAGGAGACACTTAATTAGATCATTTATAACTCATTAAGTAGCAAACTGCAATACCCCCTGTTGGTTACTGTTACGGATGAAAGAGATGAAACAGCAGAACTGTTGTTTCAGATGTTAAACTTCATTTACATCTTCCAAGCAGCTAGTCTACATGTGTCCATTTATTTCAGTAGTATCATTTTTTCTGCTGAAGCCTAATTAACAGGTCCTTGGAATATAAGAGCTCAACACCTACAGAGTGTGCTGTTTTATTGTCTCAGTTTGCAATGTAATTGCACTTCGAGTTAAAAAATACACACAAAACTTTGCTACGTGGATGTAAGAGCTAAAGGTATTCACTTGTCTACAACAGGACTTTTTTCATTTGGAAAGGTGGCTTAATCAGACAGCATTCAATGATGGTGATGCTGCCTTTTCTGAATTTGTGAGTACCAGCAAACAAGTGTGAAGAAAAGTAACTTCTATCTACCACACTTTGAACGGCAGAGCTTGTCAATAAGCAGGTCTTCCAAGTGAAGATGTGAAAAAGATGTCATAAATTATCACATGGTACTGTCAGGTCTTCTCTTTCTAACTTCTTTAAGTTGTAACTGTCTTTCAATAGAAATGACAGTAAGTTAACTACACCTTAGTGGTAGGTCATAAGCACGTATATTTCCAGTCTATAAGTTTTTGGAATTCAGATAATGTCTCTTAGAATTAATATGGGTGATCATCTTAGGTGCTACCTCATCAAAATATTACACACTTGCCTCAGATATGTTTGTCATTGCAATTTGTATGATCACCCCATGATATCAACTAAGAAGTTTCAATGGCTCTGAAAATCTGCAGAGATACAACCACCGTTAAAACAGATGTCTAAGTGTTTTTACATACTACAAGCTTGATCTTGTCTGGAGAGTTAAATATCTATCTCTAAAATATTCGTTACTTTAGTGGTTGTCATATTGCTGACAAATGAACATATTTAGTCTCCTTTGAGACTAAGAAATTCCCACTTTCTGGTTAAATGTTAGACCTAAGGACCTCCAACACTACTTCTGAAATTAGCTGTGGTACATGGAAGCTTGGAAGATCTTTAAGAGGACTTTAATTCACTTTACCTTACATAGATCAATACTAATGTCCTAGGACAGATGCTCCTGAGAAATCTTGTGCAATTAGACACCCAGAGAATCTCAGACTATAAAGGAAACAATTAAATATTTTTGAATGCCGGTGAGGTTAACCAGTCATGGGAAAAACACAGATAAAATTGCTGTCTTGGTCTTAGCTTGATTTTAAACACCTAACTCACAACATGGACCACATGTTACTGAAAAAATTGCACTCCTTCTCATAAGGAAAAGGATCTGAAGTAGGAAGCCCTGGCTTTTGGCTCTCCCACAAGTCTGTGATAAGGACAAGTGTATCTACCTTTCCCTAGAATAAATTACTTTAATTTTATCTCCACTATAAATTGATGAAACATAAATATTTTGAGATAAAAATATTATTATGCAATATAATGACTTGTAATTTGGACTTGCTTCAACATAATGCATTCAGAATGTCATCACATAGTAAACAGCATGCATAACATAGTACAAATAATCATACACTCAAGCAGTGGTTCTGAAAAAAGATTCTCCATGGTATTCACTTTCACTTTATTGTTCTACCAAACTTGTGCTGGCTTTCTGTGTATATTCTGGCTGCTTTAGAAACACTATTTCGATTTCAAGTAATGCTTTGGGTTTTAGGGTTTTTATGTTGTAGCTAATTTATGTTTTTTTGATTCTAAAAAAAAAATAAGAATAGCTTTATGAATTTTACAGTTTGAAGAATGAAAAAAGGAAAAAAAAAACATTCTTAACAACGTTGGTGTTTTTAGTTTGTTTGTTTGCTTTCTTACGTGTACTGGTTTTGTCTGGGATAGAGTTAGTTTCCTTCACAGCAGCTTGTATGGGACCATGTTCTGCACAGGTGCTGAAAAGTGTGTTGGTAACACAGGGATAAGAGAGTTACTTCCGAGCAGTGCTTACACGGAATCAAGGCCTTTTCTCCTTCAGACCCCATCCCACCAACAGGTGGGCTGGAGGTGCAGGAGAGGGGGAAGCAGCCAGAACAGCTGACCACAACTGACCCAAGGTATGTTCCATACCATACATTGTCATGCCCAGTATATAAATCTGTGGGAAGAAAAAGGAAAGGAAGGACATTCAGCATGATGGCATTTGTCTTGCCAAATAACCATTACATGTGATGGAGCCCTGCTCTCCTGGAGATGGCTGAACACCTGCCTACCCTGGGAAGTAGTGAATTAATTCCTTGTTTTTCTTTGCTTGCGTTCACAGCTATTGCTTTTCCTATTAAAATATCTTTCACTCAACCCATGATTTTTTTCACTTTTACTCTTCTGATTCTCTTCCTTATTGCAACAGGGCAGGAAGTGACTGAGCAGGGGTGTGGTGCTCAGACACCACAACAGAAAATTTGTTTGGTTTATTTTTTTACTGGAGTCTTTCTGTCTTCTGCTATCAAAATCTGCTCAAAACTAACAAGTAAATTTAAGCCACACTATGTAGATGACACAAATCTGGCTTTAGCTAATCAAACCAGAGAAAAATGTAAATCACTTTGACAGATCCAAAGAAAACTTGCTTACTAATCAGCATGATGAGAAGTGACATCTTCTACTGACTAATACAATGTAGCATCCATTGAAAGGGTAATTAGATTTTATGCCTGACTTTAAGACTAGAACAGCTAAAAAAGAAAAAAAAGCATAATTGTTTATTAAAAAAGTTGTCTTCTTTAAATGTTGTGATAAAACCCACAAGAACAAGAATGTGGAATTGAGTTAAAACCTGTTTTTATCTCTACAGTGTAAATTTTGTTCTCTGCAGTGTAACCAGTAAAGCATATTTTTATTGGAAAAATAAGCATCATAAGTTGGAATAGACAACAGTAAAATTCATTATGTTTTATGTGACTTAAGGTAAATAACTAAAACCAGGGTGATTTTTCATGTCATAGATAGCACAGGAATCATGATATTTTGAGAGAGAGAAGAAATGAGAATTTAAGTTTCTACTTAAATGATAGAAATCAGATTATGTACCTGAATATCTTATTTTGAAGAGAAAAGTCTTAAAGCAGGACAAAAACTAATCCCAAATACTCATAAATCTTTAAATGATACCGACTTATAGTAGTTCTATGCATTTTATTATTGACCTACAAGGAAATTTGAAGTCTAGTGTATGCCTCTGAGACCTCAAGTACTTAGGGTTGGCAAAAGATAAAAAAAACTTCTGAATCTGATTCAATGTTCAAATAGTTTTAAAAGGAAGAACCCTTCTTCTGCCTCTTATTAGATGACCTTTAAATTTACTTTTTAAAAGTATCTATTTCATCCTGCACTGAACAGTATATTAACACAAACTTTGAATGATTGAAGTTATATTTTACTACGTAATTTAGTTATAGCTGGAGGGCGAATGGACTGTGATGAAGGTTAGAATATCCATTATTCTAATGTCCCTTGGAGAGAAAAGAGGAGGAAAGTGGCCAAAGAAAGACCTAATTTATCACCTAAAAATTCTAACTTCACTGAGCTATTGATTGCAATGTTTCTCTAAAGAACAGGATAAATGGTGTAAGAGACATGAAATATTTGAGTATTAGAGGAGATATCCTTTGCTTTCATGAGAAATGTGTAGTTTTCTTATATATCTATGCTTGCATTGACATTGTACTGTAAAATGTAAGTCTTCTAATAATAATTTTTAGGGAAACTTCACCATTTCCCTTCAGAGAATAATTTAATATACCACCTTAATCTCTACTCCTATTGCCATACTCTGCCTCTAAAAGTTTATATCTATAGGTGTTCTATGTTTGAAGGAAGGTCTTTATAGCTCGAATGATATGAACTTTCTAGTGAGTCTAAAACATATTTTTGGTTCAGTCAGAAGATTGGTAAGAGAAGATTTTGGAACATCTAAAATCTGATGTGTCACTTAAAGTATTATAGGTACCAATGAAATTAATAATTTTAAACCATTGTTTAAAATATTGTGTATTTTCCAAGATTAATGTGATCTTAAGAATTTTTTGAAGTTGTTAAGTAAAAGAATACAAAATGAAGTTTTACTTCATTGGTAGAAAGAAATTAATGGCTGGTATCCGCTGTTGTAGGATTAGAAGTTATAGAGGCAGGTTCTGTAAGCAGATACACTTATGAATAACTATAATAAAAATGAATTTTTTTCTTTAAGTACCAGCAAAAAGTAAAAATCACAGAGAAAGGACAACTATGAAGTCAATACTCTAATATTGAGGGTTTAGTAGCTTGCAGTATATGCTTGTCACAGTCTTTTAAAATTGGTCAAAGTCATAACTCGGGGATTTTGATCAAGGATGTTTCTGTGTTTAGAGTTATTAGAGGAAGATATATCATGCCAGATTAAGCAGCCCATGAGAGGTGAGGCTGCTGTTACTTTGTGTCCCCGGGTCCAGCCAGCGGTGAGCCTGAAGATGTATTACCAGCAAGTACGTGCAGAATGAATGCATACGTGACATATATATATATATATTATATTATATGCATAAAAACATGTATGCATTGCTCACCACACAAGTCACAAGCAGATGCCCAGAGTACTTACGTGGGAAAGAGTAAGAAAGGAGGCATCATCTGGAATTCCAGGTCCAGGTTCTGAGGTCTCAGTACAAGTAGTATGTAGACATGCTAATAACAATTTTAATAAAGGACCGTGGGGATGATTAAGGAATTGGAGCATTTGTCATATGAGGAAAATCTGAGAGAGCTCTAATTTCTCAGCCTGGAAAAAAAGAATGTTCAGGCAGATCTTTCCAACTTGTATGAATATCTGAGCTGTGTGTGTAAGCAAGAAGGACCAAGGTTTTTCTCTGAGTGCCTTCCCATCTTAATGATTCTGTGTTGATGTGATTTTACTAATTATTCATTTCAGAATGGATAATATCTTTCACTTCACCATTTTCAGAACCTGTAATTCCAATATCTCATCAATTTTTTACCCCCAGAAAAACTCAGTCTTCCACAGGGAACTTAGCCTGTAAGACTTCTAAGTGTATATGAGATATGCATGTCTATTTACACAGGTGTAAATAAATTTTTTAATATATATACAAAATTTTCCTTAAAACATATTAAAAAAAAATAAATTTTTTAGGAGTTGTTATACTGAGATAGGACAGAGAAGCTGGTGGTGGTGGTGTTTAAGCAAACACTGCTATTCCAATTGAGCAATCAATGGTTCCTGCTCAAAATATTTCTCTTTCTGCACGTATAAACAGTTACGAAAGTCCTCAGTTACTTGATGAGATTCAATCTGAAACCTTCATTTAGAGGTTGAGGTCTGCTTTGAGCCAGTTATCTCAACTTCTGTCACAATTAGCAGAGGCTAAGTTGAGATCTAGTGTCCCATAAATAAGTTTATATATTTTTTTTTCCATTTTCCCTCCTGATCTCCCTCCTGTCCCTCCTGATCTCCAACAGTCAGTTCAGAAAGTTTTGTACACTCGACAGCTCCTTTTTCTAAACTATTGGATATACTGAACTATAATCAAATAATTATCAGGCTTTATTCTTTTTTTTACAAATTAAATCAAAATTAAATAACAACATTGTAAGTATTATTAGGCAGTCTTCCTTCTTGGAAGGAGAGGAGGAAGAGCCTAATATGAAAAAAAGTGGTAAGCTATTTGAACATATTAGCAATCAAATTAATCCTGTGAGTTACACAGTAATACTAACGAATGACACAGCTAAATTTGTTAAGTAAGAGATACTAATTTAACTAAGAGAAAAAGTATAATAGATAGTTCTATTTTGTATTTTGAGAGAAGGAAGACATGTTATACAAAGGGATGATGGAGTATTTTCCCCTGTATAAGCGGCTAAAAATATTATATCAGTAGCCAAATCAGTTTCGTGAAAACTTGGATCCTGCAAGCTGTACTTTATAAATCTTTAAAGTTAATAACTAATTACACACTACAGAAATCCCCTTTTAAAAAAATAGGTGTTTTTGGTGGTATGGTAATATTCCAAAAGGAAAGAAGATGAATTAGAGGTGTGTTTTTAATTTTCTATATCCTGCTGGAAAGAGACCAAAAGAGAAGATGATTTAATAGAATACACAGCACTAAATGAATATTTAAGTCTTTGTAGAACTAGTGTAATGATACCTTGGGGGTGATAGCACTTATAAGCATCTAGGGAAAAGAAAATAGCTCAATTTTTGCTTCATACATTTGCTTGGATGTTCTGATAATAACTTTTCGTGAACATGATAATTTAAGACTGCCCAGTTACAGTTTCAAAGGACTATTTCAAAGGTAAGGATACAGCCATTTCTCTTATTTAGTTTGTTTAAGTTATCAGCAAAAAGGAGTTTTAATTTGAAATGGCACAACACTACCTATTTTATTGCATTTTTAGTCCTCACATTAATATTATTAAGTTCATCTGTCTCTACTTGTGCTGCAGTTTACTTCATTGTCAGTTGGCATTGCTAGGATTTTAATGGTCTCCTGTGGACCTGGAAGATATCCTGTAGATTTTTACAAAATATTAACTTAATTACACAACTACCTCTATTTGCTTTACTTGCTATATTTTTAATTTTTTATGACTTTCTTGTTGAGCTCAGATTATTCCAGTCACACCTTGAATAGCTCTTTGAAGTATTTTTGTTTTTGTTTTTGATTATTCATTTAGGAGGAATAATTAGTGGCTTTTACTGTTCTCAATAACCAGGAAGCTCTTGATTATTTACTACACAGAGGATGGGGTAAGCCAGATGGGTGGTAGGCCCTCCCTTTGGGTCACCAAGTTCAGAGATGACACTCTTGCTTTCCTAACTTCTACTCAGAAGAGTCTGGATGCACCTGAATTCAGTACTAGTCCCAGACTTAATCAAAGGTTTATGTCTGAACGAGTATATGTGCATATTGAATCTAAGATACAACATTATCAAATTTACAAAGTCTAGCAAGCTATTAGTCCCTTACAGAGGATCTGTTGAGGCAAGAAATTTCTCAGTATTGAGGAGTAAGGAATCTCTGGGGCAGGCATAAACTTGAGAGATGTCCATACTTGGTGTAAGATGCTGTGATGCAGTCCTCTGCCATGCAGGAGTGCTCAAAGGGCTCTTGGGCTGCTCACTATTTCTCGGGTAAAGTTATTGACTCATAGTCGTATTTTCATACTGACTAGAGATGTTAGTTTCTTCCAAATTTGGCTTGATTTGGACATATACCAGCACTGTGATTAGGTTGGGTGCATTGTTTAAATTAGCCCTTGGCTGTTGTGTTGCTGTCTGGCTCCCCCAAATCCACTGTGAGCTGGTTGCAGCCATCATTGCCAAATGTATCCATTACGATTGCCACTGATGGTTATTGCTTGACCACGGGGATTTAGGTCAGGCTGGGGGCGAAAGGAAGAACACTATCACAATTCCTTAAAAACCAGGAGTTTCTTTCTATTGCATCTTTACCAAGAATGTAATATTTAATTTCAAAATCAGTTTCTGAGGTTTAATTGATACAAATGAATAATTAAATTTGGAGACAGGCGGCAGACATGCAAATTACATGTATTTGCTTTGGTCATCATGTGCAAAAATCAATAAATAGGTAAGTATACAAGAAGAATATATCCCTTCAGAAAAAATGTTGCAATTGTTCATTTGGTGTCCTTGAAAATGCTCCTGAAAGGGTCATTATTCACATAAACATATGACTGACATATATGCAGAAATTTTGTGATTTCAGGTTTTTTTTCTTTATACACATTGGCATCATCCAGATACAAAAGAATAACTATGATGGCCATTCATAAATTATTAATTCAGTAAAATAAATTGTTAAAACATGATCTAAAAACTACTGTGTAAGCAAAACTCTAAGTTAGGAAATACCCATTTCACGTCAGTTAAGAATAAATAGCAACCCTTAACTTTTCAACTCCTTTGTTCACAATCATAAAAGGTTGACACAGGTGGGAAGTTTGCTGATTTTTTTATGTATCTTGCCTGTATTACCAAAACTGAAAAGATGTTACAGCATGGGAAAAAATCCCAACCAGAAAACAAACAAGCCCCCCCAAACAAACAAACAAAAAACAAATCAAAACCCCAACATATAGAATTATGAGACGTATGGAAATTTGTTTAAAAACTAACAGCACCATGGCTTGTGATTTATGTTCTCTCCGGAGAGAAGGACACAGCTAAATATGTATCACATGAAATACTTTAAATAAGGTAAATACTGGGATTCAGCACTATCCAGAAAAAAATTAAGCTCTGCAGTAGGATCCTCACAGAGGCTGAGAATTTCAAAACTTGATTGCAGAAGGAACAGAACAATCTGATCTAATTTTGAACTTGATATTGCTTAAAACAAAGAATGAGACTAGATGATCAGGAAAAATGAATTTGTGAAATAGGTAATTATTAATGCAGAGTGATAGTGTTCCACAATATTTTGCATGTTATTTAATTTTTAAAAAAAAAATATTTCTTAAAATAATTATCCATGTTTAAACTGTTGGGTTGAAAGTATTTTGCTTAAACTTTTCTAAACAGGAAAGACTTCAATCCTGGATTATTCTAATGAACTCCATTTTTTCAGCTTCTTTCCAACCATTTAAATTTATGCCAAGAGGTTCCGTGGTTACATGTATACCTAGGAAACTCCATTCTTCATTAATCGTTTAGGGCCAATTCCTTTCAGATTAAGGACAATTACTCTGTGAAGGAAGAACAGTATATTAGGTGTGATCTCTGATGAGCTTAAACTAGATCGAATCATAAAAAAGGTATACTTCAAGTACTTTGAAGGTATGTCTTATAAGTGGACCAAAGAAAAATGAAAAAAAAAAAAAAAAGAAAGGCAAAAGAAAGTCACAAGGTAAAAAAGTATGCACCTCAGATACAAATTGACTCCGGAGAATAAAAAAGAAGGAGCTGGCATGAAGGAAGAACTTTGATGAAGAAAAGTATGTTTCTGTACTGGCCTGAACAGAATAGATTATTTTTCAGTTGGAAGAGACCTACAGTGATCATCTAGTCCAGCTGCATGAACATTTTGGGCTGACCAAAATTAAAGCATGTTATTAAGGGCATTGCCCAAATAAATGCCTCTTAAACTCTGACAGGCTTGGGGCAGCAGCCACCTGTCTAGGAAGCCTGTTCCAGTGTTTGACCACCCACTGGATAAAGAAATGCTTCCTCACTTTGCCTGTAAATCTCTCTTGACACAGTTTTGAACCATTTCCCTGTATCCTATCACTGAAAAAGAGGTAAAGAGATCAGCACCTCTCTCTCCACTTCCCCTCATCAGGAAGATCTAAAAAGCAATGAGGTCACCCCTCAGTCTCCTTTCCTCCAAACTAGAAAATCCCAAAGTCTTTAAGTGCTCCTATGTTTCTCTCTAATATTGTCAGAGAGAAAAGAAGTTCAAAAGTGTTCTAAAATACTATTGAATAAAAAAGTTGTTATCTGCTGTATTTCTGCTCAAATTTTGGTGGAAAAAAGAATTTTTCAGTATGATAGATTGAAAAATAAGTAAATTTGTGGAGGTTTATGGACTATTTTATACTGAAAATACTGAAATAAAATCTTCCCAAGTTTCATGTTTTACCTGTAGTTCTTGGGAGCAAGATGGAAAGACAGTGTGAAACTATTAATTGCTTTCACAGGGTTGCAGTCACAAAAAGTTTAATCTTCTTGTAAGATTAGTCTTTACTTTTTAGATCTTTGTGATCTGATTTCACACTAGCAAATAATGAAGAAAATGACAGAATATAAAACTCTAAAGTGATTTTTTCTCTGCCTAAGGCTGCTGAATATCTTTTCCTCTTGAACCCATGTTTTGTCCTTTCAAGGTCACTCTCATTAAATTTAGTTGGTGTTTAATTTTTAAGCTGCTCCCCGTTTGATGTGGAAGCCAACAGTGTGTGAGAAATAATAATTTTTCTGCCAGTCAGAAGAAATTTGATTTAATTGGCTTTTATCCTGAATCATGTCATTAAACTTCAAGAAGATTCATAATTAATTATTTACAAGGCACATATCTTGTCTCATCCAGTGCAAAATCTTAAACGCTTGGACTTGAGAGTACAGTATTTTAACAGTTGAGTTTCTAGCAAGGTAGAGGTAAGGATGGACTTCAGGTATACACAACCTTTTAAAAAATCTTCTCTTTTATAAAGTTAGTGGCAATAAGAAGTGACGGTGTAGCATAACTGCCTTCACCTCAACTTCATTTTAAAAGTTTAAACTTAACAAAGCATAAGTAACTATAATAAAATCCTCCTGAAAGAGCACAGCATGTCTCCTCCACAGTGTTCTTCATCAGTTCTGATTCAGAAAATGGTGACTGCCTCGAAGGGCGGTCTCTTTAGAAATTTAACAGTCCAGTTCAGAGAAAACTAAGCCACAAGGGTTACAAAGATTCAAACACCACTGGACCTAGTAGGGAAGCTATTATAATTGGCTTTCCACTGCTATCCTTAGCTATAAGAAATGTGTCACTATCAGAGAGTCTTGGACCCCTCGTGGGCTGTAAGAGCATTTGGAGATTTGAAATGTCAGAGGAGACACCCAGAGTGTGTGCAGTAAAAATGGCAGAAGAGTTCTGTTGCGTGCGTATGCAGTTTAGCCACAATGTTTTGCTGTAACATTTTACAGCAGGAAGAATGCATGTGGAGCAGCTATACAAGCACGTAAGTTTCATCTGTACTGGCTTTCTTCTAAAGCCATTTTCCAAGTTCAATATTTTCAATAATTACCTATCTTAGTTATCAGAAAAGCTCTACTGTATAAGTGCCAATGAATATAAAGGCTCCACGTCATAGCCACACAGGATTATAACATTGCTAGTCAAATCTCTGTAATCGTATCAAGTACATTCTATCTGCAACAAAAGATCCACCAGATCAATCTACTACTACTGCATACTTCTGTATGTATCTAGGCTTAATTAAATTTACCTTTAGACAATATGAAGCTAATCAAAATCTGTCAAAATAATCCCTTTTGTGATGGTCTGTATCAGTATAACTACAACAGTCTTCTCTTCACCCCAGAATAATCTTATAATGTGTGAAGGAAAGAGCTTAGAAGAAATGGTTAAGGCTCAAATAGGAGTTTTCAGCTAAAAAAAAAAGAGTTTTGCATTTAAGCACTTTGAAGCAAAGCTGTAAATAGAGGTGACTCAACTGTCAAGCAAAAATATTTAATTTTTTCAGCCACAAACATATTTCTGCATAAAAATTTTGGTCCATGAAATAATAAATTTTTTTTAGTAAGAATCTGGTTCTGCTCTCAAGATAATTCACATATAATTAAACATTCTCTGAAGAATATACACTAAAACATTAGTATTAGAAGAACTGCTTTTATAAAACAACTTTTATTCAACTACAATAAGTTCTAGTAAAAATAAATGGATAAGGGTTTCTCTACACAGACTAATGATTTCCTGCAATGTCTTTGCTGAGCATACTGAATTCCTGCAATTTTTCTTTATCACTATGATATCAGGTCTGTTTGGCAGCAATGTCTAATAGTAAGTATTTTTTTTTTAAAGGTAGTTGTGGATAAATGTTTTAAAACAAAAAGTGACCTACATAAGGGCCAAATCCTAAGAAAAAAGAAGCCCCAAACTGTTTAGCATTATTTTACCTACATTTTGCCTTCTGTCAGGGGGAACCCTTCTCCAAAGAGATGCTATGCTTCCTGTCAATATCAGAGCATTTTGTTTGTTCTTTGACTGCACATTTATTTCCCCTTAAAATATCTCATAGACAGGTTGCATGCTCAGGAAGAAAGGAAGGCTATTCCTTCCCTGAAAAGCAACTAAGTATACCTAGAAGAAAGAAAACTCCAGAGTACAGGGTGTGACTCTAGCAGTAAATATGATAATCACAGGAAGGAACTACGAAATAGCAGCTCAAGCAGAGACTGGAAAAAGGAACTTGGTAGGCACCTTAAGGGATGTCAGCTCATAAAATACATTGAGTTAATTAAAAACAAGCCTGAAAGCTGAGACCCATTCTACAAAGTTCCAACACAAAGAAAAACTTCCTATAATTTTTTTTAAACTTGTATTCCTACCTTACCTCCTCACTTAAATCTTTCTCCATTTATTAGATAATCTGAATTATCTCAGTTTATTAGATAATCGGAATGATTTTTTCATAGGGCAGCTCCCTGAAAGCAAAATGGGTAAATCTGCCTCAAAGTTCTTGCTGACTCAATATGCACTTACAGCAACTTAATATGTATCTACATGAAGTTGCATGAATAACTGAACTTGTGTTCCCTTTCGGCCTGAAAACTGATTGAATGACTTGGTTGTGACTTAACCCTATGTTAAGGAGAAGTTACACATTTTTTCCCCACAAAATTTTGCTTGGTTTAATTGGCTCTGATTATCTTGAAATCCAGAACACAGAATGACAACTTACTGACTGGAAAAATACCAAAATTGGCTCTCATGAGGGATTTGGTAATTTCACTCAGTACTACTACAAGAAATGTCATTATTCTGAAGTTTTAAATGCCAACATTTCTTTTTCAAAGAGGAATAAACTTTTCTGTTTCATATTTAAAGTGCATAAGAATAAGTAAACAGTATCATAACCTTATCTTTCATTAAACAATTAAGTCCTCAAAAGTCTCACCCAAATAATGGAAAACCTACATCAAATTATTTAATTTTTCTAATCAGGTTCAAATTGCACCATTAAACTTTCAAGAGAATTAACTAGCTGCGTATTCTGGATCATATAGACAGTGATTATATAGTGAGGTACTTTTAAAGGATGTTTCTCCTTTGCATTAAAGCAAATGCACAAACAAAAATGTGCTAGATAGAGATATAGAAAGAAAAAATGTGTTTCTTAATATTATTAGGACAGACATCTAGGATAGGAGAGTCGCAGATTTTTCAATTTCAAAATAAAGTTCTACTCACTGTTTTATCTGGTTACTTCAGCATAAAACATAGAAAATGTCTCCTGAACAGCAGCTGAATTCCATCCATCTCTTCTGCTAATTGTGTTGCATTCCTGCAAATTATATGGTTTACCTTTTGGTGTATGTTGATTTTCCACAATTAAATGGACTGGTCTGAATAACTTCTCCTACTAGTCACCTCAAAGTTTTAACTTACGAGAGAGCATACTTCTGCGGGTAGGATTTTGTTGAACTAAATCCTCTGTGACTGCAGCAGGAATTTAAATTGGATATTCAATGGCCCTAATAAGTACTGCTTGTGAGATATTGTGTAAGGTGGAAGCACTGATTCCTGCAGGTATGGTTTTTTTTTTAAATGACAGTAGATACTGTCTTTATGAGGTACAAGGTTTGAATGAAGTTGTTTACCACACAGGTTTCATATCTCATCTTTCCAAAGAACTCCCAACTGACATGTAAAAGGAAAAGCACTGTGAAAATCTAGGAGCTGCTGACTGACTGAGGTACTCCTGTTCTCCCTACAAGCCATCATGGGTCACTGTTACTTCCTTTGGATCTTTGGATCCAAGGGTAAGATAGATGCTCATTGTTCCAGAGTCATTGGCATATGGGTATGTCACCTAAGACTCTGCAACTGGAAATAGAATAAGAATCAATTGGAAATAAAATGAGTGTCAACTGGAAATAGAATGAGCATCAATCCTATTACAAGAGTCACTCTTTCTAAATAGGAAAGACATTAAAAACTACTTTATGAATGCCACTAGTTTTTGTGAGTCAGATTACTGTCTGCTAAGACATGGAAAAATGAAGGAGATTCTGACCATGAGGTTAGTTTACCTGAGGAACTGTAGTGTACAAGACTACACACATCTGTGGGTTAGCCATTTTCCTGGTTAGTTAGCAAGCTGCTGAAAGGTTTTGTCATTTTGTTTTGCAGGTGAACAAGTTTGGACCTTATCTTTTCTAATATTCATATTGACACAGAAACAGAAAGTTCAATTTTTCTTCCTTTAAGTTAATTTTCACCTTATAGAGAGAACTAGAAAAAAAACCCTGCGCGTCTTTTATTACCCATGTACCTGGATCTCAACTTAAACACTTTCAATAAGCTGCGTATCTCTTTTCTGGTGTCTGAACAATAATGCATGGCAACTCTTTGCAAAACACTAAATTAAGGAAACAAATTTTCTGCATTATCATCCTTGTAAAATATTCAAAGAACTATTTATTCATCTCAATTCTTTGTATTTTATGATTTTATTATTTTGTGAGTGTTATCCATCAGGTTAATGACTCTGTTTCTGATACCAGCAGATCAGAACATCTATAAAAAAGATCACAGAGGGGTGGGACAGCAATCCATTAGGATAATGGAATATTCTGAGTTGGGAGGGGCCCACAACGCTTATCAAGTACAAATCTTAAGTGAATAGTTCATACATGTAACCCTGTGACCCTGGCATTATTAGCATCATGCTCTAACCAACTGAGCTAATCTCAAAATGGAAGGCATCAAGAATTCTGACAGCTACACCATTTCAAATGTATAAAAACCTGTAGTAAAAGTTAACAACTTACATTTCTAAAAATATACATACATTCTCAGCGTAAAATATGTGCTTTACCCATTTAATACAAAGTAAGATGAGTTTGCCTATCGATGTACATGTATTGTTACTGTATCAAGACAGCAGCTTTGAATGATAAGAAACATGATATATCAAACAAGAGTTCTTTAAGATTATGCCACTTAAAGGTCTGGAGAGCAGTACTTCACCCACCTCAAAGAGCTGACTTACTCTGGGATATGAAATTCACAGACATGACTTCGAGTAGAAGACCAGTAAATGTAAATTACTGCCTTGGAAATGGAAAAATATTGAGTTTTCATTTGGAGAGGTATAAATGGTTTTATGCCTGATCAGCCACTCTAACATATAATAAAAGAGTGCTATGCACCACAATGATCAATATATTTAGTCTATTATTGGACTTTTGTCATGTGCATAAGTAGAACTAATGCAGATATAATCTGATTTTTGAGAAAGCCGAGAGGAAATATTGTCCGTCACTCTCTTCAAGCAAAATACAAAGCTACATCAGTCCCATAGTTCCCAGTCTGCCTCCACGCACTTTCAGATGTACAGCTTCATTTGCTTTTGGTGGTGTTGTTAAGCTACTCTATGAAATGTGCTGTTGTACAACAGGCTTGTTTTTTTTTCTGAGCAGCTGAACAGTCCTGAATTTTTAAGTTTATAAAGGACAGTTTTACAGACAGTTATAAAAACCAGGCATAAGAATGCAAATAGACAGATAGTGTCTTAAAGCAGGACATGACTTTTGGACAAAACAGGGTGCATCTTAATCACTTGGTGGCAAAAGGCCAATTAAACTGCACCAGTAAATTAACACAGCACAGGCTGGGAGAGTACATGCAAGTTATCATTACTCTATGCAAGATGGCAAAGTTTACAGTCAAAATTGTAGCTTTCAAGGGCAGACTGTCAAATGTACAGGACCTCTCAGAAGTAATGTGGGACTAAAATCAGTTTTAATTGCTTGATAAAAAATTTGAAGATTTGGGAATTTTTTTGCTCTTTTTTCCTTTGTTATTTTTTTCTCTTCTTCTTTTTCTGACGAAGAGGTGGCTAAATCCATCAAGCTTTGAAAAGGCTTTTTTATTTCTTTCAGGCTTTGAGTCTTTGTTTAGAGTCGAATTACAGTAATGTGTGGTACTGCTCACAAAATAATAATGCCTCTTGGCACCTTAACAACCTAGTCGTAATTTTCCGTAGCTTTTATTTATAGTAAAGAAAATAAGTTAGATTCAACAAAATCATTACTGATGATCATCAAATATATGCTGCATAAGCACAGATAATGACACCATTTGTTTTGTATGAGACCCGACTTTTTCATGGGAATAGTTCTAGATTTTGTTCAGTGTAAAGCTAGAGGAACTACCTTAAGAAAAGTACTTGGTCCACCGTTCTGATGTGCAGCAAAGAACAGAATTTGGCCCTTAAGCCTACAGCTTTAATGACAATGCCAGCCTCTTTGGCAACCCATAACGAGAATTATTGATAACGAACAGAGAGGTACTTGGTTTAAACTTAGGGGAAATAATAGAACCCACTCATTCAATTCTGGTAACTGTAATTTTAAAGAATTTGTGTGGAAAATAGAAAAAACACCTATTCTCCCAAAAAAATCAAGATTATATATGTTTTTCCTTACTTCCTGCTATTCAGCTTTTATTGCATCTCCAAAACAATAAACACTGATAAAATGATGAAGCAATAAATGGTCTTCCAAAATAGTCCGAAAAGCATTAGGAATCACCTCTTGTTTCTCATTTTGTTGCATATTGTACTGAGCTTACAAGGTCTCAATACTGGAGTTTTACAGGCTTGAGGTTTGTCTGAGCTTATTTTGAGTTGTCTGTAACTTTGTTTTTCTTGGCTTAGTTTTGACAGCATTTTTTTCTAATTGATCAGGTGTCTATCTATTTTTTATTTTTTGCATTTATTTTTGCTAATCTTTGGAAGTTACAAATGTAGTTTCCAATAGATAATGGCAACAAGAACTTGTTCTAGGCAGAAGAAAATATTTACAACCCTAACACAATGATATAGTGTTGAGAAATACAGGTTTAGTATGATAGAGGCCTTGACACGAAAAGACAGGATGCACCATAGAGGAGCACAGACATGGGCTGGTGAGAGATGGGGCACAGGCTTGACACTGGGAATCTTATGCCATAAAAAACCCCATCATGTCCAGTTAAGAAAATCCTATGGACATGAATCTGGACAGATCGGACTTAATGGTTAAAGAAGAGAACAAAGAAATGCCACCTCATAAACACCTATGTAAAAAGCGTTATAAGTAATAAATTTGGATGTAACCTGGAGCTGCAGACCAAAGAAGAAAAAGTTTTGAATGCATGTTAATGGGCATATTTAAATGGGCATAAGTGTGGAAAAAAATGAAAAGAAGATAAAAAAATAAATATTAAAAATGACAAGAAAATGAGAAAAGGAGAAGGAGGAGAGGAGAAGGAGAAGGAAATAGAAGAGGACAGGAAATGGGAAAGAGAAAGAATAAACCATCAACATGATATTATTCCTCACTGAAAAGAATTCCAGATGTTAACAACTGGCTACAACAGACCACCAACACCACCAAACCCATAATGAAGTTGTTGGCCTAGAGGAGCAGTTAAAGGGTAAGTGTAACAACAGAAAAAGGAGTAGAAAGTAAGAGTGCGAATTACAATTTTAAATGTGTTATTGTTATTATTGAGACTTTTTTTGCATGTAAGTATTCTATCAGCCTTTTAATTTTTTGTTTCTCTAAAAAATTTGGTATAGACAAATTATGGTTTTTGAATTAGACTATTACGATTTCAATTACACTAACCAGTAAAGTCTTGGCTTTACTTACATAAATGGATGTTGTTCTTCCTATCTGCCAGTAGAAGGATTTTGAAAATAATGTGCAGTTAATTTACACATTAATTTGAAACTTCTATTATTTGCATTACGTTAGGTGTTGGAGGCTTCCATCTACAACAGGAACTTTATTGTTATGACTGCACTACAAATTGAACAGCAAGAGCCACTGGTACTTAACCGTTTATATGGCTAAAATATTACAATAATTCCCAATATTACCTAAGCCTGGGCCACCCATCATTTTTCCAAACACTCCCCATTAATAGTTCAGGATTTTAATGGATAGGAGACCTTATTCACTGAGAATTTAGCTATACAGTTTGGATAATAGAAGACTGGGAGAGAATGGACAAGGTGTACTTCTGAGATCTGAAGCCCAGTTTGTTGCAGTCTAGCTTTGTAACCTCAGTTTTGCTCAGAATGTTATTAAGTAGATATAAATAATAGCTTTAAAGCTGGAAGAGAAGTGTTGCTGACATGAGAGGATATAAAACCTAGGAAAAATAAAATAGCAACAAAACAAAATCAAGGATCAGCCTGTTCTAAGGGAACAACCATACCTCACCCATCTGGCAAATGGCTGGCAAGCGGATACCTGTCTCACCCAGAGTGCTGAGCATATTAATATAATAGTAGCTTAACACCACACTATTCCTAGCTACCTAGTGTATATACTTGCCAATAAATAATTGCTGTGTTAATAAATAATTTTTAAGTTGTCTGTTTGAGAGTATGTCTCTGTGTGGTAAAGGTATATGAAGAAAAAAGACCTAGAGAAGAAGAGCTTCAGGGCGTGCAGAAGATCAAGGCCTTTGCTGTCCTCCGTGCTGGGAATGGACATAGAAATGCTGAGTTTTAAATGACAGACTATTTTTCTCAATATGCTTAAGAAAATGCTTCTCAGCTAAGTTACTTACAACCTCCGTATTGTATTAACTTCAAAGAATAATGTAGAGCCAGTGAGGCTGAGTGGTTTCATTCTGACAGCTTCAGAAAATTCATTTCTTTGCGTGCTCACAGGTCTGTAACAAAAATTGCTCACATGTGCTTTCTCAGCCAGGCTTGACCCTTATATAGGAGGTAGATAGTAGAGGATTCAGTTTAAGTGAGTTTTTAAAGCTTTTGCTGTTTGAGCCTGGCAATTAGGGAAAGTGTGGTGGTGAGTTTGTAACACTGGAGCTCAAACTGAAAATCTCTGATGTATAAACTACTGAATTTCATTAGATAAAAACAGCTTTTAATTCCTGCTGAGCTGGGTGGAAATCAAACCCTACAAGTAAAAGATTATCTTCTTTATTATTAATAAATTCCCCAGTAAGTAATAATTTAATAATTGGTTAAAAATTTTTTAAAAACCACCTAGAGTTAAAAAATTGCAAGGTAAATTCATCAAACTTGCTGCAAACTTTATTTTGAAATTAAATAGGCAATGTTTTAATTATCTGGGCACAAAGACAAAATCTCCCACATCTCCTGTAAACATGCTCAGTTATTCAATGCCCTATAATTTTCTAATTATAGAAATGGTTTTTGGTTCTCCCTTGAAGAAACAGGAACATTAAAGATGCAACCTGGCAAATACAATTTTTTTTTTTTTTTTGTTCTATAAAGCACTGTGGAAAATTTCAAGGGTAATTTTCACAGGCAAGTGATGAACTCTTGCCTTGAAACCACATAAATTAGACATGCTTAAAGAATTTTTGTTAAAAAAACCAGTCTTTATGCTTTCTTCCCATTTCAGGAATTATAAGAGAGAAAATTTCTTAGACAAAACAGCACAGCACTGGAGAATAATGCAACAATCTCTTATTTAGAATTCACGAATTACATAATTGAGACCTTACATTCATGATCTATGCATGCCTTGCAGATATTTTTTTTACATTAGAAGTATGCAATGAACATGATTATTTTTTCTACAAAAGTGAAATACAGAGGAACTAACAAAACCACATGTTTTAGTAATGAGTTGAGACCACACACTTCAGCTGCCATCATAATACCTGGGGGACACTTCCCTTATCTTTTCAAAATGCAACATAACAGGGTTTCAGGTTAATAATTTGGTCTGAATAAAGTCTCATGACAAAACTTTTATCTTGAACATGGTAACTGGTCACTAAAAAAATCTTTTTTACTACTGGAATATTTTATGGGGCTTGTTCCATTTCAATTTAAATATCATATAAAGTTTGTATGATACTTTGTTTATCAATATTAGATACAGGGTTTTCTACTGATTTTGAAATGGCAATAAATTACTTAAACTGGTAAGAAATACCTCAAGAGGAGCTATTCTGTATCAGTATGTATGTCCTATCCATTGATCTATGTTTTCGCTCCCAGAAACATAAGTACCACATCAAGACATACAGAAACTCTATTTCCTCACAGCCTATGGACCCCAGTATTTTGCTCTGATTTTGGATTATGGATGTGGAGTGCTGAGCTTGATCTCTAAGACTAGAATTCACAGTGAAGTTTTTGTACTAGAGGCAAATATAAAAAACTGCTCCCAAAGTCTAATCTGGACCTATGCATAAGCAAGCCATCTTAATTTTCTTTTTAAACTTTGACTAACACTATTGTGTGGAAAAAGGAAACATTCCTTTTTCAGCATAAAGAACCAGCATATTTCTTACAGCTATTCTGAAGAACTCAGGTGACTTCAGTGTTCCACATCATTCCTTTCTAAAAGTCCATGACAGTGATAGAGAAAATAATGGAAATGAAAGGGCCATTTTACGGCCCACAATGGCTCAGGTTTTGTAACAGGCAACCAGAGTGGAGAAACTCTGATGCAGGACATAGCGTAATGTTGCAACGAATGTTATACAAGGTCTTCTGAGATTTATTTCCAGTACCATGAGCAAACCTGGCACATCCAGATTTGGCATACTGTATCAAGTACAGGGGTACACTTTGAAAGGTATGAACACTATTTCTTTTAATTTCAAAGGAGAAGAAACAGAAACTGAGATATCATCAGTCTGTAACCAGCGTGTATAAGGCAGTTAGACCTAGCTTTAAAGACAAGAGCAAAGCTGCCCAGTAGTATGGGTGTAGATTGTGCAGAGAAGAACATGTGCAATGAAACAACAGAGACGAAAAAATATATAAAGAGGACAGAAAGAGAATCATGCAAAGTTTTGTAAGGAAAAAGTTTCCTTGAAAGCCTTGACTTGCGGGTTCTGATTGCTGCTTAGGGACTAGATTTTCCTTTCCTTCCATGCTCTCTTCAGCTTCAGTTTTTCAACATTTGGCAGTATTCAATATTAGTAACAGGGTGTTGTCGGTTTCTCTGGCTGCGGAGCTGGCTAGCTCGGGAATGAGATCCCAAGCAGCTCAGCAACGCGCCTGCGATCACAGTTTTAGCCGGTCCGTGCTGATCGTGATTTGCCCTTGCTGGCAGCGTGCGCTACAAGTGATGCAGCTACGTCCACGGGAGCTCCAGTTTGGACCCCCTTGGACCCCGAGAACAAAGGAAGGCGAGAATGGAGACGCTGAAGGTGGCACGAGGGGTTTATTCTCCCGTCCCCGCAGCAGTCTGCCCGGGCATCTATCCGGGCTTGTCCTAGGGAGCCAGGGAACTGGGGGAGGGGCTTACAGCAGCAGCCAATGGGAAGGGAAGGAACCCGGGGCCAGCCCATAACCCTTGGCACTGCGGGGGAAAAAGGGAAACCGGGGTAAACCAATACACATTTGTGTAGGGGGAACATGGACAGCGAGGGTTTTTTCAGGAGCAGCTCCGTCCCTCCGAGCCCTAGGCTGGCTTGTTTCGCCAGGACACCCCAACAGGGTGTAGTCCATTAGAAACTTATATCCAGTTTTTGAAGGAACAAGATCAGAAAGTTAACATTCCTGTAACTGGGGAAAATCTTTCTGGTCTTATGGGTTGTAATATCTATATGTATATCAAGCATTGATTGGAATTTGTTTTGCAATTTCATAAAAAAGTGATGGCTAACACAGTCAATGAACATATGATAGACATAACAGGATATCTGTTTCTTCTGTTAGTTTTTGTTTGGTTGGTTTGGGTTTTGTTGGGGGTTTTTTGGGGGAGTGGTTTTGGTTTGGGGATGTGGTTTTGGTTTTTGGTTTGGTCTTTTACATGAGACAATAATACAAGAAAACATTGTTAATTCTTTCTAAGTTAATTAATTATTAAATTCTAAAAAATTCATTACAAATAATATTTAGCATCGTAAATGATGGCTCTCAGGTTAATTCCTCTTTGCTTTTGAAATACAGCAACTAAGTCAATAAATCTCTTTACAACAATATCTATTTGTATTCACAGTGAAACACAGTTCATAGAAAATACTCTTCATTATCTGGAGGACAGGACATGTTTCCACAATATTCTGCTAGCAGTATGCTGGTAGAAGCGCCACTTAACAAAGATGAAATTACATTGCCCATTACTGAGCACAGGGATAATGAACATGTTTTGGTTTCTTCTGAGTGTCTTCTGAGTGCCTCCTTAGGTGCTGCAGTGCTGACTTCAAATAAACTACAAAATATTCAAGCCACTATCTAGTAGTGTTGAATAAGGTTACAATTTTTTTTTTTTTTGCACTGTATGCTTGAATCAGTGTTCCTTTTAGCTGCTCAGTATAGTCGATGCTACAGATACATCTAAAACCAGATTTTTAACATCAGTATCCTTTAAAGCAAAAAAAAAAAAAACCTATATGGTTATTGTTTCCACTATCCTGAAATGACCTTTCCTTGTTAGCAGAACACCACATTTTTTCTATAGATATAAAGCATCGGGAAATGGAAATATCTAGGCATCAAGTTTACTTTTAGAGTTTAATTCAACAAGTAATTGTTTCAGAATGACTCAGACCTGCTCCAAGGAATTGTTCTGCCAATTGACAGTAACAAAAGCATTAAGAAATTAATACTATGGCCCTACAAATTTTGGCATTGTCCAAGAAGATTTTAAAGGAATGCTAATATTCTTCACTGTCTCTTGGAGAATTTAGACATCTTTAGGAGAGTAAAATTAAATAATCAAAATATTACTCCTTTCAAGAAAGACATTTGTGTGACTTTTACTCAATGAGCAATTATTTTTTTATTTTAAACTGTAGGTTCTCAGGTGTTAAAATAAATAAGTGTTGTCTTCTTCAGTGTCAAGTCACAAGTGTAAGGAAAAGTAGGGTTTTGATTTTTACTTTTCTTTTAGAATTGCAACATTAATATGCTTTGAACATTTGCAGAACCATACCAGAACTGATTTATGTGGCATCAAATATTTCAAACAATTGCCTGGAAACAATGCTCTCAGGTAGTCCCTATACTAGCCAGCTACCATGTTGAGAGTAATGTAATTCCTACAAGTGCTACTTTCCAGAATACTGCATTTTTAACATGACAGCAAATGCATGGACAGACATGTCTGATGGAAACAGAGGAAAATTTTTTCTTTTATATGAAGTCCTTGCAGCAATGGTATTTTAATGAATTGGGAAGTAGCACAGATATTAACAGATATTTTAATTTTTCTGAATCAAAAGAGACATGTCTTCAAAGATAACCAGAACACAGAGGTGCCATCTTTCCATCCATAATTTCTTTTAGTCTTATTCAAGCTATTGAAGTAATAAAAATGCTTCCTCTTTCTGTCCTATTTCTCGTTTTCTCATTCAGTCTAGACTGAGTGATCAGAGCCAGCTTTGAATGTAAAATCTATATAAAATGCAGAACACACTATTAATTTCAGAAGTTAAAGATGAGGGTAATATCTCAGCATGATAATAGTATGAAATTTAGTTTTAGGCTCTTTTGGTTTCATGTAGCGTATTTTGTTTTACTTTGGTTTGCTGTCAAGCAAGAAAAACGCAATATTTGAATAAGATCAAAATTGAGGTCTGTCCCTGACTTCAAAAAAACAGATACAAAACTGATGCACAGCAGAGTCAAATTCTGGTATTGTTTTACTCAGATTTACATCCAGTTTTCTTTTGTAATTCACTGCTGATTTACAGTAGTATAAATGAAATTAAACACCACCTCCATGGAGTCCAGGGATCTAATTATAAATAAAACAATTTCTCAGGCAGTGAGCATGGGTAAGACATACTTTTTATACCTGCTGGTCATTAAAATCTCACCAAAATGTAGATCGAGGAAATAATGCTGCCAAAAGAAGTTCCAAGTGAAATCATGTGGGGCTTCAAGGAATGAATAAAGGACGGTGAGACAAGAAAAGGAAAAGAATGCATTTACATAGGATCGGTAAGAATCTGCTGAGAATATACAACTAAGAGTCCCACGGAATATCATTCTCATTCCCAAGTTTTGTGTGGTTGGACTTCTAAAAACAATACTAACATTTAAAATATGTATTATTGCACTGCCAGTCTGACATAAGGAAGAGAAAGAACACCAACAGTCACTGGGGAATGTTTTGCTTCTCCATAATAGTGCATGCTTCCAGAAGAAGAATGGGATGATAAGTGAAGTCATCCTTATTTATGTGCTTGCTCTAGAATCTGTGTTGCTTGGAAACTTGATATTTTTTTGTACATTTTTCCCTGCTGGGAACCTCTCTTTGCTCACTGCAAAGTTAACTTGGCTTTTTATGTAATGAACAGTGAGTTAAAAAAGTGTGACACTTGTATCTTATTTTTTTAGGTTCTAGACATAATTTCCATGTTTCATTTTATGCATTGGGCCAGAAATGCAAGTTATTTGTATTCAGATGTGCACCAGGAGTGCTCCTTTACAATGACTAAAATGAGCAATAGAAGCTTAATATATTGCTCCAGTTTTGCTACAGACTACTTTTCCTTTTCAGCCCCAGGATATGGGTTTGACAAGTTGCACGTGGAAGCAATGAAAGATTTAATTTCTGCCTGAATGTCATTGCTGTGCCTTGCTTGGCACATAGATTCAGGGACATTCCGAAAATGAATAAATCAGTTCAGGTGATGCTGTGTATTATTTCTAGTCCAGTAAGTTTTCATAGACAAGTTTCGTGTGAAGCAGTAAAACACAATTCCATTCTTTTTTTTGCTACAAATAATTTTGAATTTTAGTCATCAACTATTAATTGTACTTATTTTTTAATTTTCTTCCTCCAGCATAGACTTTTGAGGCAGTTAAAACTCAGCAGGATTTTTTGTCCATGTTTTAGCTTCCTTTCCCATATAAAGAAAATGAGAACAAAAGATACACATGTAATTCATTACCGGTCTTAGGATAAGACTAGGAAAGAAACACCCCCATGTTTAGCTGCTAGCAGAAGAAGTTTATGTAAATCAGTGATGAAACTCAGTCTTGGAGAAAAGGTGCTCAGAAGGAAAGGTAAAGAGATGAAAAAGGGCGGTACAAATTACTCATCCAGAGGGATCTACAGTTATTCAAATACAAACAGGTGACTACTTTGGACTGATCTTTCAGCAAAATTGTGGGTAGGCAGCCAACATTTCCTAAGAGGCATATCCAGAGTTGAATTCCAGAAAGGAGTAAACGTGTAGGTTAATGCAGGAAGAGTGTAAAGACTAAAAATAAACATTCTATTGAAGGTCAGGATGATCTATTTTAGTAGCACTTGCACTCATTTAAACTACAGGGCATTTGTTGGCAGGTGAAATTTTGGGTCATCTATTGTCTAAACGAAAAACTTTTCTCTTGTAGACATTGAAATTTCTTGTTTCTATGTGACAATGAAGGTAATTTCCTGTAATATTCACTATGGTTACATTCCTTACCTCATAATGATTTTTGATAAGTCACCTTAAAAAGTCTATATTTACTATGGATTTTACTGACTAAAGGAAAATAATTTTAAATTTAGCAGACTACCTCAAGTACACCACCCTCCCCTTTCACTCCTACCAACCTTATGTTTATTACTATGAATCATTCTCTTTGAAAAAATGATGCATGATCTGTGTTGATTGTTGTGTTAACATACAGTGCTAGTGTTGTTATAATCTGGCATATTTAGGTTCAGTTTCCCATCTTTGCAAAAACTGAAATGAAAAGTTAACATTAAACATTAATGAGACATGTAAGCTTACCAGAAATGTTTGGGGATTTTTTCAGTATATTCCTGTGCAATGAATAAATATGAACAGCTAAAAACTTCCTGATAACTCAAACAAAAAAAAAGATAACAATCACTTGATTATATATTCTAGTTCTATATTTTCATGCATTCAAACACCATCAGACACTGGATAATTAAACGGTTTTAGAAATTATCAGAATTGAACTAATCGTGTTGAGAAATTTGTTTGATACCTAACAAAGGCAGATGATCTAGCTTTCAGGGGTTTGTCCATCATTGTTTTCCATTGTCTTGGGCTTGGGGACTGGTAGAGCACCGTGAGGAGCATCCACCATCCTGTCTTTGTCCTGGTGGCCACACAGAGCTAAGATGAGGTGGTGAACATCTTTTGTGTATAAAGCACCTTCTCTTTCCTTTGTACACTTTTGTTATTAATATTGCTGCTGTTATTACATGTTTATTTTTCCATTGTGCTTTGTTTTCAGTGAATTCAGTAAATTGTTATCTCAACCCATGGTCTCTGTCTTTGTCCCTCTCTTGCCAGAGAGGATGGGGGAAGGAAAAGGGCTTATCCCAACAGAATGGCAGATGCATATTTGTTCACAGCTGAAGCAGAGGTGGTTGGTGGCATGAGAAAACTAGAAAACTTGGTAAGTTGCTCCAATAAATAACCAACCATTTACTAAAGCATACCCTAAGACTGGGATTGCTCAGTACAATCAACATAATTGTGCACTCACTATCATCCCAAATCAATCAACCATCTAGAGCTAAAGCCTAGTCACACAGCCACCCCGTTAACTTTACAGAAAGTCTCATGACTCTTAATCATCTAAAGTAGGATAAATCTCCATTTTAGTGCAGAAAACTTTCTGTTTAGGAAACAATACTAGCAGAGTAGACAAACTCATATTTTATTACTACTGAAAGTCTAATGACTTCCCTAAGATTTTTAATATTTATCCTATTAGGATTCCTGATATGCCACTTTGTGACTGATCAACAAACGCCCGCAATGAAAGAAATCTCAGTAGAAATGGGTCAAGTTGATGTGTCCAAGAAGCTCAGGGAGTAATGCAAAGAAACTAATCTAATCTCAACACAAAAGGGACCAGAGGGTGGCCTTTGCTCCAGATAAACCACCATCAACAGCTGAGTTGGTTAACTGGTGGTGTAAATGCTTCTCCCTGTGTTTCTTAAAAGTGCATGTCCCTGAGTCAGCCAGACCAACATGAAGGGGAGTGAATATGTTGCTCAGCCCAACACAGAGCAGAAAAACAAAGCAAGGTTTTTTTCTACTTCTACAAAAAAAAGTAAAAGAATTTCTAAGAGAGCAAAGGGCTTGAGCTGGCTTCAATCCATGTACTACTTCCTGCTGACTGAGGACACCCTGGATCATGAGAGTGAGCATATCATAGGCACTGGGAATGAGAATCTCAATGATATTGTAAGTGAACTGTGCACTGCATTTGCTGTGTTTTGCTAACTGTGACTTATATTTGGTGGTGTTATACAGTTTATTTTAAACCACTCTGATAAATCAGAAATCCTTTTCAACATCAGCTGTATTTAGAATAAGTAAAACTGATATTAAATACTACAACCTCCACAATCTCAAAGGACCCAGTGAAAGTGTACTGCACTCTGACATATTTAAAATGGGTAAATCTGTCAAGTAGCTTATCTCACTATTTGTCACAGGCAAAAAAATAACCTGCTCTGGGGGTGTATAAAAATCGTGACTGTGGGTTCTTAGGATTCCATAATACACAAGGGTACAATCCTCTAAAATCTCTTTATTACAGATCACCAGATATATTTCCCCCATATTACCACTAGCAGGTATACCAGCACAAAATCACCACTAGCTAGTAAAGCTATGATTAATAAAGTGAAAATATATATATACATATATGCATATATCAAGCTACTACAGATTGCTACAGCATTCAATAATATAGTGGCTATCAATCAATCAATAGTATAGGAGCAATCAATCATAACAACAATTGCAAAGCAGCAACCAAATAGTTGTGTTCTATTACCAGCTACCAGAAACTTATAATTAGTGAAACAAACTTATCAACAATATAACAATGGATAATTATAATAGATTAGTTACATGGATAGGCAATACTAGTATCAAGTGAATTAGACAGATTTCAGAGGGGGCAAAACAACCCCGAAGAGGAGGACATATTGATACAAGAAAGGAACTGAACCATCTCAGAGGCAGATGACAAACCAAACTAACCCCAGAAGTGGGACCAATGAAGTAACAGACTGAGTCTGTCTTCAAAGTTAACATGCACCACAGAATCTGAAGTCATCCAGGCATCCCCAGCCTGGGTCCAAGATTCCATAGAAATTTCTTTTCAAGAATTCAGCCCATATAGGAAAGGAAAATTAAGTCCTTTCTATTTCATAGAGACATGACTACATGAATCACCAGCATTCTGAACAGCCAATAGATGTTGTCAATCTCTACTGTTCACCAGTAAGAGCCAATAAATGATGAAGTTTTGTGTTTTTTCAGACCAATTTAATTTTCCCAGACTGTTTCCACTTTTTGAGATGATAAGTTGCCATTGCAGTTTCTTAGGTTTTGCACTTATTGATGCTATCTCAGGATGCCTCCTGTTTGTATGCAGCTGTATTTCAAAGATGCAAGCTGCACTTTTCAAGGGTATTTCTGCTGCCAAGGCCTAGCTCCCAGGCTCACAGCTCTCAGGCTGGCAGGCAATTTGTCTGTCAGTATTTTTCAACAGACATTTCCTTCTGTTCAGTAACATTCTCCTTCTAATCAGGCTACTAATTATGGCTGCTTACATCACTATTTTGTTTCTGTCTCTGCACATCTATACTATTAAATATGTAAATATTAAATTTTGCCCAGCATCTTTGTGAATGTGAGTCAATATATTCCCCCAAAACATATCCTTGCATGGTTTTAGAAGCTGATTTCAGTGCTGCTCTCCAAATCCAGCATAGGTGAAACAGCACCAGACTGAGTTCTTTCTACATTAATGAATACACTTAAACCCTTTCAGGCATTAAGTCATTATTATATTACCTAATACCACATCCTAAATCAAGAAAAACATAAAAATAACTCTCCTACAGCATAATCTGCACAGTATGTCAGACATTTTTAACAGGAAAAGAGAAATATATTGGTTCTCAGGAGCTACATGTGACCCCAGTTGCCCAGGGCTACCAGACCTGTAGTGCAGATACCACCAATCTGTTCTGGAGATAGCTAATCCTGAGCTAAATATACAAGAATCACTGTACCACATAGTGGGGTGACATCTCTCCTAAGATGGATATAGTGATACAGTCACCAGTGTGGATAGAGACCATGAGTAATGATTTATTTTAAAAATAGTTTTAGTAAAGTCTAAAGTAGGGCAATGGATCTGCTTAGGTAATGAAGGCCAGATGCCAGAAAGTAGTTTAGTGACTTATGAATGATATTGGTAGAAATTAGATGTGGAATTTAAAGCTCAGCTGCCATCTGAACCCACAAAATGTCTAAGCTCTATAAACATCTCACTTTTCTTTCTTTTTTTTTTTTTTTTTTTTTTTTTTTTTTTTTTTTTTTTTTTTTTTTTTTTTTTTTTGTTTAATATATATATCCGTGGGAGTCTGAAGTAATGTTTCTTTCATTCTGTGAAGGACTGAATTGTGACAGGAATTCGATTAGGATGAAGGAATGGTGAATTTCTCCACTAAGATCTTAGAGACTTGGAGCAAAGTGTCCAATCTTGGAGCACACCACGCACATCTGTAGGATCATACTCCACATAAAAGCTACAGAAATCAGTATCTTCTGACTTGTGGTAGTGATCCACATCCTAATATTGGCTAGAACATGGTGTCATAGGGTAGCCAGGATAATTTCCTGCATTATTAACTTTAAATTTTTTAATTCTGGAGAGTCGCTAACCACAAAATAGAAATCCAGCCCATAGTCCTTTATTTTCCCAACCTGTGAAAGTTCTACCACTCTCCAGAAGAGAATTCAGGAATCTTTGGAATTCAGCAAACTTTGGCTAAAGAATTCCCCTGAATGCCCTTTCCTAGTTACATTGTACAGCCACTATTAGACAGTGCTCATCCTTATGCTGTTCATCTTGAGATGTGTGATTTGGGTAAACCATTCTGTTAAGGCATTTGACTCTTCTCATTCAGTTTACTGAACACATAACAACTGTGCTATTAATGACATAATCTTGAAATTTTGAGTTAGTATGTTTGAGACTGAATATTTATTTTTATTTTTTAATCACATGTCTGGAGAAATAGTCTGATAGAAACCTCATGAAATTCAACAAGGGGAAAGATAATGGTGTCCTGGGCTGCGTTAGCCAAAGTATTGCCAGTAGATGAAGGGATGTGAACATTCCCCTCTACTCAGCACTGGTGAGACTACACCTGGGATCCTGTGTCCTGTTATGGGCTCCTCAGTAAAAGAGTGGCATGGGTACACTGGAGAAAATTCAACAAAGGGTGACTTAAACGATGAAGTGATATAGCCCTTTCTCCTTTGTGTAAGGGCTGAGAGGGATGGGATTGTTTAGCCTAGAAAAGAGAGTCTCAGAGTGTTTAAGAGAACTGAACCCACTGTTCATGTGAACTGTTACTGGACTACTTGTGTACAGTACAGCCTCATGACATAATTTCTCGATCCACCTAGGAAAAAATAGTTATCTAGCATATGTTCAGTATATAAATACTGATTATATTATATTATTGAACATATATGTGAACATATGAACATATTATATGAACATATTATATATGTTCAGTATATAAATACTGAACATATGGATACATTTATGGTGACAATAAGCTCAAAAGATAAATAGTGAGGAAAGGTTTATAGGAAGATAGCAACAAAAAGAGATGAACTGTTCTTCCTCTTAGTACTCTGTACTTAAATTTTTCTGTTTATCATATCCTTATACCAAAATTCGGCACTTTTAGTTTCTTAATAAAGTGCTGCTTAGCCTGAAAGGCCTTTGAAAGCCACAGTTGGGTTAAGAAGAGTGAGCATCCTCCTCCTTCTACAGAGAGGCATATTAAGCTTCACTGCAAAAAGAGATTCATGGCTCCAAGCAGTATCTGAAGTTAAAAATTCTCTTGCAGCTCTCTGTACATCTTAACTGTACTGAAAAGGAACTGATCAAAATAGAGAAGGTTGCATGGCTATGCAGCAAAACCACAGGAGAATGAAAAATCAGCTTGGTTCTTTCTTTCTAAAACAGTTTACTTCCAGTTTACATGAAATTTCATCTTTTTCAACTGGAAAGTTATTTTAGTGGAACGGAAAAAAGGCAGGTAAAATTACCCATCTTTATCCCAATATTATTCAGTATTCATTCAGTACTACATTCATCAGTAATTTTTTAGAGCATATAACGGTCTGACACTAGACAGTAAGGTCACTAATGTTCCTGCATTCAGCCCTTTTCAACATGGTGTATCCCACGGTATTTCTTTTGTTCCCTTTTCTTTCTTATTTCTCCTGGTTGGAAATGTGTTTCTTTCAACCACCCTGGAAAACACAAAACAATCCAAAAATCCTACCAAATCCCAATACTCCGTATGAACAATTTATAGTGTTAATATTCTGGAAGATTTGTATTATGGGTGGAAAGATTTAATGTCTGTGAGAAGACACCAAAATCTGCACAGACGGCAACAGGAAGATGCTAATTCTATGCTTGGTGAGGCAGACCTCGCTAAACTCTCCAGACAAAAATTCATATGGTGGAAAGCTGTGAGAAAGGATGAAATTGGTTATGCACACGCCATCTCAAGTTAGGGGAACAGCATCTTCGCCTCATGGATACCTGGGACTTGGACTGTATAAAAATGGTACCTCCAGAAGAACTGGGGACTTCCACCGCTGAGGAGACCACTGTGAAGAAGGACCAGAAGGATGCCACAGCCACAGCCAGGGATCCATGGTGCTCACTCTCTCTCTTTCTCCTCTCTACCCTTTCTTTCCTCACTCCCCATCTGGCCCCTTTCCTCTCCCTTCCTATTTCTATTTCTCTATCTCACATTTACTGTTAAATAAAATCCATACTATTGACTTTGGCATAGGGTCTGGTTTGCACCTTAACTCAGGAACAGGCATATCTTATAACTGGATCATAAGATCAAGATAAAATAAAACTATGATAATAGTGAGGAGAAGTAAAAGTTTGATAAAATCATATCACGGCAATCTCATTTTGACACACTTCTGTTATACTTGTCTTTTTACCCAACATGTGAGGCCCGAGTATAAGCAGTCGTCATGGCTTTCTTTAGCTGCACCTTTCCATCACGTTTCCATTGGGGAATATGTTTTGTATACCAGCTTCTTTTTCATGTCCTAGATCTCTGAGTCTCACTTTCAAAGACTCTGAGAAAATCACAGTTTCATCTCTTACAGGTTTTTAGTGATATTTTATTTCCTTTTACAGTAAGTTTCACAATACTGCAAGAGAGTGAGGTGAGTTGAATAGTTCCAATTAAGTTTGTTCTAGGATGTTTTTGTTGTTTTGCGCTGTTCAGTAGATGTTTCTAGAGATGCAATGGGGGTTTTTTTGTGGTGTATTTTCAGCAAAGACTCTGAAGAGTCATCTGTTTTCCTGAGTTGACTTAATAAAGCTTTATTAAAAAAGAGCAGGGTGCCAGGGCTTTATTTAATCAATTTCTGGTTTCGCCCACCAAGAGTTCATCCTTCTCCGGAGTAGCTGAACGAAAACAATCTGATTCAGCATTTCTGTGCTGGCTAGCTTATGCAATTAGAAAAAAACAAGCTCAATAAATCTAATGTCAAAATATATCCTTTAGTAGTTTGCAATCTAGAGACGTTTTATATTTGCAACTCTTAACCCTGGATTACCATAGTTCTTTTTACTATTTTGCAAGGTGTTAGCTTTATTAGCAAGTATGTTATCTGAAGGAGGGTTTTACTGCATATATTGACTTGACTAATGTGATAATGAACACTATGTCAAAACCTGATTTAACATGTCTAGAATTATTTTTTTGGTAACTTTCAACTGCAGCAAAAACAGAGTAAATGTACTGTAAAGAATATGAAACCAAACAAGTTGTCTAATATATTAATTTCATCTTTTGATCTTTATCATTTTTTTAATAGTTTTAACTTAATAATTGCTGAAAACACAAGTTATTTTAAAATAGTTTGAGTTGGAGTGCTACCAGTATTTTTTTAACTCCTAATGATTGGGTACTCTAATACTACTGAGAATAAATGCATTTTATTGGTTGACTAATGTGATATATGAGAGATTGAGTGTAAGTAAAAATGCAAGGTATGAAACCATGATGTTACTGAACTCTACTGAAGTTTTGTCATTTATTTCTGAAATAAAAAGTTATCACCCAAGTAGCTCAATCATGATGAACGTCATGGGTGACTTTCAAAATAAACAGCAGCATACTGACAAAAGATAAAGAATAGTACACAGTAAAACACTGATGCTTTGCATTTGCTTGTAGATAATTATTAAAGCTGTGTTTGGGTGGCATTCAAAATTTATTTAAAGTAATAAATTGCCGACAAACATTATTAGGAGGTTCAAATACTGGGAAAAAATTCTTACCCCATAACAGTAGCTCAGCAGACCAAGATAAAAAAAAGGTGCCATAAGCATTCAAGCAAGCAGTCCCAATGGTGCTCAGTGAAGCTGAAAGACAAAATCTGTTTGTGGCTTCAGGCCTTCAAGTCAAAGAAATATGTCTCCACAGTGATGATAGGAAGAGGGCAGTGACTTGGGGGTCGTGTCTCTGCTCTGTGATTGGGAATGTTGACATTGTTTTAGCCCGTGTCTGCAGGAAGAGCTGAAAACTTCCTCTCACCATAAGTCATTCCATTTTTATTCATGTGCCTACCAATGTCTCACCCAGAAGTGCTGTCCACTCACAACTATTTCAAAAATAGTGCAATCATCCATCTACAGATAGAAATGGAGGTGAAGGTGGAAGGCAGTTTAACTAGAGAAAGAAGATTAAGTTCCTGTGTTAATAATGAAACAATACACAATGAAAGAAAAATCATTGCTAAGAAAAGCTGACTAGATCAACTACAGTACAAAATGGAAACCTGGATTCTAGACTTATCTTACAGAGTTGGTTTTACAATTTATAATAAGCAGTTGTTAGATAAAATGGTGCTTATTGTGGTTTAGTGAATATTTCTTCCTTTAAATTCTAAATTGACTGTTGAACTTGAAGGAACAGTTTGGCTAAGAGAGCCTGTTTGGCTCTTCTCTGGAAGCAATCAGTGGTGGAAGAGTCACAAATGATGGGCTATGAATTTTCTTCAAATGGGGAACTGATGTGGAAGGAAATTAGAACACCATGATCCATGTTCATATGCAGAATCATAATATCATTTTTTCTGTTATTTTTTGATGTACTACAACCCTTATTTTTGTAAGAAAGATGAACAGCAAGAGAAGTTCATAACAGCTTATAGTCATGATAAAGCTCATTTGTTTCACTTGTCACTTTACTCCATGACTCTTGCTTAAGTTTAGTGTTTGTTATATGCATTATTTGCTTTTCTTTCTCTAGGTCTACAGAGTCACAGAAAATTTCCTTCAAAACTGTTGCCAGCATGGAGAAATCAACAGCCTGCTATCAGTTTCCTGAAAGACCATAATTTCTCTTCCTAATAAATTAGAACTGTCTGCCAAAAGCCACTGACAACTAAAGGATTTTTACGCTTATTAAAAATTTGGTTACACTGATACACTGTGCTTTAAAAGCATGGACACCTTAGGTTATGCATTGTCTTCTTTTTTCGTTTGGAACAGCACATTAGGCAATTGAGTTCAAATACTGTGTCATTTTAATTGGTGCAGGAGAGCAATTGACTTTCCACGGCAAAATGTCAAGTGCTTCCTTTGCCTCATCAAAGCAAATTTGTCAGGAAAAGACTATCATCTCATATAAATAGCAATCAGTGCAATTAATTTGTATGTTTCAATTAGCTCATGATCTAATTATCGCATGGCCTAAGGATAGCAGCTAAGGACTTCAAAGAGAAAAAAGTGTTTCTCCTCTCTACATAGGTGTTTTCTGTATTGTTGACTTATATTCATATACTTGAATAAATCCTCTGTGATAGTTTGTTGAACTTTGCTGCTTCATTTCACACAAACTTTCAAGTTAGTTATACTGTGAACCTCAAAGCCTAGTGCTACTAACTGCCAGAGGAATTAAAGCTAGCTCAAATGATAGAAGAAAGACAGATGTTTCACGAAGTGATGATTATATTTAAATTATTAATGTATTGAAACTAAATCCCTAAGACCTCCTAGCACATTAAGAGTATTAAATAAAAACTGAAACGAGGCAGAATGGGATAGAGCCAATGGAAGACCAATGTGTCTGTAATGTTGTTGCTGTTGTTTTGAGAGGTCAGAGGCCCACCTTTAGAAAAACAGCAGACTATTCTGAACAGGAAGAGTTTCAGATTTATTTTTAGTTTGATAGAATTCCAGGCTTTGCCTAGAAGAGTTGTTTTGGTACTTTTTCTATAGAGGGAATACTTTAACTGTTTCTGAGGCAAGAACTTTATCCCTAGCTCCTTTACTTTTCAAATAATTTCAAATAATTACTAGTAAAATGCTACAGGATTTTGCTTCGAACTCTTTTTGCTCAGTCAAGCTGAAACACATTTCTCTTGCTAATAGAACCCAATACCTCATATTGTTTTCAAAATACATCTTGTTTTCAACCTTTCACCATTTCTTAAAATAAATTTCCAACAAAAATGGATGACTACATTGTAATGCAGAATAGTTTCTACTAATGGGAGTAGAAAAATAAAATATGAGCAAAACTATATTTTAGTGCTAAAGATAGTATTTGTCTCAGAATTCTAGAATCCTTTAAAGAATAGGAATTAACATTAATTTTAAAAATTATAATTTCATTACAAAATTAAAGTATGCTTCCTGTTTCATATCATCTTGTACTTCTTTTGGTTTTTCTTTTCTTTTATTTTCCCTTTTCTTTTTAGGCCTTAGGAAAAGAGGAAAGGTTTGCAGGAAATGAGTAAAATAAAATTGTTAGAATTCTTACCTGACAACTTTCTTTGTTAATTGGTAAAAAGTGTGTCTTTTATCCTCTGTGGTAAGTTCCAATCTTCCTCAAGATGAGAAATGGGATTATGTTATCCTGGTCAATATGATGTAGAAGTTTTCCTCCTAAACACTTCTACTGTGAACTGTCACCCGTAAGCGGAGCAGACTTTTATATAGGGTAAGAGTTTGCAACTATTGCCATTTATCATTAGGTTAACTCTCAAAGAAAGGAGCAAAAAAAATAATAGAAGTAACTTATATTTCATGTTTATATCATGCTACCCATGTCCCTGAAAGAAGTCATGCTCAAATGATCATTTTTGCTACTAAGACTGCAGGCAGACTGACACGACTGAAACATAGAAGTAGAGGTATTTTATCCAGCTGCAGTAGCTTATTATTTGATTCTGGTCATGGCAGTCATTGAATAAATTAAAGAAATTCCACCTAAACATATATCAAACATAACCCTCTATTCTCTCAAATTAGTACTGCTGTTGTGGGATTAGATTGTTAACAATGATTCTTGCATGTCCTCTGTTATCAATCTGATTTTTTTTTTATTCAGTGTAACTTACTTTGCAAATGTAGACAGCATGAACAGGAAAAAAGATTTTGGTGTTCATAGTAGAACAGCATGTAGCTCAGGTTGTAATACTTTCTAGAAAGCGTAGAATTTAAACTTTTCTATGAAAACACTGCAACAAGAATGTCATACATATCACATGAGAGTGATGCCTGTTACAGCCTTTTTTCCAAAAGAATCCTCTCTATTGTCTTAAGAACGAAAGAAGAAAACATTCTTTGCTGCACTGTTTCAAACTCCGTAAGTGAGGAAGAGCCTGTGGGCTGTAAATTCTGTGTTGAAATAGCTTTTCCCTGCAGCCCAGTTCTTTAGGCATTTGTGAAGGGCTGATCTGGAGCTCTTTTTCACAGAGTTTCCTCCTAGTAGCTTCAGGCAAATGTAGAGCCATTGTTATAAATTCTGTCATTCTGAGTGATTTAGTTCTTCAGTGCATTAAACTAGGAGCTCAGGCTCTCCACACTAGGTGAATTTTGCAATGGGATTCACACATGTAAAAGCTACATTGTGAGATGCTTAGGATTACAATGTCTTATTTGTCTGTTTCATCTAGTCCCTTGTAATCAGTACCTTTTGCTTTTTTTTCTGACTACATGAATGACTTTGTTTTTCATTTCACTTTACTCTAAAATATTCTCCATGTTATGTATGGATTGTCCTGTTTCTCAGGGTAGTTGTCTCTTCTGTGAGGTTTCTGGTTTCTTTCAGAATGGTTTCGAAGAAGTATACTTTATGTCTTGCTGACCCTTCTGTTTAAATATATTCTATAGCTTTAGTAAGATTTTGAATAACTTTTTTTTTAAAGAATTTTCGCCCCTGGTGGTTTTCCTTAAGGTCTTGTTACTATAGTTATGCAACACCTGTTAGATACAAGTTGAGGATTTCAGTTGTTTTTAAAAGTTTTATAGTAAAGAATATGCAGTAGTCTAAAAGAAAATATTTTCAAAGGTTCACAACATTAAAAATAAAGCAGCAGAAGTATTTCATTAGCACACAGATACTCTAACTCCACATATGAAATTAGCTTGCAACTCAGATCAGAAACATTTAAATCTCATCTGGCAGTATTTATTAAGTCATGACAGATCTTTACAGTCCCTGTTGTAAACACCTGGCTGGCTTTTATTTTGGCATTCCTAGACTTTCAAATGCATTCTGAAATTAGTAATTCATAACCATTATAGTATTTTTTTTTTATTTTTCCTTGTCATATACTTGTTTTACTGGAAATCAGTTTTACTTTACTTGGACTTCAGCAGCATTATTGCCTCATTAGGAGAGGAATAAAGAGATGCAAAAATTCTGTTAGTCAGCTGTACTTACACTATTTCCAGAATGCCAGCACCAGTTTCTAAAAAGTCAGCAGGTCTTGCAAATTTCTACTTTTATCCTGATATTTAATTAAAATCAGAGCTGTCTAGGAAAGTACGGCTCTGAAGATATAGAGAAACTGAAAATCCAGGCAATATTACTATAAAATTTTCAGCAAAGAAGGACAAAGAATTCAATCAAATTTATTATGGTTTTATTACTGTTATTTTAAAAGTCCCATTGGAAGCACCTATTTCTCTTTTCTGCAGGTGAAAACAAACAGTTTTCATCCCTATCTTAAACCGGTACAGCACACACACACACACACACACACACACACACACACACACACAAACTTCTTCTCCAATTCTTCACTAAATATAAAAAGACTTTATTAATTCATAAAACCTCATAGCACTTTGCAGTAGATGTCCTGACTGTTTCCTGAATTCATGTACTTTCCCTTTCTTTCCATCTGGATACTGAGTGAAATGAAGAATCATGACTCATGAGTATCCAAACTTCTGAGGAACACCAGCTCAAGGAACACCACAGAATCAATCTCCCCGACAGCAGAGACACAGTTTAAAACATCTCTGACAGAGTAGATGCTTATCCACAGATCACTCTACCCTCTCCCACTAAATTGCCTTAGAAGAACATAATTACATTCTCCAAGACCCAGATCATTGTTTAGAGTCGTTTTGTAATGAAGAAAATATAGGATTAAAAATGTTATCTTCTGTTGTGGGATCCAGTGCTGTCTAACATCAACCAATCCTCTTAAAATGGTTTAGTTTTTTTTTTGGCTATTCTGACATGGAAGTTAGGTTCTAAAATAACAGCTTTCTGAGGGGTAGTTAAAGACCAGACTTATTAATGTTCAGTTGTGTTCATTTACTTCAGTGCTAACATTGCTCATTAGCTTACATACCTTTTTTAGAAGTGAACAGAATTAACAGCCTCCATCCTGTACTATTAAGTTTTCCTATTCTACTAGCATTTTATTTTCTCATCCTGGAAAACTGAAGTCCCTTGTTCTTATATATTCTGTTTTTAGAATGTAGGTGACCTGAATTGTCCATAGCAATTTAAGTGTCACCTCACTAGGTGAGATATATTGAAGCAAAGTTAGACAGTTATATATATTACCATCTATGCCAGAAATAGCTCACATCATATATTCTAAAAATAGGCTTCATTTTTTCATGCCTGCATCACATTAATGGGTTATTGTCATTCTGCTCTTAAGTGCGTTAAGAGTGCTGTATCTCCTCATTTTTAACTGAAAGAAAATGACTTTTTAATTTGGCTAATTTTTTCATATTGAATTTCCAAGTAGTTAGTCCATGTCTCTGTTTTTATCATAGTATTATATTATGTACTGAACAAATGGAGTCCACTTGTTTTCAAGATAGGGCTGGAAGTGTATGTGAAATTGGAATGATATGTGGAATGAAAGGGTACTCGGTCACCTGTTAGGTGGCAAGGACCTCTGGTTTGTGAGAAAAGTCAACAAGGATTCAGCATTTAATAATAAATAAATAAGAGACAAGAAAATAGGTGTCTACTTGTGTTCATTTGTGCGTATGTGCATGTGTAAAGGCATTGGCATTCTCTGGAACACTTGCCGGAACTATAAACAAGAGCAGCAGCAAAAAAACTGAGAGAATAATTATTCTTAGTCTGGCATCAGGCAATCCAGGCAGCAGATCATTCCCAAGACTTTCTCATTATTAAGAGACAATGTATTCTTCTTAAACATTTAGCTCTTCCCATTTTCCTTTGCATGTGGTACTTTTTTACGAAAAGATAATTTTCATATAGTTATATTTAGTTACTTAAATACGGTAAAATAAGCTGCCCATGATGCAAACATGACACTCTTCAAGATCATGACAGTTCCCTTGTGATCTAAGCAAGATTTATAAATATTAAAGCTACTTCATGTAAATGTTAGATATAGCACATGCAAACGCCTCTAGATGTAAACATAGATTTTATATTTGCAGTTGTGCCTTAAAACTATCACAAATTGTCAAATATGTTTAGACACTAAAGTCATATCTTTGGAAATATACATTGCAAGGCATTAAACAAAGATTTCCAAACATTCTGGCTGATCAGTGTTCTGCTGTTATTAAATCATGAAACTACACAACAATACTCCCAGAACTGACAAACACCAGAACATCCACTCTTCTTTGTATTGCTAAGGATCAATGTGCCCAAAGTCCACAAAATGAAAACTGAAGCAGTGCTAAATTATTTTTTGTGCTTAAGAGGAAATAAAAATGTCAATTATATAACAACCTGTATAATGAAAAGAGAAGCCAATCCAACAACAATTTGACCTCAAATGCACCCTTCTTGCTTTCTAAAAATCTGGGAGACCATTTTAAATGCATGTCAAAGACCAACACCTGAATTCTTACAGAAAAATCAAAAGACATGAATGATTCAAAGATTTGAGAAAATAATGAATTCTGTATAAGGAAAATATAGGAAATACAGCTATTTTTGAACATCCTTGAGAAAAAAAAATTGTGCTTATGTAAAGCATGCCAAAGGATTGATAAGTGCATGCAAAAAGTATGACTATAGGACATGATAGAACTTTTTGATAATGGGAAATTGCATCTGAAGCTAGATGATATTAATGCTGAGCAAATCTAAAATATGAGATATCTCAGTACATTTCTTACTTAATTCACATATAGTATGCTAATCAGAGAAAATGAGAACTTCTCACAAAATTCAGTTTTTTCCTATTAATCCAATTTGTCCAATAAAAAATAGTTTAAAATAAAAAATTTTTAAAACTCAGAAATTAAAATATTTTGTACACATTTTGTGAAGTTATATTTGTAAATACAATTATATTTTCTGTGGTCAATTATTTTCCTATTAAGTAAAATCTAGCTTGAAAAAAAATGAAAACTGTAAGCTTTCAGTCATGCCTGAAATTTATTGCAATAAAAATATAAAAACCCACAAAAGTCCAGACAAATACTTAACTCTTTGGTATATAAATGTCTATAGTATAAAATATTCTTTACTTTTATGTCACTATGATGTAATAATAAATGTCATTGACATTTGGCATTATGCCAGACACATGGCACTTTTAAAAGCAGGTTTTTTTTCAGCAGATATTTCCACTGTGTCAGCTATACTAAGGTTTTATTTACAGAAATGGGAAATAATATTTTGGAAACAGTTTTGGGGGGTACTATTGGCATGCCTTTTACTGGGAAAAAAAAGTGATTAAATGGCTTTGCTGGTCATGACTAAGACAGTAAGAACCGCTCTAAAATTCTAAGAAAACTCTGCCCAAAGAGATACCTTTTACCCTCAAGAGACACCTTCAGTTCTTCTTATACACTCAGCATTTGTCTTAAACTATGATGAACGAAAGCACTCTACACGCAACCCTCTACTGGCTACTCAGCTTAACACAATGAATATTGGATATACATCATGAAGCACTTATTATTTTCACTAGTATAGTTGTTTTAGTATAGTGCAAGAATGGTTATGATGAGAATTCAAATGTGCGCAAGTTATAATATGTTTTGAATTAGCTAACTAGCCATAACACATTAACATCCACTATCTGTTCTTGTCAGTCTTCCTCAACTTTTTTAGTGGTTCCATGTTGGAATCCTGGGGTTTAGGTTGATGGGATATAGTAATGTATATTGTAATGTAATGTATATGCATGTAACAAAATGGAGGATTTTGGGTGTGGGTTAGTCCTTCTTCTTTCTTCCTTCTTCTTCACAAATCCAGGTGTTCTGGTATTGGGTCAAAAAACCTGCAATGCGGATCATGAATAGTTAGTTATTGGGTTATAAGTAAAAACATACTACTTGGCATTTCATAATTGGGTAAACTGGGCTTTAAATGGCCTTGAAAGTTGAAACTCAGGGCCATTTTCCACCCTGTTAACTAAGAAGCACACTCCGTGCAGGAATGCCATAGATAAGAAGATAATAAACATCAAATAGAAGAAAAATCCTGTGTCTCCTGCCTTTTAATCCAAACTCTGAGTACAAGAACTTGAGAGTCAGAGGCAAAATGAAAAATTGGAGATTTTTAGAGTTCCATTCTAGAAACATCTACCTTTATTACATAGGAAGAAAAGAGATGAGCCACTCCAGTGAAAACTCTTGGAATTTATTTTAAAGTCTTGCCAGTGTAGTTAAAGACGATAGAATTTGCACTGAATCCACTGCGCTGAAGACAACTGCCAGCAGAGAGAGAGGCATGGAGACCAGAAGTAGTTAGCCAGAAAAATATAAGGAAGTGTAACTTTCTCATTTGTAACAGCTGGATTTGCAAGCATGTATCTGTCAAAGCCTTAATGAAACCTAGACTAATAGCCAAAAAGTTCAAAGGCAGAAATCTGCGTTGTTAAATGAAAGGTCAGCCTTATCTCAAGCAGCAATTTAAGCTAATTAAATACAAACTAGTAGTCCTAGATTCACTTTATAGCTAATGGAAAGAATTAGGAGTATCTGTTTTATGATGAGATGACTTTCCTTTTGGTTTTTACCTCTTTATTAATTTCTTATTATGAATAACTTAACTGCTTGAACTTAAAAGTAACTTTTAAGCCCTGAATTATACAGCATAAACATTAGCCAGAATGATTGAAAAAAAAAATCCTATCTAGATCTAAAAGAAAGGTAGATTTCTCTTCAGTAGGACTTAGCTTCACAAGCTGATTGTGCTTGGAGCTTGAAATTCTAAACAAAAATGTCTTCTTATATCTTGAGGTTCTTCTACTAAAATAGGAATTGTATAGTCACTCCAATATGTTGAAATAAAACAGCTGAGTCATTTAGTATGGCATGAATCTGTAACTTAAAGAAAGAAATTTCTCCTGATGAGGTTCTTCAGAGAAGAGTGTAAGTAGGAATCCATAGAAATTACTGCAATGTTATCTGATTTGCAGTGTTGATCCTGGCGAGATCAGTGAGAAAGATCTCTTCAATTTTATTAAACAGCACCAAAGCAAAACCCCAAATAACAGCAGATCCCCCCAAGCCTGCAGAAATTATCTTTATTCCCTTTTTATGAAGTATAGTGTTTTCTTAAAGGAACTCCAATCCTAACCTGAGTGTAAAGTGTAAACTTCACAAAATGGGCCACTGTCTCTCCACTAGATAGAGGCAGAAAGTGTGAAACCTTTGGTGGTAGTTATTGCAAATAATCACAGAATCATGGAATTATTTACACTGAAAAAGACCCTTAAGATCATTGGGTCATCAAACCATATTTGTTTTCCCCTTTTACCACCTGTAATGTTCCACCCTATGAAGTCAGTCATTCGTTTAAAAAAGCAGTCTGAAAAATCTTTATTGCATGCAACAGCTTCACAACCAGGTACTCAGATCAGACCTTGAGAAAGTTGAAGAGTTTCTGCTATTTCTGTGGCTTTTCCTTGGTAGTACAGGGTTTTCTCATTGTTTAACCTTTGTTCTGCAAATATTATTCCCTGGAATAAATGTAGGTGGTACAAACACCTGAAATATATTTGAATTATTTGACCATTCCACTATTAATGAATACGCAATAGATATAAGTGTTAGTCCAAAAAATCCCTATGAAAACTCTCAAAGACATACATCATATTTGAGAAGAAACTGCTTCACCAGATACCTTAATAATTTTTTTTGGACATTTATGTAAAAGATTGGAGTTTACATGTAAGATAGGATTACACCATCTTGATACTAGGATAGGTCTATAAACACTAAAAGGTCACAGAAGTAGAGCAGTGCTCACCTCTTAGCCTATTTCCCATTGAAGAGATATGATAGCAGCCAAATTAGACTGCTATTTTTTGATAAAATTATTGTCATTACTGAAATGAAGTCCTTCTGGGCACTGAGTTACAAAAATATTTTTTTTAAGTTCTCAGACCTTTCAACGAGTATTGCCAACAATAACCAGTGCCTTTTGGGTTTATAGCATTCATGGTATGCAAGTAACTTGTCAAACTTCTTCTGTTTTGCTGTAGGTTATATTTAAGGCCACCAGTAAGAGCTACAGTATCAGCAACTTCATTCGAGCTGTAACATTGCCATTTCTGGCTATGTTTGACTTCTAAGACCAGCCTGTTCACCCCAAACAAAATCTGGAGTAATACAGACAAAAATGCCTGCTCGACCCTTGTAAAGCAAGACTAACAGCATTCATATTTTGTAGTTGCTAATAATTCTGAAATCTACGTCTAATAATTTAGAAGAATGTGTTGCTATTGACAAAAAAAGAAAAAAAATTGCAGGAAAATATGTTAGTGGACACATGCAGGTAAAGTCTCTAACTGGGTCATGTGGTTTAAGTAAAAGGCAGTTGTTCAGCTATTCCTTTTCACATTTTATTTACAAAGTGCTTCACATGTTTGCATGAGAAATATGGTCAAGGTAGACTACAATGTGTTTGTATTTTACATTAATTCAGGGCTCTGCCCTCCTCCAAGGAACCAAACCCCTAGGTTGTCCCCTCAAGCCCAGGTTGGCAGCCTGAGAACTGTCTCTCTGTGTACACCTGGTGAAAGGTGAGAAAAAAGAGCATCAGAATGATCCCACTTAAGCCCTGTGGACAGTTAAAAACCTGACCAAACATCCCAATGGAAGCAGAGACAGATGAGTCTGCCGCTCTATACAGGAAAATCAGTAAGAGACTCAGTCAGAAGCTAGGAGGCCACGAGAGACACTGAAGGTGCATAAGTCGAACAGATAGTTGTACAGCCTTGAGCATAAACAGGAGAGAAGGATTCTGTTTCTGTCAGAATTGTATTCTCTTGGAGTAGCATACAGGATCTCTGGTTTTCAGAAGAGGATAACATTTTTTTCTTTCAACTGCTGTGTCTTCTATTTTCGATTAAAAATAACTTATTATTTATTTTCAGAAGCAAGAACTGATTCAGGTTTTTTATGTTATGTAGTGGTTGTCTTAAAAAAATGATAGAAAGGGCTCTAATGATGTTCTGTCTGTCCTTTTTCTTACAGAAAGCAATGAAATCATGTTTAAGCGGCTTGAAGAATCACAGAACATGTAAATGCCTTTTTTTTCCTGCTCACTGCAATTAAAATCAGAATCTGATTTTTTTTTTTGCTGTGTTTTATTTACTTAGAATTGCTTAGAAATTAATTTTTCATTTCAACCAAGTTTAACCTTAATTAAAATAGATAGAATTTGTTTTCGTTCTTGATTTTAGCAGGAGTAAAGCTCTTTCTTGCTCATTTCAGGATTTTTTGCCTTGACCATTTTTTCCAGTGTCTTGTGCTCAAGGTGTTTATACACCCTTCTCCATGCTCACTATTGTGTGCAGGTAACTGAATTTGGACATGCCGTGTTAAATCACCCTTCTAGTTGGTTTGAAGTTGATTGAGTTTTAAAGAGATGCATCTTAAAAATAACGACTTCTCCATTTCCCTTGATAGTTATAATAGTTGAATTCAGTAGTTAACAATTTTATAATAATTATATTTTTAAAATTTTTTTATAATTTGTGAAGCCAGATTAAAAGATTTCAAACCACTTATTCAAAGTCTTTGTAGAAAGCCATTTTCATCTTTTAAAGCATATTATCTTGCATGTTTTCTGATCAACTATTCCTAACATTTGAATCAAACTCTATGTTTAAACCTAACAGGAAAAAAATGTCAGTAATTTGGGAAAACATGTTGTGCAACTCAGATCAGGGAACAACTCAGTGAGAGTTTTTATGTATGTGCTTTTGTATATCTGCTTTTCACAGTGGCTGCCACACTTGAGAAATAGGACAGAAAGTATGTCTCAGCTCATACATGGTAAGTGAAGAGAAGAATGGACTAGGACTTGGTTCAACAAAATATCTGCTGCTCTTTGCAAAGGTATCTTCTAACATCCTTCTTACTTTATACACACCAGACAACATGGAAATAAAAAAAAAAATATTTACATCACACCTTCAAAACATGACGTGGTTATATCAAAGCATATCTTTATCATACTGAGGGCAGAACACATTTGAAATATTCGGCACCTCTCACACAACAGTGGTCCGGAATAGATTTTTTGTCTATTCTGCCCCCTTTGTGATACTCACACTTTGTAAGGGTTAGAAACACAAGCAACAGCTCCTTTCTTTAGGTGTGTAAATGAGCTGATGGAACAGAAGAATCAGTAGCTCTACTCCAACCTGCTATTTGCTGATTATTGGGGGGTGGTGTGGGGAGGTATTTGTTTGTTTGAACTTGACTCTCACTAGTTTCACTTGATGGTCCTTGGATCCTGAACTGGGAGGATTTGTATACTTGAACATCTCCATTGACATCCACCATATGAATTTATGTATTCCTTGGAACTCAAGCCAATGCAGCCTTTTTTCCTCTGGTTACTGATACTATTTTACATTTGCGTATGCATACCAATGTGGACATTAAAATTGAGCTGATAAATCTTTCCTTAAAAGTACCCTTTCTTTTTTTCTTCTAACTGAAAAGGAAATTTAGGAAGTTTACCTCAGCTGCAGAGAGCTTCACTACAGATAAATCAGATATGTACAGTATGGAACCACCCTTACTGACCAAGTTAACTCACCTGAAGAAATTATGAGCTCCACCATCACCGATGTCTAAAGACATTCACATAATGGAGTGCCAGCAGTAAAATTGTCAGTTATAACTGATATTTTCTAGGTTCTGAATATGTTCAGTCTCTTTTAGTCATAAGATATTACGAAGTGGGTGATTAGGGATAAGCGTATACTTAGATGGTTCAGATACACCCTTGTAACTTCTGCTTTGTTAGGGCCACAGGTTTTTCCTGAGGGGAATATGTGTTCTTGCATTTTGGGATAATCATGTCTTCGAATGACCAAGGACTTACGAACTTTACCCTTTTTACCTCCACCATTTCACATAAAGACAGGTTTCCTTGTAAAAGAATGTATTTCCCCTTTCTATGCTGATCATTTCACCTGCTTTCATAGTTTTTTCATTTCCCTGACTTTACACATTATAGCATTAAAAGATATTCCATGTTTGCCCTCTGTTCAAGTTGTGATTTTTTTAAAACTCCTTCAGTTTTATAGTGCTGCATACTATACTTGAGATGGAGCTCCTTCATGCATTTCTACAGTAAAAATTAACCAAAAAGAAGAGAGCAGAAAAAAGTAATCTGGTTTAGCGTGTCATTAAAATATTCTTTATTTAAGAAATAATCACTCATTTAATTTTATTATTTCAAGATTACATGTATTAATTTTTCAGCATGTTTCTAATCAACAATCAAGAACACTCAGAATTTTCAAGGCATTCTGCAACAATTCACAGCCAGCTCTTACAACTTGTGTGTACCAGGAAACTAGAGAGAGTTGTGATTGGAGTGCGTAGAAGACTGAAAAATCAGGTCAGTCTCAAACCTTTAAAACAACACTTTACTATGTTGACATTAATTAACATCACACATTGACAATAATTAGTTACTGCATATTGTTAATCATTATCACTGCATATTGAAAGCAATCCTCCCTTAACAATCATACTGCACCAGATGTGAATATGCAAAGTCACAAAGCTAATGCTGTGCAGTCAGCACTAACGGCTGCAGACTGTGATGTTCTTATTCACTGAGCTCCATAGGTGCTCCACCTGAGGTCCTCTCCCTGCTTCCACCTCCCCATACCCTAATTCTCCTACCCACCCGTGCTTGGCTACTTCTAGTTTTTTAAAGCAAAACCAGTCCTTATCCAGCTCTACAGTATGCACGTGAAACCTCATGAAGTCTTTAGTCGAACCTCCTTCTGAAAGAAGTGTCAGATCTGAGTTTGCACCAGAATGTTCTTGTAAACCTTTGAAGACTGATGCAGCATAACATCCCTGGGCAATCTGCACCACTGCTCAACCAAGGGGAAAAACACTTGACCAGCACGGAGTTGTTTAGGTTCCCAGAGCCTCGCCGCTTTCAGCCTCTGCTCACACTGGCGAGACCATAAGAAAATCGCCCTGGGTAATGAGCTATTTGCTGCCAAGTTCACACAGCCAGTTCCCATAACAAACTGGTAACAAAAGGCACGGCTGAGCCTTGTATTGTCAGGCACAGATCCTACAAGGCCTGTGGCCTGTCACTAGTAGTGATGGTATTAATTTTTTGGGCCACGGAAAAGCATCTCCAATTATGCAATTGTTGCTAATATTTAGGTGTAAAATAAGCTGTATATAAAATCAGGTCACTCTGCTTCATCTTTCATGGGTAAAACAGGCCTCCATATCTGGCTAGATAAATTTATTTATTGTTACCCTGAAATGTTTTAATCTATTTAATTCACTTTCTAAGCAGTTTGAAAACATGAGGCACGGTAAAAGCATCAACACAGAATCCCATGGAATGAAGTCACTGGTGGCATCCTATTGCAAATAATAATCCTTACTTAATTATAGTTTCATATTAAAATAGTTTCTACAGACTTCATAAAAAGATATTTTCTGTAAGTTCAAGCATACTGTAGGAACCTGGTGGCAGGTAACTGTGTGCTTAACTATTTCAAACCCTCAAGTTTGTTATGCTTTAAATAGCTATCTCTGAAAGTGCCATTAATGTCATTTCCTATGGCATGTATCTCCTCATATAAAATAATTTTACTCATTTCCTAATTATTATTATTCCTACTGATCTTGCATACATTATGGAAGGACTTATTTTTGTAAGGACTTCTTTAGTTTCTTTCTTGTCTATGGGGTTTTAGTACTGTTTTAAGTTCTGAGTTTCTCCTGGGTCTTCACACCTTCCCCTCTCATATCTCACTGTATCTGCATATTTCTTTTGGTGATGTTTTATATTTCTCTCAGGTTTTTATTTTGTAATCAACTTTTGAGGAAGAGAAAAAGTTAATGTGCCAACTGCACCAGACATTTATGCTTCTATATGTCTATTAATAAAAGAAACTGAAATCCAGAGTTTCTTTCATCTCCTAGCATGATGTTGGTTTCTAATTGCACTCAAATATAACAAAAGAATTCAAGTGGGGTTTTTTTCAAGAAAAGGAGAGAGACACTCACACATTTTAAATCTCTGATACTTACTCTTTTATTGTCTTTGTTCTGTGAATCTATGTTGCCATCCATCTTAATATTGTAATTCAGAAAACACAGAGGGTAAAGTCAATAATGAAATTCCCAGTGATAAAGGAACCTCTTTTTCTCTCCCAATACCTTTTTAAAATTTTTTCCCCAAGATGCCTTTTTTTTCTGGTTTGTTTAATATTTATTTATATTTATTTAATTTTTTATTCTTTCATATAGTTCAATTTTATTATTTAGGGGAATAACAACATATATGAAAAAGCAGGAATATCAGTATAATATTTCTGGTATTAGAATAACACATCCAGAACAGCATTTCAGTGGGAGATCAGATGAAATTCACTCTGTTTAGGAAATGTCTTCTTTTTCGTGAAAAAAAACCCAAAACAAATCAATCTTTCTACAACATTTAATTATCCCTTTGTTTCCTGAAATAAATGCAGTTATATGGATTAAGGCTTGTAAAGAAATTCAAGGATGAAGGTATTACATAAACCATAATCAGAGTGAGTTACTGTGTATCATTCTGTGTTGGCATATCATAGTTTGCATCAATTCTAGGTTAACTTTGATGGGATTTCTGAACATTTCTTAAAGTCAGATTGCATTAAAAGGCACAAGTTTTCTTACCATTGTGTTCTAGTTTCAAAATTCAAATTACTATAGTTTATTAGGATTAGTATAGCATTTAATAAACTGATAATTATTGGCTGCTGATCTTATATGCTGTTTTCTAGACGTTCACTTCTTAACAGTTTTCTTCTTTTTTTTTTATTTATAAATCCATTTGCTCATTCTTTCTGCAAAAATGGATGGCTGGAAATAATCATGCAAATCATTCAGAGAACTACATAAATTTGGGGTAGACCATACAAAAAAAATTTGCTCTTTTCCTATGTGATAATAAGGCAAATGAATATAAAGAAATTCCATAGAACAAAGCTGTAGTTCAGAACACTTCTAGATTTTTTGGGAGTACAGTTAGTGTCTCTAATTCTTTATGTGGCTAACAGACTTTAGACTGTACATTTATGCTCTTGGAATACTTAGGGCTATACTAGCCCTAAGATAGTAAAGCTCTGCTCTTCTTGATGACAGAAATTTTCTCTTTAAAGCTAAGATGGGAATTTCAGGCAGTACTTCACCACCAAATCATTGAAGTTGTACATGGCACAGCAGGTGTCAACTTCATCCCAACTTAGTGAAAGACAAAGTAATCAAATTAGCTGATACTTACTTAGCAGAGACAAAACATTGAGTTGAATATTGAGATGCTATTTGCACAGGAAGAGAAAGATCTGATCTCTACGTGTAACTCTGAAGATATTAAAAACTTCACTTTTTCTCTCTAAGCAGCACAAAGAAACCTGTCGATTGACTCTGTCTCCTATCAAGGAGTTACTCAAGACCGGATATCTCACAAAAGTTCACTACCTTATCATGTTAGACCTAAATGCAAAGTTCAAAATCAAGCTTCAAAACGGGGACCAAAATGTCACACCTTACACTTCCACTTTCACCAGCAAACTGCATTGTTTACCCACGTTTGTGTAGCTTCACCAGAAGACGTAAGTGCACAACTAAATTAGATTGCAGTAATCACTGTAATAGTATGCTGAGAGGAGTGGTCTGTGGATCAAAGCCCAGGGAAAACACAGGTTGTGTTGTCAAGGTTAATTCTCACTATTTGTCTTTTTGGCATTGGGTTCTGAGGTGAAGTGACCCTTCATAATTAAAGGAAAACTGCAGACATCTACTTTCAAATGCTCTTTCAGTCTATGAATATTAATCTTTCCTTAGTACCTGTACAGATGAGAACAGCAGAGTTGTATAAGAACTTCCATTATTTGGCATTTCCTTTTGGCTTCCTAAGGCACTGAATTATTAGGTAATGGTTATAATAATTAATGCTTAAAAAAACTCCAACTAGTTCTCTCCACTCAGTATCTAGAGAATTCGAGTTTACAGCCTGAGTCTAGAAAATTCATTTCCCATGTACATTGTTAATGTCAAGCATGTCAGTAATATGCTTGACACACTTAAATCACTATTTCTCTCAATTGCTTTCTTCTACTGCAAAAAAATGCCATTCCTGCAATACATCTCCTTATTATTTCTTTGATCAATTATGCTCTCATCTCTGACTCTGATAACAAATAGCAGGTGTTGTGACTTTTACTGCACTGTGATACTGTCAGACTGGAAAGAATTTTGTATAAAGCAGTACATTTACCTTTATTTAGTAGTGGTGGTACACTATCCTTTAGTGTCCAATTCATTTTTTTTAGTTATGTGAAAGCATAATGGGAAATTCAGGTGTGTTGTCTTGCATGGAGTGTTTCAGAAGGTAAGAATTTGGTCTTCATATGAATAACTCAGGCAAATTACTGAAAGACATGCAGAAAAAGAGGATCTGAAAATATTTAGTGGGAAAGAATAATGTCAGATATTAAAAAAAAACAAAACCAACCCAACACAACCAAAAAAACCCTGAACCAAAACAGATAAATAAATATGATATGACTTCATTGTACAAGATATATAGACAATTGAAGGTACAATATCACAGATCTAAAACTGAGGAGTGTGAAGCATTGAATTATGTTTCAGTGGCAAGGTTTTTAGCATAAAGTAAGAAAAATAAAATAAAAGCCAATCATTCTATTGTCTTACTTGTGGGAACCAGGAATCAGAGCAGTATTTTATTTATACTATTTATATTTATTTCCTTTCTGCATTTGTTCTGGTTTGGTTGTCTTCATCTGTCTCAGATACATTTCAATAAAATAAAATAACGTCTCTGCTTTGTGTTCAGGTGCTGTTAAGAATACCACAGCAGCCTTGGTTTTCTATAGTTTTTAAGATACCCCAAACAGATTACTAGTGAAACAAAGGACAAGTTATAGCAGATGAATACAAAGAAACAGTGAAAGTAATAAGGATGTTCATAATGAAAATAACTCTTAAAAAATTTTAATGTAAGTCCAACAGTTACCAAAATCAGATACCACGGGAGATGTGAAGGAAGCTTTGTAGCAAGTGCAGTGACTTCAGCTATTCTCTTTAACAACAGAGAACCAGGATCAATTCTGTGGGCTGGCTTGCATCCAGGCTGCTTAGTACCTGTTTCATGAGGATGAAAATAGTACATCAATGTTTTGTATCATTTGGGTCCCCTCTGATGCCTCTGAAAGCCAGTTTTGTATCTTTTTTTTTTTTTTTTCACAATGAATGAGATACAATGAAAGGCCTGTGCTGCACATGACCTAAGTGCATTTTTCACCTGATTTTGAGAGGCAGAGATTCAGTCTGGATTTGTAGAAAGGCGGAGCAGAAGGAGCAATACTTTGTGCAGTCTCATCGTTTTGCTGTCCTTTATGAGTACTCCCTTGAGATAACTGTCTTTAGAACTAAATAGAATATTTCCTTGGTAGGACCTAAACTCACTGAGAGTAGATTAACTGTTGAACTAGGTGGGCAAACAAAAATCCAAACCATTATCTTGTTTCCTGGATGGCTGATTTTTTAGCAACATAGATGTACTCATGTTTATTTACTTTCCTCCTTATGAAATGTGCTGGGTTGACCTGGGCCAGCTGCCAGACCCACACGGCAGGGAAGAAAATGAATTAAAAAGGCCCCTGTGTTGACATAAAGACAGGGAGATCATTTGTCATAGCAGGTCCAAAGAAGACTGACAATCTGTATTCCACTCAAAATTCTCCATATGTACAGAAAGGATACACTTTTCACATAATTTATCAATTAGTACTAAAAAACATTGGTTATGTCCTCAGAAATTCTAGTAGAACATGAGACTGAACTCGGGCTTTATCTAGTCTTATCTGTGCAGGATGGCTCTCACGTATATGGGTCCTCAAACAGTCCACACAAAGCATCCTTTGAATTCCCATTTCTTCAGCACCACACCACAACATTTATGTTTATTTGTACTCTTGCCATGCCAGCAGCAAGTATTTTCTTAAGATGCTGCATTTCACCTCATAATGGTATAAGAAAACTTACAAAGTTCCTTTCTTATGAAGAGAGGAACTCCAGGGCTCAATTAGTTCAAGAGCCAAGGTAAATTCTGTACATCCAGATCAGAAAATTGGAAAGTATTATTAGGTGTTGCAATTTTGATGTATTCTCAGCCTAGGAAGAGATTCACCCAGGGTCAACAGGCCAAACTTGTCTCTCACACCTGAGTACAGAGTTATGTATAAGGAAGACAAACCCTAACGGAGAATTTCTGAAAGATTGCAAGTTCTGCATCATAAGGGAGACTGTCAGAATGTTCATTATCATAACATGTGAATTATTATTGCTTGTCCTCTGAGTGTGGCTGCAAAAAGATGGTTTTTAGTCTCATACTTTCTAACTGAAAAGGTTAAAAATTGGTGTCTTGAAGAAAATTGCATATAATTGCAGCTCTGCATATTAAAAAAAAGTTGGAATACTGCTCTTTTTAGCATGAGGGATAATCCAAACCTTGTAATTTGATTAACAATTTTAAAATTTTATTATTGAAATGAATCTCTTTGGGCTGATAGACCAGAAATATTTAATTAAGTTTGGACAAATATTCACATGATTTATACTGCATGCTTCTTTCTTCCTAAAGTATATTATTACAACATTGCAAAGTTCCACCTTTGTCAGTTTAAGGCCTTATAAAGGTACATTTTTTTGAAGGAGATTTGCAAAAAACCCAGCCTCTTTTTATTTCATCATATTGAATTATAAATAGAAAGCCATTAACTGTAATCAAGACATTTTTTCCTGTATTTACAAATTAATTCAATCAAATTAGCTGTCCAGAATATATTATTTCCTGACTATTTGAGGGGAAAGGGGCGTTAATAAAAGCTTTAGTTTTCTTTGCTTTTACTTTTTTTTTTCCTCAGGTTTTCTTTGTGTGATTGAAAAGGCATTTTTGGTTGTACTTCAAACAACTATTAAAGAGACTTTCATTCTCAAAAGAATGAAGTTACATATGTGTTAGCTAATAGCTTTTGATAGCTTCACAAAATTACTTTGTTCTTTCTCTAGAGTAACTTTTTGTTGTTTTAAGACTTTAAAAACTTCCTTTTATACTGTCACATCATGTTTATGGTTGCCTTAATACACAAACAACTCTCTGAAATTACTTTCTAGATTATGTTTTCAATAGTAATCCAAGCTAAGGAGTAGCAGCATTTTAAACAATGCTAAGCATGGCCATCTGACCATACTCTGATTCAAATGTGTGTTGGGACATTTTTAGGACACACTGTTGTTATGATATCCTCTCCCCCTCCACCTGCTCTACACTAAGCTCCAAAACAGTCTCAGAGGACAGCCTTCTCCTGAACTGCAGCTTCTTTCAAGGACACAAGGCAAGTCCTGATGAGTTTATTCACAGCCTGTGTCAAAGTCTGATGCTTTCTGACTGGGTTCTTTGAGATATTTCACAGGTTGAAGGTAAAGTGTTTAATATCAAATTTATTTACTTGAATATTATTGATGTTACATATCATGTTACACATGATGTTACACATTGATTTTCCCAGGTGATAAAAAAATATACTGAAAACACAATACAAATTTAAGTGACATTTAGCAAAATACAACAGGTATAATGCACAGTTCAATCACAATGCCTATGTGATTCCTATTACTAGTCTCCATAAAATGCTCGCCCTCATTATGTTCTCATCCCCAGTCACCAATAAAGAATACCTGGGTTGAAGCCAGCTCAAAACTGTTGGTGTCTTTGAAATACTTTTCTAGTTGTCTAGTTTTTGTACTCTGCTGGGCTGAGCTGCATGTTTACTCCTCCTCTTCTAAATCTGACGGACTCAGGGAAATATTTACACCACCAGTTGATCCTCTCAGCCGTTGACAGTGGTTCATCTATAACAGAAGTGACCCTCTGGTCCCTTTTGTGTTGAGATTTAAGTCAGCTTCTTTGCATGGCTCTCTAAGATGAACAGGCATATCACCACCCCTGCCCATATGAACCATCTTCCTCTGTTGGGTTTTACTCAGTGAATGACATTCCAACCCTAGGGGTTTAGTCAGTAACAACCTGCTATTGATGTTGAAAATTCTCCTGTCTTTTTCTTGTTCCACTTCCTTTACCCTCACTAGGACTGTTTTTTCCCTATCCTTGCTGTGTTTCTGTATTTTGTATTCTGTATTTCTGTATTCTGTATTTCTGTATTCTGTATAGTTATTTTGTAACAGAGTAACATATTTTTCATAAGTATATGAAGATTTAAAATCACCAGATATTTCAGGAAAGGGCCTCAATCTGCTTTTCTACACCAATAATTTTGGAAAAAAAGTTAGTTTTTTTCTTGACTCACAACATTTTTGAGGATTTTATTGAACTGTCAGCTTCCTGACTACAAACCAATATGGAATTTGTGAATATTTTAATGCTGAACAAGCAAAAATATATAATGGTATAATCATGTGTACCTAAAGTATGATTTTTACCTGTCATTCTGTAGCACTGTATTCATTCTAATTACCATAATTGCTCAATTTCTGCATTTGACTAATAATGCAAAGCTAACTCCTTCATATTTAAATTAAATTTTAATTTTAAATTTAATATGAGTTGCCTAACTTAAAATAAAAATAACTACATTAAATTCTGTTGTCTTAATTCCAAACTATGTTTTATTTAAATCATGGAACTCTTCCAGTGCCATAAGGCACACATTCACTTTTGGGACTAGATGATCTCCAGAGGTGCTTTCCAACCCTAACCCATTCTCTGATTATCTGATTTTGTTATAAAAAATACTTTTCCAATGATTCTTAATTACTTTTATGTTTGTTACTTCATTTTTCGGTATTTGAACTGAAAATACTATCCAAAGATAATTCATGATTATTCCATTTAATTGGAATTACATGTTATGGGAGGCATAGACCATCGTCATCACTTGACTGTGAAAGTACATCCTGTACTATGTAAAGCAGTAAAACTCACATCTGTTAGACAGGCTCATTCTTATACTCAATCAAACTGAAAAACCATTTATAAAATGATGGAGTGAGGGATTGTTTGCTTGTTTGTTTCTCTCAATCACTGGAATTGAGATCATGACTAATATTATAGATCATGTCTCCCTGAGAAAGTTAAAGACAAAAGAAATGAGATCAGAGCTACGCACTTTTAGGACAGGAATTTTTTTCTGAATTTCTTTTCCCTTCATTCCTACTAAAATGCCATTTAAACATTAATATTTTCAGTGCTTAAAAGGTAAAATCCCTCTTTTGAATAGTCAGTAGACCTCTCATGGATGTTACTGTTTCTTCTCTTCAAATGAAAATCAGATTTCTATATGCAAGCTAACTTTCCTCAGTCCCATTTTCTTAATAGCCTATGTTCAATCAGTTTATGTGATTATTTATTCATAGGGTCCTAAGGTAAAGAGTCATCATCTAATAAATTCTTCAGCTCTCCTTTTTGCATAGCAATTAAAGGAGATGAGGTTTTTCATTTAAAATGTATGGAATATGTAATGTTCAGTGACACAAATCAACTGAAACTCTGAGTTTTTTTGAAAACACTGCTCTTGAATTCCTCTTATTTAGTCATTATGTTTCATATATTCTCTTCACGTATATTTCAGTTGATGTAAATCCAAGTTTTATCTAGATAGACTAAAATATTTCTTCATCTGAAAGTGTCAGCACTTACTGCATCTCAGCTCCTGTATTTTCCTGACTTGGAATTTTATTTAATAATGTCCTACTTTATGTCTCCCTTGTCATGTACAGCTGGAGAGAGCATTTATGTATGAAAGAGTATTCAAAATAGAAGTAGCTCCTTAAAAATTTGTCATTCTTAGCATTTCTTGTGGTTTTATATATATGAAAAATGGAAAGAAGCATTAATTAATCTTTTACGCTTAATGAAGACATTTGAATCTAAAAACAAAAGGCTTTTCTTAATTGGTTACCAAAAATTAATGACACTTTTTAAGTTATTAAGCCACAGATAAAATGGGGGCAATTTCAAATGTGTTGTGGTAAAGAAAAATGCATGTAAATAACAACAATGCCCTGTCATATAACCAGAAAGCTTGTGCTTTAGAGGTAAAGCTGATCTGAAATCTCTTCCTAGCCCAGTGCTCATTCTGTTGACCAAATTAAACTGCTCTACGGCTTTTCAGGATTGAGAAAGGCAAGGAAAGGTAATAGAAGGTTAAATATTTCTAGAAGTGCTTTTATTAACTTTTAAGTTATTTTCTTTCTCATACATGAGCTTATTTAATCTCTAGCGGTTATTTTTCTTTTTAAATTCCACATCAAAATTTGTAATGCTTCTAGCCCAAACTATTCTATGATTCTATAATCCTATGATTAAAAAAATACTGTACAAGAAGACTTTTCTGTCATTTGCCTATGCTGTTCTTGCCTTCCTCCTTCTTTTACATCAGAAAAACTTCTTGTAGACTGTACAGTGAACCAAGTTTTGGCTTGAGCTTAAAAGAGTAATTTATTCTCTTTTTTTGTTTATTTTGCAGCTATTTTCTGCTCTGCTTCAGCATACAGTCTTGTAAGCACTTACACTGGTCTAATGGTGTAAGAAGCAGAATGATAAAACTGAGTCACCGTAAGGAGAAGAGGGCTGGGAACTTTGTTGTTTCTGGTTTATGAGTATGCTGAACTCCAGTTTAGAGTACTGAAAGCAATGTCATTTTATTGCCACAGCATTTCAGTAGCATTTCTCAGATGCAAAGCATATTAATAGTGGTTCCCTGCCTGTGTAAACTGCTGCCAAACTGAAGGACCCTTTACAGTGTTGGTCTTGACCACAGAAATGCAGAATTTAATACTTGGTAACCATCTTATGCAACCTTTTCTCTTAATTTATCACACCCACATTTGAAAGCTGTCAGGTTTCTTCTACTTTTTTTCTTCTGGAAATTATTCTTTTAGGCTTATCAACTTTCTTTCAACATCTTTTAAAAAATGTATTTATGGTGAAATTGTACTCATTTGTTCTTTTATCAGTACTATTAGGTAGTTTTGACTACTCCTCTTTTTCTGTGACATCCTCTTTGTTATGCATTTGTAGAAACATTTGGTCTCAACCTTCTACTTCTACTTCTACTTCTACTTCTACTTCTACTTCTACTTCTACTTCTACTCCTACTTCTACTTTATTTTTTGAAGTAGAATAAACTACATGGTATCCTGAAATAAAACAGATTTTCTATGATACTCCTTATTCTTTAGATCAGTTTGAGCTCATCTTCCTTGAATGAGGATCACCAAAATGTTCCACAGGACTTCAGTTTGAACAGATACTCATACAATGGCAGTCAAATCTATTCCTGCTGGACATAACCCTCCTGATGCATTCTGACATTGTGACTCCCAGTTTTGTGCCATCTATTAATCTCGCTACCTCGTTTTGATTCTGATGTTAAAGAAAGATTAATCTTAGAATAATTTTTTAGTCAGATTGAGAGAAATTTCCTCAAGATTCATTGTTCCTCTTTTAAGAAACATTTACTGCTGTCTTTTCTTTAGTTTGGTCTTGGACATAATATCCTTCACCATTTTAAAGCTGTTTTCTGTTAATCTATAACTGTTTAAAGAAAAGAAAGAAACACAGATCAACGAACCAAACTATTTCTAAACTGTCACTTTTGACTAATAGTTATATCTACATATATGGAAGATAGAATTAATTAAGTCTATGCATTTGTGTTTCTTGAAAGACAGATTTAGCTAACAAGATGTAATTTTACTCATGTTAATGCAATTGCCAGTTATAACCTGATTTAAGAAAAATACAGCTGTCCGTGTTCTCTTTTTTGTGTGTCTAAAAGGAGCTATTTCCAACATTCTGACCACATTTGCAGGACATGAACTTGCTTAGTCTTGAGCAGGCAGAACATAATAACTGATTGTGTTATGCCCGCTGAGTGCCTTGTTTTTCCCAAATTGAATGGCATGTATATCACACAAAATTGTTCAGAGTCAAGGGGGAATTGCAGCTGGGAAAGGCTCTGACACAAACATGGAAGATTACAGTTATTTTACACCAACAGAAGCAAATGCAGATCTCAGTGGATAAAATTTCTGTCTTCAATTTGCAAACAAAATAAGTGAGCCTAATAAGATGTTGACTATTTCAGCTGTGTAATAGACCCAGCAAGGGTATTTTTTATTTTGTGGACCAGATAACTCTTGAGGTTTTAGATTCTTATGAATAACAAATTTTTTGTTTGTTTTATCAAAAAAGCAATAGTTCTACAAGACACTGTAAAGAAGCCATAGTTACCTTCTATTTCCTGAAGGGACACAAAGATGCAGCACTATTTTACTAAAAGCTTGTGCCAACATACTGCTTCCTCTGTCCCACATTGCCATTTTATTATTCTCCACAGGCAGCCTTCAGCCCTCATGGTACACTGGCAGCGGGACATCCATTTATTAATGCAGTGCTGCTCAGTCCATGTCTTCAAGCATAGGCCAAGTAAAAGCTCTTTGTCATGCTGTGCAACTGGCTGTTCCGTTTATATCTCAAAAAAAGTGTCAAAGGAAGAGAAAATGAGCATAAGAGTAACAAAAAACAATGAGAATAGTCAGAGATTAGAAAACCATGATTACTGAAAAAAGGATTAAGAAACTAGATTGCCCATTCTAAGAAAGAACCAAAGAAGAAAACATCCAGTGATGAGTACAGTGTGTTCACCAACTTCCTCAGATATTTCTGAACACAGTGTATTAGACCAACATAGATGAAGGACTGAGGATTAAGGAATAAGAACTGCAGCATCTATACCCCAGTTCCTAAACTCCAGTGAGGCAAGTCATACTATCTAAATTAGGTGCAAAAATAAAATGTGCAATCAATGAAAAGAATAGAGAATCTCTGACAAAGGTAGAGGGGATCAGCACTAAAGCTCTCATTATGGGGAGAACTACTTTTACCACCATATGTTTCTCCAAAACCTGGAACTACCTATTGTTACCTTACTGGTAGATGCATTGAACATTATTAGATTCATTGGGGTAGTCAACATAAGATTGAAGGATCAGCCTTTTAAGAGACACGAGTAGGGTGCCTTTGTCACAAGACCATGAAGCTCCAAAACATGTTCAGAAGCCTTGCTAAGGATGTGTAGATGGTTAGGATACCCTACAGGTCTTTCTGGAAATCTTAGCCTTCTGAATCCTTTTAAAGTACAAATTTTAGAATATCCACGAACAGTTTTGCCTAGGCTCATCCCTAACAAAACTAGTGAGCTGAAGTGTACTTGCTAATGACTGGGGGTCCTTTTGGTTTTGGTTTAGTTATTTTTTTTTTTTTTTTTTCAGTTTACTATATCGTTTTGGGATTTGTATTCTAGGTTTTGGGTTTTTTTGCTATTTAAAAGATTATGCAGTAACAGATTGCTATTTAAATGAATAGGTACTTCTGCCTGGACTTCTAGTTTCGTTTTTTTTTGTTTTATTTTTCTGCTCTGCATAAATTTCACCTTAAATCCTTATCACGATAGTGATAGTGGTGAAAAAATCAGTATTTTTGATCATCTGTCTGAGACAGAACTCTGCTCGTCTATTACAACAATAACATTTTTACTTCAAGGAATTAGAAACATACTGAAACAAAGGAGACTTATTTGCCTTTTTTTTTAAATTCAGAAGTATTATGTATAAGCATACACTACTTTAATTCTTGCTAGAGATGAATTGTTGATCATTTACCTTTGCACTGAAAGCAAATTCTTCACACTATTGCAAAGACAGGCTATAAGGCCAGCCCATTAATAGTTTTTCAAGGAGCTGTCTCAGTGGCTCAGCAAAGATTTGGAGAAATCATTCTTCTGTAACTAACACAGGGATTATGAAAAGAGCTTTAGCTACATCATTCCAGCAAAATTTCCTGTCATATCTGAAGCTCAGGACCACTACTTGCTGTGTGATAAAAAACAGTTATGAGGATGCTCCAACATATGGAGACATTGCTGAATTGCTGGCCAAAGACTAGAAAACATGTCTGAAAACACATACTTTTCTGTCTTATGTCAAATGTCCTGCAAGCATTGCTGGATAACTCACACCCCGTCTGAGATGCTGGAGGCCAAAAGTTCTGGTTTAACCTGAGTGCGTTAAGAGAGAGATATAACAGACAAATGGATGTGAGTTAGATGGTTTGAAAGAAAAGGCAGTAAAAGAACACAGAGTGAAGAAATAAAATGGAAGTTGAAAAATACCCACGGGGAAAAAAAAAAAAAAAGAAAACTAGCAAGAATATAACCAGAATAAACCAAATTATCCAAAGCATATCTCCTATTCAAAATTACTGTGTACATCATCATGTGCTGTCTCTGTTTAACTGAGAGAACAATTTTCTTAGATGAAGAGGGCTGAAGCTTTCCTTCATGATAATATTTTTGGAATATAATTTACAAGCTGTAGCCAAAAGATATTTCTTATTTGCATCTGGATAGAAGACGAGAACAAGAAAGTTGTTACTTCTGTCTGCTGTGCTTTTTGTTTTCACCTTGACACTTGATGGGGCTGCACATTGAGACATTTAGAGCTGAAGTGAGTGAGTGTATCGGTCTAACAAAAAGAAAGATTGATCTCAGGTCTCTGACAAGCAGGTCTTTTCTTCCTTCTTTTCATGTTTCTCTCAGCTTTACCCTCCAACAAAAATGAATGTCAATTAACATACATATGTGTATGGACTATATGTAAAATATTTAAATATTATCTAAATTATACACATACATATATGTAAACGTACCTATACATATGTGCATACGCATTCACATACACAGATTTCCATGCATGTATCATCCTGTCTCACACAGAAAGACATGAAAAAACTTATACATATCTGTGACTCAATATCATTAACAGTTACAAGTACACATTAAACAGCATTTACACACATCCATTCTCTTTTCAGTGTATAAATATATAAAAAGTTAATTTTCTCATAATTTTTGGTAGGTAAAACATAGACATATGTATTATTATAAAACAAAATATTTTCCAATTTCAAAGTCATTCTAGAAAACTGCCGCTGATGAAGGACCAGATTATGAATCCCTGACTGAAAATGGCAACCAGATATTCAGATGAGTTTATCTTAATGGATTTCATATATGCTACTCTTGATTAACTATTCGCAATGATCTCGCAAGACAGCAATAAAATAAATAGATTTGGTTCTTTAGAATCTTACATGTGATTTAATTTTTAGTAAGCAGTCACACTGACACTAGTATGAATGTTTGTATGAGTAACTTGGCTGGGCCAAACTTCTTATATTAAGAAATACTGCCAAGACTCAGTTGAATGGCTTCCTGAAATATTCACATGATTAACACAGCTAAAATGCCATCCCACTGTGTAACAGTTGCATTTGTCTTCCATATTCATTAATTAAAATGAGTGCCTATATAACTATCCTAATAATTTTTCCTTCCTGTGATGTACAATATATCCATCTCTAGCACCTAAAAAAATAACATTAAAATAACTTTCAAAAACATTTAGAGCAAGAAAAAACCCATTACATTTATAAAACATAACGTGTGCAGTTTTTCATACCAAGTTAATTTTCAGATTCAGGAAGACACACTCTCTGCAAATGAAGACACAGTGCCCTGTGAGCTGAATGTGAGCTAAAAAGCTGCACTCAAAAAATGCTATAGATATTTCAGAAGTAGTTCTGAAAGATGGTCTGTGGGACTTCTTGTTGCAATATAACCACAACATTATAATGACAGAGAGCAGTGAAGATGTGTGACACATATATTTATTGGAATCACAAAGCTATTAGATAAAAATTATTAACTTCAGTAAAACCAGAAAGGCAGTATAACCCTATGGTGACTATGCTGCTAATACAAATTCAAGTCCATGACTAACTGTACACTCATTTAGAGACAGAGATTTTAAAATCTAGTCAACTTCACCTTTGACTTACCATAAATCTAAGCTTTTAGTACACTTATACATTATCTTTGAAATACATTTTGCAGTGAAGGGCTCTTTAACATCCTTTTCTATTTAGGTAGGCCTATATCTGTTGTGCACTTTTTACTGTTTGAAGATGACACCATATACTTTTTATTAGGTTTTGCTCACAGTAAATCTATTTATGAGATACCATTTGACTTAGATGTTATTTTCTTATACATATAAGGTAAGTTTCAATACTTTTTAAGGTCTTTTGAATCCTTTTATCTAAAGTCATTCAGCATTGGATCAGATCTATCATCATAAACTGACTCACAAATGTATTTAACAGTAAAGCTTACAGGAAGTGATGCTTTCACTACCTCAAAATTCAAGTGGTTGTTTTACTTATCATACTATCTACAGTGTGTCCAGTTGATATCTGACTCTTTGATCAGAGACAAGAAAGCACAAACCCCCCCCATTCATTCTCCCTCCTGTTCCGACATTTTTTATACCAATGAAAACAAAAATTAGCTTTCTTGCCCATTATACACTATTGATACAAAATTGAAATTTCACATAGATTTTAAAGTTTTCATAAGCAGGAGTCTTCATCTGTGAGAAATAAATGCCTCTGTATATTGCCATACTCCAGAATATTTTCCACCAACTCTTATCAGCATTGTCATGCACCCCAAAATTACCTGGTCACAGAGAGAGTATCTAATAAAATTCTTAAGTCTTCTTGTAACAGTTTTAGCATTTGTATCCAGTCAGGAAAAGCATCTCACTGATAATATCACTAAACATCTAAACTTAGACAGCAGTTTGATTCAGTTACCAAACACAGGTGTCCACTGCCAGCAGCCATGCAGCAGTGTGGTGGCCAGTTAGTCTGTGGTACAAGGGACAGAGACACTTCTTGGTAAGACAGACCCTAGTACCAGAGACTTCTGTCTAGGTCACGGTGAGAAAAGAAGCCTCTCCCAGAATGCTTTGTTCTGTTGTGGTAATCTAACCCAGTTCTGCTTCCCTGGCTGGCTGTTGGCCGCTCCGCCCCCCTGCTACCTTATATGCTTCATGTCCTAGAAAGTTCTCCACTCCAGGTTCCCCCCATTGGCCTTTGCCCCTCGCCACTGCCCCAGAGCTTCCCCACTGGCTCCCATTCCCTCATCCCGCCTCTGTGCCCTCAGACCATTGGTTCCTGGTGCTCGCCGCGCTCCTGTACTTAAACCTGTGTTTTTCATTGTTCTCTGTCGTTGCCCTTGGAGTCCTTCACAGTGTGGAAGCAATGAACTGCTCCTGTGGAAGTCTGTGCAAAGACCCTTCCTGCCTCTTTGCTGTTGACCCATATTACTGAAGCTGTCCGTGCGTTTGTGCGTGCACGCGTGTGTGAGTGTGTGGCTGATCCTGCTGAGCGGCTTCGCTAAGGAGACGCTCTTGCGAGATCGCAACACCTCGTGCTCCGGCACAGAAGCTGCAGAGCCCGGGATAGCAAAACACCAGTACACCCTGTCTTCTCTCCAGCTGCTACTCAGAACAAATTCTGTGTTTGTCAGCCATCTACCATTGTCTCACCTATTGCCACCCTTTTTTCACGTAATCATATATCATTAAATTGTTTTGAGAAGGAGCAAGAGGTAGAGTAAACAAATACATATTGCCAAGACTTTTGGCTCTTTGACCTGTTTTTTTAATTGATTTTTCTGAACTAAACTCAAAAATTCAAGGATTTCATGTCCAAATTACACTTAATAACTGTATAGTATCAAGCATGCCATGACTCTCTGAGTAAAAACAAGAAAGTTTATGAAGCTTGTGTAAGCTTTTGCACCATGCCAGCTGTAACGCATCGGTCTTTAATCAACAATATCCATGTCTGAAACAATGGAACTATGTTTTGTCATTTTCTTTTCTTCCTCAGGCTTCTCTCAGCTCTTGCCTGAATTTGACTCAGAAAAAGTTTCAGCATTAATTCTAAATCAGATGCAGGCAAGAGAGAAATCTTCAAGCACTTTTCAGATGTTCACAAAGAACAGTTTTAAAAGAATATCTTTTCAAAGCAAAATATTTTCCGTGTGCGCTGCCGGTGTATAACACATCTAGTCTGCTTTCTGATTTGTCCCTTCGCTTTATTGCTGTGTGTCATGTTGATTCTAAAGCTGAAAGGCTCACTCTTGTAAATTGCTAGTGATAGAATTATTATCAGAAACCATATAATTTGACAAAATGTCTTACTGGACACAGAATTACATTCAAATTAAAGCTCTCAAGGAAACCATGTGCGCAGCCTAGTAGCAACAACTTAAGGGCAATGGACTTGTGTCAGAAAACAGAAGAAGGTCAAGAACCAGAATTTTTTACTGCAGGAACTATTAAAATGTAAGAAATCAAAACACTGTCTTGGCGTATGCAGCCCTAATAGGCAACAGTAGTTCCTGAGAAAAAGATAGAATATGAAAAATCTAGGGAGGTCTTTCTGATGATTTAGTATCACAAATTTCATCACTTCACAATTTCAGTTTTTGAACATCCTGAGCACATGGACCTCTAGACTGAACAACAATTCTTGGTTAAATAGTAATTACATTATTAAGTAAACACTAGCATATTTCTGGCCTCTCTTTGACGAGACTGTCCATATGTATTTTGATGGCATCAAAATGTGGGACTAAAAGTTAGTAATTCGTTATTGTGTATCACCAATATCTCTGTAAAATGTGTTAGCTTTTAAAAATCCTAAAGGTCTTCTCAATTACAAGGACTGTTGGAAACCCCTGCAGCCTTGGCAGAAATCAGAACATCCTTTGGCACGTTTTCTAAAGATGCATGAATTAAAAAATTTACTGCTATTAGATGTATTTTCAACTTATCAACACTATGAAGAAAAATAGTCAGTAAACAGTGATTTTAATCTCTTTGTTTATACCTCTAATAAAAAAAGACACAAAATTTGGAAATCGGATTTATTGATGTCCTGCATTTTCTCTTCCTCTGTTGCCTTGTCAAACACCTTCTCCCTCCTCTGTGATTTATTGTTTCTGTATGTTAAAACTGGGTTGTCTTCTCCAGAAGATTATAACCTACTCCATGGTCTTTGCAGCATACAGATGAATCCAACAGAATTTCTAGATTTCAGAGAAACACAAATATGATTAATCTGTTTGTGAATATAAGCAAGAACATGTGACCAGCAGCTCTGTTTATCTTCACTGTAAAGAAGTTTCTGGTGTTCAGTTCATATGATACAAATTTTTATGTATCAAGTAGACTAGGGGAGATGTGGATGGAATGAAATCTGTATCTACATTTATCACCCACCTTCTGGTAAGTGCTTTTATCTTTTTTCTTTCCTTACAATAATAGAATATGAAAAAATTTCTTTCCTGACCTTGAGGCAGTAGCTTGCCAAAGCCTTGCTAACCAATGTATTTGTGAACCATATAGAGGACTACTAAGGGGATTTTCTTTAACATCACTTTAGTAGCTGATAAGGCCCAAATAAATATGTCCTTGCCATTTCCTTATGACAATGAAATGAAATAAAATTCCCTACTCAGTATTCAAGTGTGCTTTCTTGAAAGACAAGAACAGTAGGCTAATATTCAGTCTGTGTAAGGGGGAAATACGTTCTAGAGCAAAGAAATTCAAAGAAACAACTGATTTTGTACCATAACCTAGAAAGACATTTTTATTTATTACTTTTTCAGAAATAACAGGAGATTTAGATTCACTTCTAATACTGATCATCAGCTATGAAGTTGTGGCCAAAGACACCTTTAGTTTTTGAAAGCTATATGTTTTTTAATACGGTCTTGTTCACATGTTCCTTTCAAAAATAAAGCTACCTGTGACTACTGATGTCTTTCCCATTTCAAAATTAGATTGAAATACACAATGTTTGTCTACCCTTAACTGTGCTGACATCTGCAAGAGTGACCCTAAAGATAAATATGGAATAACAAGGTGTGACATAAGAACAGGTAGGGATATTTGAGGAATCAAGACCCTCTAGATTTTTTATTATTTTCTGTGCTGAGAAGATGGGGCTGGACTTGACAGAGTGCTTTTCAGTATTTCCAATGAAGAATTTTTTATAAGATAAGGGTGAGTTTCCTATTTGAAGGAATCACGAGCATTGCTCAAGAACAGAGTCCTAATATGAATTAGCTTCCATGCAATGTGTACAGTCAGGGACTAATAATTTGAAGCAAACCAGAAAGTTAGCCAAAGAGCTGGTCTAGGTAACACAAAGAGACACATCTCAAATCTAATCAGAATTTATGGCAAACATTTGGTTTGCTGTCTACCTCTATGAGTAGTTTGTCACGACCAGAACGCAGGACATCAGAGCACACACTACACAATTTTCTATCGTTCCTTTTTTATGGATAGTTCTTAAGATATCATTTTTGACTGAGAAATCATGTATAGCCAGAACGTCTCTCTTTGACAGTTCATCATTTTCTTGGTACTCCAACTGTACTTTGAGAGTAAAAGTTTTGCAAAATGCTTTGAGTAGTCTGAAAAGTTAAACATTTTTGAAGTACCACGTGACTCCTTGTGTTCTGTAGTTTGGTCTTGTTCCCATTTGTACACTTAGTGCATATACTGGATCAATGTACTGTTGAATTACTCTTTCAAGGTTTTACTGGCCTTTCTGGAGTGTGTCTACAGATGGGTGCAGATGTACCTTATTTCTGTCAGACTCACTGCATTCAAGTGAATAACTTTGAAAGCTGTAAAACTCTTAGAATGCCTCTATGCCCATGTAAAAAAGCTGTGGCTCCAGCAGAAGTAGAAAGTCACAGATGTCCCACTTAACATTCAAAACTTTTGACTTTGAATACCTGTTCTTTTCATCCTTTGTTTTCCAGAAGAAAGAAATTTAATTAACATCACGGAATGCTCTCTACTTCACATTTCCAACAACTTGACATCAGTGTTTGCTGTGCTGGTAAAATCTGTGGCCTCTGGCTTGTTTCAGAACATTAAGATTTAAGAAGTTTCACATGAAAGTACAGTGTAGAAGATCCTAACATGAGCAGGCGAACAATAAAAGCTCCTTTCCTTTTTTTCATAAAATTATATGATAATCCATTTATTTAGGTTAACATTCTTCTTTTTTAAAGTCACAGAAACACTGAATATGCTGATTTGGAAGAGATCTACAAGAAGCATCGGGTCCAGCTCCTGGCCCTGCACAGCACCATCCCCAAGAGTCACACCCTGTGCCCGAGAGCATTGTCCAAACACTTCTTGACCTCTGTCAGGCTTGGTGCTGTGACCACTTCCCTGGGGAGCCTGTTCCAGTGCCCAAACACCCTCTGCGTGAAGAACCTTTTCCTCCTATCCTACGTAAACCTCCCCTGACACAGGTTCAGGCCATTCCCTCATGTCCTGTCACTGATCACCACAGATGAGATCAGTGTCTGTCCCTCCTCTTCCCCTCATGAGGAAGTCATATCTGCAATGCGGTCTCCCCTCAGTCTCCTCTTCTCCAGGCTGACAGACCAGGTGCCCTCAGCCACTCCTCATTCAGCTTCCCCTCAAGGCCCTTCACCATCTTTGTTTCCCTCCTTTGGACACTCTCTAATAGCTTAATCTGTTTTACATATTGTGGCACCCAAACCTGCACCCAGGACTCGAGGTGAGGCCGCCCCAGTGCAGAGCAGAGTGGGACAATCCCCTCTTACCCAGCTGGCGATGCTGTGCCTGATGCGCCTCGGGACATAGTTGGCTCTTCTGGCTGCCAGGGCACTGCTGACTCATATTCAACAGTGGATGATGTAATTAGGCATTTATTGACAAAAGAAATCCTTCCCAAATTATGTAGTCCAAAAGTCACCTAACAATTAAGTTTCCAATGGCTCAATCCTCTATTTTTCTCTGCTCTAGATTCTTTTGAGTCACTGAATTGTCCAATTTTACATATTCCTTCTTAATGGACTTTTTTTTTAGCACTGAAAGCCTCCTTTAAAAGTCTTTGATTTGTTATAATTTGTGTTTAAGACTGTGTAAGAGGATGGTGTCAGCAACAGAGTAAATCTAAAACTTAACAATTTCTTTCTTCTCTCATTCTGTTGAGTTTGCAGCTACAGTTACAATTCATTACCTTGAAAATCATAATTTGATTTAAAAATCCAGATATAAAAAGGGAAGACTCTCAAACCAGTCAAGTATGAACACTCAGTTATCTTGAGGCTAACGGGTCATTTACTGTAAGGGTCAATGTTTTTTGTCTAAAATGAAAGCAATGCGTTATTTTTTCCCCCTGTAATCTGCCCTTTGCCAATCTGCCTCTACTGTGTAAAAGCACTGCATTTCAATGGTGTTATGTATCTAGGAAACAGATATTTTATTTTATTCTTGTAGCTAACCTGTGTAAGAAATGCAGAAACGGACAACATAAACATTCATCTTTAAAATATATGCTAAAAGAAATCCTGGGCTACAGAGGAACTAAAATTGCAGGAGACAGACAGATTTTCTCTCACTATATTCTTTAAGGAAAATATCAAATTGGACACTTTTATTTTTTTCTCTGTCTCTACCTTTTATTGGCAGAAAGCAGAGGGATGCTGGCAGACAGAAGGTTACAGAACATTTTTAATGCTTCCTCTTTAGCTCACTGTAAAGCTGGTGAGCGAGTAAATCTCTGCTGGTTGATTTCACAGCTCAGCATGATCATCATGTAGCAAGGCAGAGAAAGTGCTTTTGCCTTTTCTTTCTTTCTTTTTTTTTTTTTTAATGCTATAGGCAGAGATCCAAAAAAGCAAAAGGATCTCAAGTGGTTAAGCACAAGGGGGGATGACCGGCTGGTAATTAAAATAGTGAATGACACTGAGGCTATGGTGTACAAGAACAGTAACTTAATTCCCTACATTGGAAAGAGAACTCAGTTTCTGACTCTTTGTTAAAGAAATGGTGAGCTACTATGTGACTTTATTGTGATGATTTAGACATAATTTAGCTTGCCTAACCTAAGGTTTGTGCAGATCTCACAGGATTCCAGTTTGGGTTTTTTTTTTGTCTTGATATTGCCCTTAAAGATTTACATAATTGAAATTTTTATTAAACTATATTTGTACTTTAGTTTGAACTTTAACTCATAAAATCATAACTTCAAGATAGGAGTCACTGGTTTTATTCAGCTGGCCTGAAATTAAGTCAGACAAACCAATGCTGGAAGGTTTACAACATGTTTATCCTACATAATCTGGGTTAAATCTGTTCAGCAAAGACAACTGATATTGTCTTGACCAGAAATCCTAGTACACGACTTCACAATGATCCTGCTGCACATGCATAGGTCAGGTATATATGCATAGAAGGACTGAATCAGGATACGTTGGACTAATTTGTCAATGGGCAGACATGCTTTGTATATATTCAGAAAATCCCAAGCATTAGAATTATTGCATGTGCAGATTGATTCCACTCTTCATGAAGCGTGAAATGTCTGGTGTAGATCCAACTTGAAGCTGTTCTTCATATGTTGTATGAAAATTTCTTATGTAGGATTTATGTAGAAGTAATTGTTTATAAGTATTTTCAGAATATTAATTGAAATCATTTTTATTTATAAGAATGCTGCTGTATTTCAGCCATACTAATCTTTTAATATTTGCTGGTATTCAAGAGACTTTTACATGCACTTTAAGATACAGACCTTACACATTATCAGACATATATCTTCTGATTAGCATTTAATTATCTTTCTCACTCTGTTACAGATCATGACAGAATAATGAAAGTAATATGAAAAGCAGTTCTGCATATATTTTCCATGAAGAGATACTCATCTGAGATACTGAATAATTCAAGATTAATAGAAGGTTGCTCGAGTCTTGACAAGAACTACTTATCTTTCTTCCTGAAAAGGGAGTAAAACAAGAACAGGATAGTAGCAATGCAGAAAAATAGAGTCCTAGTCCCTAAGTGTATCCATAAACTAGGTCATCCATTACTGGATATCTGAACTCTTGTAGTATTACTTGCTGACACATCCAGGGTAGCATGAATTTTTTCTTATGTTAGTTGTCTACCATACAGCTGAGCTAGTCACCCTGGGTTCTCTTTATAGTCAATAGAGAAAAAGAGGCACTATTTAGGGAGAAATCCACCTGACCTATTTCTGACACCTACTTTAGGATGAAATGATTCGTGTCCTAGAAGTGCTTATTTCTCTTCACTGAGCAAAGAAGGAGCATAGAAAGACTAGCTCACCTGTAGAGACATATATTGAAGAGGCCTGAGAGGAGCCTTATCATTTGATTCTGGTCCCTACTTTAATCAGTAAATGACTAGTTTTACAAAAGAGAATGAGCTTTCAAAACATGATTGAAAGCCTTGTTCTTCAGAATATTCTGCTAACAGGTGTCATATGCAATGCTCAGTAAGAACAATGATTTCAGTTTGATGGAATGGAAAATGAACCTGAAACCAAATGGTTTCCTACACCCCGGAGACTCACTATGATCATGAGGTTTTGAACTAAACAGAAATGACATCAAACACTTCCACATTCTTCCGTAGCCCTTACTTTCCTTGACCATACCACAAACCTGTTTTTGCTCTAATGAAATATCTGATCAAAATATTTTGAATAAATTTTTTAAATAAAAAAATAAAGTATCATGAACTACATAACAATACCTTTTTTTACTTTCCTTATTTTTGGAGTAATTTGACAGATTCAACTTAAATTTGTAAATTGCTTTGAATGTTTCATACTAGAGATTTAAAAAACAGAGAAAGTTTTGTAATTTATTCCCTAGCACTAATTTTGTTGTATCTTCACTGAGAAAGTTTTTTCTCTTCTTCTGAGAAAAACCCCAAACTCAAACTTTCAACAAGTACAGTAACACTTGGTAGCACTAATGTTCCATTTTTTTAATCTTTCCTATAAAAGAAGATTCAATTGTCATATAAATATTTTTTAATTGCCATTATTAATGTTTTTTTTCATAAACCTTCACTTATTTTATAATGGGGAAATGAGAAAAACATTGCTTTTTATAAACTTCTTGAACTTTTTCTTTTTTTTCTTACTATCTTTTAATACTTATCTGTTGATGACTCACTGCTTGACCTATTCTAATATTCAAAAGCCAGTCCCTCAATCCTTTAGGTACTGTACTGTAGCTGTTACATTGGAAAGCAAATTTCAAGGTATATCATTGAAATCTATAGGGATTCTGTGTGCAAAATAACAGCTAAATGATCATTGATATTTTGTAAATTAATCCTCTGAATAATAGATAGTCATTATACTCTTAGTAAATTTTTCATGCTCTGTGCATGCACTTTAGGAGCTGCACTAGAAATGACACAAGAATTCTGGCTACTGTTAACAGATAAAAGCTGATTTTGAGTTTCTAATTATTTTAAGTATGATTAAAAGAACTAAATGGTTGGACCACTCAGATATTTTACATGCACATAATTTTCCTGTATGAATTTAAAGAAAAAGTCAGTCAATTTCAATTCGAACATACTTGCTTTTTTTAGTATTTTTTTCCCACATGCATATTAATTCCAACAATCACAGTTCAGTCAAATATTTGTAGCAGGATGTGGAGCTGGTAATTATTTGAATATGCTTGTTTTCCAGACAACACACATATTCATAGCCAGAGTTACAGAGTACAGTAGAGTTATGCTTAATCTAAGAGGAGGAAAGGATAAAGAAGACATAATGTAAAAAACCCTGAATTATTCTTAATATATGACAAATTTACTATAGAGATTCCGGAGCTACGTATTTTTCAACTATGCTAAGTGCAAACGGTATTTTTGCACTGATTTCAGAGATAGAAAGTAGTACTTACTTAACAAAAATTTTCCATTTAATTCTTTGTAAACAACCATAAGTCTAGAAATAATTTTTTTCACTTATCACATGTTGTGTTAGATTTTGTTTCAAAATTTTGATCCCTAAAATTATTTTTGTAGCTATAGGGAAGACATAGGTACTGATATTAAGTCTTCATTGACTATGTTGGCTACATCACCACTGAATATAAAGAAAGATTAGATACCTAATTCATATATAAACAACTATGTTCAGCTATCAGTGTTAAAGGCTCTAGATCTTGGAGCTGAATGTCATTCCTTAATACATGGACTGTTAAGTTGTACTAAACTGTACCCCTCCTCTTTTTCTTTTCAAATGCTAGATCGTGATAATAATCTTCTGGAATGTGGCTGACCCACCTGTAGTTCCCTGGATCCTTCTTCTTGACTCTGGAAGACAGAAGGGACATTTACTTTTTTCTAGTCCTCTGAAACGAGCTCATTATGTCACCATGTTGCCATTACTTTCCATGGATAATTACAAGTGGCCTCACAGTGATATCAGCTGTCTAATGTCAGCTCCTTCAGTGCTTGTGGGTACACGCTACCAAATCCCATAGATCTGTGTGTGTGTCCAGTTTCTTGAAAAGGTAAAACTTCCCAAGGTCAGACTTTTCAGCAGGTCTCAGGAACCAGGGATCATTGAAAGCCAGTCTTAACAATGAGGACCATAGTAAAGAAGGCATTGAATATCTCAGCCTTTTCCATGTCCTTTGTTGCCATGCACTCTGCACCACTTAGTAACAAACACACATTTTCTAGGTCTTACTTGTGCTGCTGATGTACTTGTAGGAGCCCTATTTTGATCTACACGGCCCTTGCCAGATACAGATCAAAGTGAGCTTTGTTGTATCAGGTAAATGAGCGGCAAAAGCAAGACTTACCCTGGGCTGCACAACCTTCCCAATAGGATAAGGAACTTGTGTTAGGAATCATTACAACAAGGCTTCTTTCTTGGACTGCAACATCTTTCCCAAAGAATAGAAAATTATTGTAATTCATAAAATTTCATATATACATGTGATTGAAATGTTTTACTGTCTGATTCCCTCTACACTCTGCACTGTTACTTGACCTTAAACTTCAACACCTTTGTAACATCATTGCCTGTATTTCTTTGCATATGGAATGAGAAGGGTAAAAATATTTTTGGAACATTTTGCAGCATTTTGGAACATATATAGCATGAGTGATGCTCCAAACATGGCTATTTCATTGACTGTATAATAAGGTGCTAACAATTATCCCTAGTCCAGAACTGTATGGTTAATATCTATATATGCTACATTAGAAACATTGTGTGCCTAAGGCTTCATTCACCTGGCCATGTTAGCTGGCATTTGGCATTACCTGCAGGCAATTGAATTGAGCCCCAGATGCCAGAAAAAAATTACACGGGATGAACACTTATAACCAATAATGGGATAAAAGAATTATTTTAAAATACAAATCTTTCAAAATAAAAAAAAAGCTTCGTATCTGTTTTACCAGGTCCTCATTGCTTCATTTTGATACGTGCAAGTCCATTTTTAATCTAAAAATAATTGCCAATTTTTTGATTTTGAATCTAGGCATTGAAGCAGAACATTGACTGCTAATGTCTTGTGATGGTTATATTCACTTTCCTTGTGTTGAGGATGAGACCTCCAAACTCAGAAAAAGGTCTCTCTGACTACAGAATTGAAAAATATATAACAAAAATCTGACAATAATATAATGTATCAGTTGAGTTACTGGTAAAGCATATGAAAACATGCATGGCCTCTTCAATGTATTATATTTGCAGGACTGCTATAAGCAGGTAGATTGTTTTATATTCAAATGGAACAATTATTTTGTTTCATTTAATTTCACTTTTGGTATAAATAAATACTCCTTTTTTGCATCCACAGCAATATTTTAAGAACTTATTTATTTTCATGTTTCCTATTCCTTATTTAGACTGGTTTTGCATTGTTTCATTCCTTTTTTTTCCCCCTCAGTTCTGTCTGAAAAGAAATAAGATTTGGAATCTCTAGCCTGTTGAGAAGACCAGATCTGTGCAAGAATTGAAGTAATATTGAGCTGTTTAATAAGTATTTCACAATAGAGATTACTTTTTATGACATGCACTGGACAAGGACTAGAAAGTAGCATGTATGAGCTGTTCATAGTACTAATTGTGATTCATAAGCCAGTTAAAGGGGGGAGAGAATTGCTATTCAACCATAGTATTTTATTAAAATGATAGGATAGCCTCTAAACTTTAATAGAAGGAATTGGTTAATTTAATCCACAGATCATATTTTTTTTTCTAAAATAAATTCATTATTTATGGGTATACATTAAAACATTTCTACTTTAAAAATATTGAAAATACTTAACATAGTAAGTTGCCTGAATTTGAGGTAAATAGATAAATAACCAAAAAAAACCCCAATCTAACTTTATGGCTAGTGAATATACTAAATAATCCACACACTTACACTTAAAATGAAATAATTGCTCTACCTAACTGGTGAACATAACCTTACAAGGCCAGATAGATGAACCACCTCCAGAAAAACCTAGAAAGCAAGAAATATTTTGTTTATACAAGGACAAAGAAGCTTGTACACTGAAAAGCTCAAAAAATTGCTTTCCAACTTTTCCTTCAAATCTCTCTACTCAGTTACTGATTCACTGCTGTCAGTAGCTGTGGTTTGCCTGACAAACTTACAACTTTGCTTTTCTTTAAACTCTTCCTTCATCAGTATCTACACTGATAAAAAATTCCTGCCACTCATCTCTTTACAATATCTCAGTCTTTACATTCAACCTGCTGACAGCATTGCTGCCTTTTGGTGTTCCCTGTTTTTATCTGCTTTGCCCCCATGCCTCTTTGGCCTCTTACAATCTTTTTTCTCTCCCTACCAAGAATAAGAAAGAAAACTAACTTAATCTTCTAGTTTCCCTGCCCTTTGGATCAACCCACTATTTTCTAAATCTCTTCAGCATCTTCCAAAGTTAATCTTTTTATCCTCTTTGTCAGGCTTCTCTTACTTTAAACTTTTCTTTATTATTTCAATTATATTTTCCTTATTCAACATTTCTTGCCTAATCACTTCTTAGTACTACTTGGTCCATTTTAATGTCTCATTTTCACTCTATCTTACCTACTTTTTAAAATTCTACAACTTAGTCCTCTTCTTACTTTCTTTATAGCATGGTTTTTGTCTACCTTTTAGTTTTGAGTGTATACTCTTTGGTGGACCCAGACTATTAATATACAACTCCATGGCTGGTGTCACCACCACAATTAGAAGTTTTTCAGTAGTGGAGTTGTCTTCATGGCACCAGGTCTGCTGGCATCAGATAGCATTCATCTTTCTCATCTTTATGGAAGGTATCTCTGGACATTATTAAGTCCAATCCCCATGCCAAGGCAGCATCACCTAGAGCAGGTAATACAGGAACGCATCTAGGTGGATGTTGAATGCCTCCAGAGAGGGAGACTCCATGACCCCCTGGGCAGCCTGTTCCAGTGCTCTGCCACCCTCAGTATAAAGAAGGTCTCCCTCATGTTGAGGTGGAACTTCCAGTGTTTTAGTTTATGGGCATTGCTACTTGTCCTGTCACTGAGCACCACTGAAAAGAATGGTGTCAAGGAGACAAAGCCTCCATGCTCCAGTTATAAGAGATACTGCACTCACAGGCTCTTGTTCTGCCAGGAGACTTCAGCTACCCTGACATCTGCTTAGAAAGTAGCACAGGGAGCTGTAGGCAATTCCGGAGACTCCTGGAATGCACAGAGGATAACTTCTTGAACCACATAATAAACATCCATTCCAGAGGGGATACATTGCTGGATCTGTTGGGTAGGTGATTTGAGACAGCCATGGGAAGCTCATGAGATTCAACAAATCCAAGTGCAAGGTCCTCCACCTGGGTAGGGGCAACTGTGAGTATCAATACTGATGAACGGATTGAAGAGTGGCCTTATAGAGAAGGACATGGGGTTGTTGGTGGCAGAAAAAATGCAATTGAGCTGGCAATCATAGTGTCATAGAATCACTATGGTTAGAAAAAAACCACAAGATCACCAAGTCCAACCTTTCCTCAAACACCACCATGTCAACAGGGTGCCATGTCTAGTTATTTCTTGAACATTCGCAGACATGGTGACTCCACCACCTCCCTGGACAGCCCATTCCAATGCCTGACTATAGCAGAATGCTCTGCCTGGAACGTGGTAAAAACAGCTTGAACAATGCCCTTCTTGCAAAACTATCAGAAAAAGAAGGGGGCATCATGCTGCTTTTGTGTTGAATAATGCTGAAACCAGTCTGACTCATCAATTGCAAAGTTAAACATCCTAAAAATGAGATGAAGATGTGCTAGACCTGGTAAAATACCCAGATAAAGGAACAAATAAGTGATGTTACTGATAACTTATCTGAAACTGCTGAGCTAACACAGCTGGCCTGGGGACCCAAGTCCGAAATTTTAAAAACAAAGTCTTCTAAGGTATCCCTTCTTGGATTGCATGTGTAGAGATTCTATCCCCATGAGTGGGGATAACCCTTAAGGTTACCCCTCAAGGTTGAGCAAAAGAGGTTTGCCCAAGGTCTTTGATACGGATGAATAGCATCAATCTCTACTTAATAATTGGTTTTGCCAAGTTTAGTACAATTGCGTTAATAGAATTCCTTCAATATTGCTTCATAGTGCACTATACTACAATAGTCGTTATAGCTCTCATACTGTGCAATAAATAATTCTGATTAAAATCTTTTGTTTTATCATTATCATAACAAAAACAGCTCGTCCAGAGAAGCAGTAAATGCCTCATCACTAGAAATATTCATGGTCAGGTTGGACAGTGATCTGAGCAACTTGATCTAGTTGAAGATGTCGTGCTCACTGCAGGGGGATTAGACTAGATGACCTTTAAAGATGCCATCCAACCCAAACTATTCTGTGATTCTGTGATTCTCTTTCCCTGTCCTCTAATCTTCATTCCAGTCTGTTATATATGAAGACATACACATTTCTTTCTCTTTTCTAAGTTTATTCTTGCTGTGCTTAAAAAGAAAAATGCACAGAATTCAGGTGAGGGAGCAAAAGCAAGAGAGGTCAGACAAAATGTAATGGTGCTGTCACAACCTTTTGACATTGTGAGTACTCAGATGTTAGTAAATGGGGCTCAGTTAAGCTTTAAAATAAGATAAAAACTCTCACAATTTCTTCAGTACTTTCAATCTATGTGCTGGCCCTTTTAAGATATGTTTTATGTTGTGTGGGTTTTTTTGAGTTTTTTTTTTGCAAAATGCAAAGACATTTATACTTGCTGAATTGCACAATACCCAGTCATTCGGCAGCACCTCCTTCAGTGACATTTTGCCTGGATATGCTCATTATCACCATAGTAACCGAACCCCTTCCTTCACTCAATTCTGCATGTGTCTTCCTTTTCTCTCGTCCTTCACCCTGCTTCTGAGGAAGAATTTATATGAAGAAGCTGTTATATTATAGGAACAGTTACATGTTGTGTATTCAAAGTATTTGGCATATTTTCACTCACTCCCCAAATTTATGATAGGCTGATTTTTAACTTTTTACATATGTGTGATCAATAATCACTTGTCTAATTATTTACCAATATTTTGTGATTGATTTTAAACTGAAAGATGTTGTCTGGCAGATCAGACAACGACATCTCAAGAAGAGATTATCCGCACAAAAAACTGAGTTCTACAAAAGAAGTGGACCGCAGAAATTGTACTCAACCAGCAGATGGGAACAGGCTGAGGTAAAAAGGAAGATATCTGGTAAATTACCAGTGAGTTACACAAAGAAGCTCATTCAAATATTAATCTAAAATAATATTAGTAATAACAATAAGAAAATATTCCAAAGGTCATGAGCATTCAGATATATTAGTCTAAAGTGGAACTTTTTCTGGATTTTCCATCACTTCAGTGTGAAGCATAGACATTCTGAACACTGTAAAATTTTTTATTTTAGTAATAACTGCTTCTCATGTGCACCTTAATCATGTAAATGTACATAGACACTTCTCCCAGGAAGAATATTTTTAATGTATTAAAAACTCTAATAGTAGTTGAAAATATATAGTAGAAAATGAATGAATAGTAGAAAAATGTATGTCCAAGGAGAGGATCTTTATACTACTGTTCACTATTCATCAGCAAGTGTCTTCCTGATGCTGAAATACATGGAGTCCTGCCCCAGGAAAACTGCCTTGATGGAAGATTATTTAGACAGACTACTTTTAAGTATTCCACCTGAGGCAAAGTTGATTAAGAACTCTCCTGGGATATCTTGAATTTCCATGAGAACCTGCATGTCATTGATTGCCTGATATTAGTCACGAAGCCAAAGGAAATAGCAGGAAATAGTGATCAGACCTTTCACAAAAGTTTGAAGCACAACTTGAAAAACAAAGTTATTTGTCAAAGGTTGAATACACGGCCTGTGTCAAAGATCATGACAAACTGGTTTTTGTACCCACACTGAGGTGGCTTAAGGCTAGTAAGGCTTAATTTATGATGCCTGAGAAGATGGAATATGAAAAGAAATTTTAGGGGGTTCAGGTAATCTTTTTTCTAGGTCACATCCATAGTTCTTCCAGCCATCTGGGGTCATATATGAAAGTCAATAACAGTTTTACCTGTTACCTCTCCCTATGATACCTACCCCTGCCTATAATCCAGATCTGTCAAGAACTGAGTTGGCATCCATATCTTGTCTAGCTGTTCAACGATTTGTGAGGAGCTCCCTGTTCCATTACTGAAGTAAGTATTTCCCTGGTTTGCACCAGTCCCTGTTCAGCCTACCCATTTTGATCAAAAATCCCAGTACTGTCACTCCCTCCTGTCTTCTCTTGGCTAGCTGAAGCTTTGGGATAAGCCTACGTGAAACACACTGTCATGATGGTGGCTGAAGCTTCCTAGCAGGTCCAATTCAAATCCAAGCTAAAGGTGTCAAAAGCTAAGTTCAAATCCAAGCTTAGGACCAAGATAAGTTCAAGACCTGAGTTATAAGGAGAAATTTATAGATAATAAGGATAGAATTTGGAGTTACGCAAAATTAATGAGTTAATTTATTTATTGACTTATTTATCAATAGTAACAAGTAAACAAACAAACCAAGCCAAAACAAAAACCCTGAAAGAAAGAAACCTTGTAGTTATATTAGACATTTATATTATGATGGCACATGGAATTGTGGGGGGTTTTTTCTGATTACCTCTCAGAGAAAATCCATCTGACTTTTTACTGAGACAACTATCTCTTAGGCAGCAAAAAAAATTGGTAAGTACAATAAAGTACTTCTTTACTTTTGGGATTGTAATGGGTTAAGCCCAACTGGCAACTAAGCAACATGGAGCCACATGCTCAGACTCCTCCCCATACCTCCCATTCCCTTCTGGTGAAACACGGCAGAGAATCAAAAGTAAAACTGGTAGGTTGAGACAAAAACAGTTTAATAATTGAAATAAAGTAAAATATAATGATATCAGTAAAAAAGAATAATGAAAATAAAGTGAAAAATCAAACCAAGTGATGCACAATACAATTGCTGACCACCCACTGACAGATACCAAACCCTATCCCCAAACCTTGATCGGCCCCTCGGGCCAACTCCCCTGCTTTATGTGCTGAACATGGCTTTGTATGGTGTGGAATAAACCTTTGGCCAGTTCAGGTCATCTGTTCCAGCTATGCTTCCTCATGGTTTTTTGTCCATCTTCTCACTGGCAGAGCATGAGATACTGAAAAACTCTTTGATTTAGGGTAAGCACTACTTGACAACAACCAAAACATCAGTGTCTTATCAGTGTTATTCTCACACTGAATCCAAAAAGCAGCATTGTACCAGCTCCTGAGATTAACTCTATCCCAGCCAAAACCAGGATCGGGACAGATCTAAACAGGAAGAAAATTAAGCTACTGAAAAATAGAAAAATCAAAATTGTTGATTGCCAAAGGAGCATTAGATAACTATGCTCAAAAATAGAGGTAATACAAATGTAAGAAAAATGTGAAAAATAAATAGATTTTTGGAAATTGAAATAGTTTTCCTGTGTATATTAAATAAGTTAAATGTTACTAATGTAGCAGAATATTGACAGAAAATAGTCTAGGAAAATTTACAAGCTGTACCAGACTCTTTAATATTGAACTACTTATTCAGAGAATTGGATGCAGAGCTAGCCATCTTAAACACAATGTAATATAAACATTTAATAAACTTTATAAGCACGGAATGAAATCAATATAATTAGGAATTAATCACCTAAAATCAGTGTTGATTTTCTTGTGAATTCTTTAAATATAAATTGAAAATAAGTACTACTTTCTGAATTTTTACTGTGGTCTTGTGCTTCAAGAGGGAAAGAACTCTTTATTCTATTCTATAAATATCTCTAATGTTTGTTTTTTTTTTTAAACCACATCTCAAAATAAAATAGAACACTATCAAACATCAGGAAAAAATATTTCCCTGTACTTTAATTTAGAATTTTCCGAAGCTTATTTATAAGCTTATTTATTATGTTGACACTTAAGATGATTATAAACTGGTTTTTTTTAAAGGGATGGGCCAATATAAATGGAAGAAATCAGAATAATTTTAGCAAATTAATGCATACATTATAGTCCATGGGGTGAGGGAGATCAGATACATTGTTGTGCTTCACCATGGCAATGGTTTACCTTGCTTAATTAGTCCTGAGAGAAAATTCTTACAGGTAACTGACAGTTGACTGTGTCTGACTTTTGAGATTATGCCAGCATTCATTGCTCTTGACAGTGATATAATCAAGTTTTTTCTCCTAGATAGTAAAGCATTAAATCACTAAAAGGACTTGCATGTTTACAGGTATATTGTATGCATGCGGGGATATTATTTTTTTCCTTTGCATTCTTCTGCCCATTCTGGATAAGAAGTTGTTATTCTGTATTTTTATACCCTTCTGAATAGGAATTTGTACAAGATAATTCTTAGAAAATATAGTTAGCAAAAAAAATTCCAGCAGCTTTGTGTGGTACCCTTCTTCTTTCAGGAAACTATGATCCTTGTGGTTTTAGACCTATTTTATCATGATTCCATAAATTGGACAGACATCAAAAATCCAGATGATGTGTGGAGATACACTATGTCTAGTGAGGGCTGGGTTTAACTGTGTGTGTTCAGAATATTTTACGTGCTTCAAGTAATGTATTTTGATCAGGGAATGAAAGCAGTGTGAATACATTAGAGTGAAATTTTAAGGGTTCATTATATGCAAATTTTTTATCTTCAGCACTTACTTTTTTCATTCAAAATGGATCAGATTTAGAAATTACTTCTTTTTAAAGATATAAAATGTTTCCCTTTGCCTCTCACTTTGGCTAAGTATTTTAAACATCCACATAATCGTAACAAAAATACTCAGTCTCTTTGAATTGCCCTGATATATTACAGTCTGAAGAACAGCAGCATTTATTATACCTCATAATTTTTTATTTTAATACTCTAGGTATCCCACTATTCCGATTCCCTGGATTCTCTTGTGTTTCTCCCATGACCAAACAGAAGAGCAAGAACAATAGTCTGAAAATTGTGGAATCGTAAAGAGAAATTAAAATATTTTAGATTTTTTTAAAAATTAAAATAACTAGTATTTTAAATGTTATTTTGAATCTCTGAATATTTGCTTCTTGGTGAAGAAATAATAAAAAATCCTATGAAATACAGCATTTACAAAATCTAAAAAACCTCTTTTGCCATAAATATTATCCTTCAATATTTTATGTTATCCACTCTTCCCTTCATCTCCCTTGCTTGGGTTAAAAATACAATATTTAATTGAATAAAGAACAGAATATCAATTATTTACTTTTCAGTTATGAAGGACTTAATCTTTAATCAACTATTAGTATAACTACTATAATTAATTAGTGAACATTCTAAAAAAAATACAACATTTAAAAAAGCCTAGAAGGTAACCAGACAGTCTGTCTGATTGATGACATTTGACAGTTGTGATCAACCGCATAAAGCTAATAACAATCGATATGGAAATGATACAGAGAAGCTTAGAAGATCATGCATTTTATGAAAGTAAATCTGTAGATCTTAATTGCTTTAATTTGCGCACTCTGAAGATGCATCACTTTAACTGAATAAAGACTTTTCCACATCATGAGTCTATTCCAGTCTGACATTAATGAAGTTTGGATTTCCCAGATTGTATGAGACAGACTGTATGTGGGTTGTTGTGTTTTTTTGGGTTTTTTTGTTTTTTTTCTTTCTAATAACTGTTCTCAGATCACAGAATCACAGAATCTTCAGAGCTGGAAAGGACCCACAGGGATCATCAAGTCCAACTCTTAGGTGAATGGCCCGTGAAGGGATCAAACACATGACCTTGGCATTATGAATATAGGTGAATGAATACCTCACAAAAAAAGGGTGGTAACACCAATGGCTTTGGTATCAGGAGAACCATCTCTAGTGCCCAGTAGTTTATACTTTTTGAAAAGATTCTCTTCTGTTTAATAGGGATTTATTTCCCAAGTTCTATTGACTTTCTTCCTATAGCATAATTGAATATATTAGATTCCAGTGGGAAAAAAACCCAAACAAACCACAAATCCAACAACCAACCAAGCAAAAGACCTCACACTGAATTCTTAACTTACACAATTTCTAACAATAATCCAAAGACTTCAATTACCATTGCTTATCAGGAGAACTGAATTCTCGATAAAGACTCGACCTTATCTTCTGTATTTCTATAACAAGTCAGTTAACGCAAACTCCATCAGAACAATTGTTTAACTGACCTCGTAGTTAGGTATCTACATAGGATACTTCTGCTTCTTTGAGTGTCTCAGGATTGTTTTGAGCTGATTAAAATACCCAGGAAGATATGCGTTAGTTTTACATCGAACCTTTCTTCTTAAATATATCTGAATGTGATTGCCATAGTATTAAAGGTTTTCCCAAACAACTGGACATGAAGATTTAATTCTTAGTTACACTTTCTAAATTATCATAAGTCAAAATAGTCCACAGGCACAAAATCTAGTATGCATTTAGTGCATCATGGAGCTGTACTGTTCTCTCACATCCATTGTGCAATCATGTTCTGATATATGTTTAAAGAAAAAAATTATAAAATCCCGCCTTATCTACATTATTAAACATTCAGCTTCAATTTATTTCAATTCCAGAAATGAAAATATCATTCAATTCCCTACAATAACTAATGGTGGGAAAAAAATTCATGCACAGAACTGTAATCTTGATACTGGTGTTAAAGGTCTGTCTGAGTTAATGAATACAGCTCTGATGATGGGATTCAGGAATAGTTGAAAAGAGAGTAGAAAAATAAATGTTGCATATACATGGTTTATGATTTGCTATACCAACTGTGATGTTTTGAATGAGAATGAGAGTAATTCTGAATGTTGATACCTTCAGTACACCTAAAATTTAATATTTGCATTTTTTTCAGTAGCAAATTACTTGAACTAAAGCTAAGCTGACCTTGTACTGTATGTTATATTTACACATTTACTGAATACAGATAGGTAGGTAATATTGTTGTGTCACTTCTCTCACTTTTCAGAATAATATTAAAATTAAATGATACAACTCTGGTAGGAATAGCTGAATGCATGACTCTAACCACAAACTAACCTTTATCAGAGTACAAAGCTTTAAAATTATGAATTCAGTTCACAGGCACTGATGCAAAATTTTTTCAGCTATTCTGCTTGGCATAATAAATTGACTTTTTTTTCATTTATGAGACTAAGCAATTGGAAAGCAGGTGAAACTTTGCTGAAACATTTAAATTTTTCATGGCTCCAAGCAAAATATTAATAACCCACCAAGGCCTGATTCTGAGCCTTATAAGAGGTACTCTGTTCTAAAGCATCTGAGGAATCTAGTCATTTATGTATTTCTCTAAACTGTAATAAATTAACAGAAATAGTCAGCTTTAAAACAAACATTTGGCTAACCTTTTCCAGCACTGCATACTACACCATCAAAACCTCCATCTCAGTTGCTGGGTTTCATCCTTAGAACTTTGTTGTAACAACTTTTGCGATTTCAATTTGTAACTGTAGTATCTTGCAATAAGCACCACTGTTTCCCCCTCTGTAGTATATTCTGGAGTGCTATATTTACAAGAATATATGCTGCTATTCCATGAATAATGATTGTGTAGCTATGGGTTAAGCACATCATTTTTTTATGTTACAGGTGGAAGATACATATTCTATTGATTCCAGATAGGAGGGTGGATAGTTCATTTTATGCTGCTTTGAACAGTTTTGGTTTAGTCCTTTTTTTCCTGCTACTCCTACAGGCATAAATGAAGAGATAAAAATAAAGCCACAGTAATACAGAACACCAAAAGATAAATTCTCATCCCTTTTTTCTGAAAATGTAAGATCACAAGTCTCTATCCTATCCTTTGGTATTTTTCATTATAGTGAAACTGACCTTTCTGAATAGAAAGGTCTCTTTCTTCATGTATAATATTTAATACAAAGGTAAAAATAATTAGGAATAATTTTAGGCATTGGAATTCATGACCACAGAACTCCAGGAAGGGGCCAAGTTAGAATCCATGTGTTTTTCAATACCAAGTGTGGTTCTGGAAGCTTTAAACTTAACTGAAGGGGACAATTGGAAAGCAACTTTATCTTGCAGCCTTATGGTATTTTATTTTAAGACATTCAGGTGTAAAATTATAACAAACCTGATGTAACTTTTATTCTTAGAGGAAAAAGGGGTGATTAGGGTAACTAAGGCCTATCCATAAGACATGCTAGAAATCTTTAGATTACTGAGCCCCAAAGGACAAGTTCTACAGATCAGCATTACCTGAAAAGAAGGTGAACTGTGGACCTGGATGATGGGTGATAAATAAGGCTGGCTTCCTGTGCATCTTTACTGTTGTATAAAAAAAAAGATGAGGGGCAAATACTATGAGTAAACCCCTGAGCATCCATACTGCACAATTATCCTCTTTTCTGGCTTGGGAACTGCTCCAATTGTTTGTCTACAAGGGCCATCTATTGTCAAGAGAGATACCCACAATTAATGCGGCTAATGCCACTGCAGAGGTAGTGGTCCCATATCCATTCCTATTTAGGCAGGTGAGTGGATGAGTAGAAAGACAGCTAGCTAGCTAGCTAGCTAGCTAGTTAACGTATATCCCACAAGCTTCAGCACTTTAATTTATGGAGAGTTACATTGAATGTGCAACTAAATCTGATAGTGACTCAATAACATTGGCTCTACTAGACCCTGCAGGTTATTTCCCTCTATTAGATTTCCCTAAATGTGCCTGTGTCACATCACTAAATCACAGTGCTAGTCAAATAAGACAGTCTTGCTATGGGAATTGGGCTTGAGTTATTTCTGAACCACATCCAGTTCAAGAGCCAGAGACCACCAGTCTGAATTTAAAAAAAATAAGAACTTTCAGCTTTTCAACACAAACACTGAGAAGAAATGAAAAAATTAATAGAATTCTACATGGCTATTATTTTCTGAAGTTTGCCTTCAGAGAAAAAAAAGTAAAACATGGTTCAAAAAAATAAGATTAAATCTTTTTCCAAAAGCAAAGTACAGGTGAAGTACTACTTCAGGCCAACATGGAGATGAAAAATATGATACAATATTCAAGGAAATATAATTGCTATGGAGTCTGATTTGAACATTTCTATCAAGACATATTTAGAGGGAGTAAAGAAAAGCTAAGAACATGAGATAAACAGTGAAATCTTAGGAAGCAGTAGATAAAATGCATTTATCAATTTCTTTGTTCTATCTAGATTCAGTGCTAAAAGATCTTTTCTTAAAAGGTACCTTGCCTTACCTTGGGAATAAATACAGGCTTAATAGGAGTAATGAGTGAAATCTAGCATATGAGAACCCCTCAGGATAATTTGTTGGCTTTACCTGATTTCACACTCCAGGCATTCCTCCCTGGAGACATTTCATAGAAGAAGTATAATTAGCCAAGAAATGTAACAGATCAACTTATTTAGAACTCAGCCGCAAGAGCAAATCTATCCCTGTTTTTGCCATATTTATAAACAATCCTAGGATGTGTTTTCCTTGTTGATATTTTCTTTCTTTTATTTTCCCTGAAAAAGATTTTAATTAGCAGTTCTTTATTTAAATACTTCTAATTAGACTTTTTATATAGCTTTGTTTCTGAAAGAAGGTCCAGACTTTTCCAAATGTTTGATAGGACTGCCTTTCTGACAGTAAAAAATTTGCTTGGACTGGAGTTAAACAATGTACAGAGAATTAAACTATCAAGCACAGTCATTCTTTAATGTCAGGATGAGTGATAGATGGTTTGTTGCTCCACAATGAAGCATCGACATTCATTATAATATTTCATTTTTGACTTGGCAGTCCTTGATTCTCTTATCTTCCTTTCTGCACAGAAGGTATTACAACCAAGAGAACTTGTTAAACTGTTCCTCAAACCAATCTGTTATTTTAGTTTGTTCTTTCTCTGTATTTTTGATACTTTATATTAAATTAGTATCAAATGCCACTCTAATAAATATTAACTTTCCTCTATTAACAACGCTCACATCAGCAAGTGTCCTAGAGTCTCCAGTTTCTGTTATCAGAACACACATTGAAAAATGGGGCACCAAGACATCTGGTTGAAGGCTCATTTTTACTGAAAAGGAAACTGTGCAGACTATGCTCAACTCAGACTGTAGTCTCAAGAAGTTCTCTGCAAACTTTGATTTTTTCTGAAAAACTTATGCATTAATTCAGCATAGTGTTTCTTTACAAAATTTTTAGTTGAAGCAGAAAAAGTGAGCTCTTAGAGATTAGGGAACAAATCTCCTTTCATGTTATATTCCAAATCTTGCTATAGGCAAAAAGCAAACACGCTTCATATTAAAAAAGCCCAAGAATTTCTTCTTAGTGTAACTGAAATATTAACATGCTAAACAAAGATTTATTAGTAGTCCATATCTACTTACTGCAGGAAAGTTCAAAAAAAAATTTAAAAATACTAATATCTAATCCTTTTTCTGGTATTATGCTGATCCTTCTGCTGCCCCTGGCTTCAATCACAGGAGTGACTACAGTGAGTCACCTACATCCTGAGATCTTCACCAAGAGGCATATGATATTGATGGTTTCTTTCTTTTCATTCTAGGATCTGCATAGTTTTATTTTTCTTGCTTGTGAACTGACTCCACAACTGGCTTCACATTTACTGGTCTGCAGGTCCATATTACATCCAAATTTTCTCTATATTTCATATGTATGTATATGGTATAATAGATTCTTGTTCTTCATTCTTTTTGTTATCCTCAAATTTGTCTTGCCCAGCTCATAGGTCTGCAATTCTTCAGCTATTGGTAGGTTATGTACAGTCTCAAGATTTCCATTGTCAGGATGTGCCCTTGCTCTAATCAGGCAGCACCTGTACATTTCTCCCTTATGGAAACTCCTCAATATAGTGGGAATATCTTTCCACTTGTCAAGGCCCCTGCTGTCATCTGAAATTTATCCATACTCACCCATAGCTCAGGACTAGCGAGCAAAGATCTCTGGCTCTGTATCTCAGCTGCCAGTAGCTGCATACTGAGTAAAGCAGTAAATTGTTCTGTGCTGTGGATGTTCACAGTAATTCGTTCTGTGCTGTGGATGTTCACAGTAATTCTTTCAGCCATTTTGGCCATTTCCTCTGGGTGGGATTGATAGTTAATTCTATTTTGTTAAACAAAAACAGGTTTTTTTAAAATTTGTTTCTTATCTTGAAATCTATTCCACACTGGTTTTCCCAACCATATTTCCCATACAATATTGCATTGTCAAACTGGGACTTGGAAAATTATCACTTAAGTACCCCAATTTGTATCTGTTCAGATAGCCGCTTTGCTGCTTGATTTGCCTTGCTGTAAAACAGAGGGGAAATCCTGTACTCCAGCTGCATGTGTTGAAGGTGGGGGGAATTTCCATTGCTGGGTGTATCCATCACCAAGTCTGCATGAATACTGTGTACTACGTGAAGACCTTCAGCTTCTTTTCTTCTTGTGTGATTCCCACTGATCCTGGAGTGATTGGTGTAGATTAGATGCTAAATGGGTGTACCAGACTGGGAAACCCTGAGTCACACATAACATTTGCTAACTGGGTTTTGATAATATCTGGGCTGGTCACGGCCTGGTCTCCAGCCACATTCTTCCTCTTTTTCTTAAACAGCTCAGTTAAAAGTCTGCTAAATCCTATACATATCGGTATAAACCCTGAAAAAATTAAATTGTTTCTACAGAGATGTTAACTCATGAACATTTGGAAGGACAAAGATTTTTTTCTCTTTGTTTTATTCGCTGCTCAGTAGTTGTGATCAACATCACATCATGTGATCGATGTTCATATCAACTTACTCCTATGCATTTCACTTTGTATTATTTGAGATTTTTTTTTTTTTTTAACTTTGGATCTTTTCACAAAACTTTTTGTTGTTAACTCCTTCACCTCTGATTGAGTGTGAACAAGAAATAATAAATCACCTGCATATGAAATTACATGGGCTCAGTTAACTTCTGATATTTTTCATGTTACCAGACAACACAAGCACATTATGTATCTAGGGCATTGTGAAATCCTTGGGTAACTCAAGGAAAGCAGAGTCACTGACCTTTGAATGTAAAGAGAAGCTTGTAATAACAAGTCCTAGAAATGTGATTAAAAAGAAAAAAATTGTAATTTTTTTTTCCCTCACATTGCCTTAGAAGATGCTTCTTTCAGAACCTTTGACATTTTTTGCTACAACACTATTTAGTCATTGCAAGACAAAACAGTGCATAGGTAACAATAATCATACTTGGGCAGTGTTGTAAAACAAGTGGATAATTACCTTGACAGAATAAAGTCTGACACTTACTGAGCATCAGCCTTGGGGGCATGCGGTCTGAATCAAAATATTTCACAGATCTGGGCTCTGAGACATTAAATAACTTGAGCATTTTTATAAGTTCCTCGCAGCGGCTTATGTATACTTATATACACAAAAGTGCCATTTTTTCAGCAACCTTGCTCAAAGGTGCAATTGCTATTGTAGCAATCATCTACCATTGTGAATGATCTCTTAGGTTTGTGTGGGACTACACCAGTGCCTAAAATTATCTGTGTGTTTAAATGCGTATTTGATTGGGGCCTGTGTAAATAAAATAATATGGTTTGCAATGCCATGATTTAAAGAAGATTCATTCCTAAGAAATAATCGAAAGAAAGTAGGAAAACAAAGGTCTCTGAAAATTGAGTGCTTCTGGAAAAAGAAAAACAAAAAAGAACTGTGAAGGAGAATGTTATAAAATTGGAAGTAAGCTGAGAATTGAAATAAGTGTTGTGGTAACATAATAATATAATTCCAGAAATTAGTGACAAGTTGCTAATAGCTGGGATATGATGGAGTCAGTCCTTTGGGGAATTAACTCTCATGACAAAATCTTTTAAGTAGAAGAATAGGTATCTTCCTTGACTTTCTTAGCAGATGTGTATGAAATATGTGACACCAAAACGGTTTTTTGGGGCAGCTTTGTCATCATAGGAAAAGGACAGAGTACTCACAAGCTGTTAATAGTTTCCCAGTGTTACAGACAGAATAAAATTTTGCTGCCCCAATAATCAGAAACTGAGGCTAAGACTGTTATTCAGAAAAGAATGAGTTGGGATGGATCACTATGAAAATAAATGAGGAAAACAGAGGGAAAATTTTCTCTAATAAAACCCATTTCATCATTCCCTTTTCTAAATGCAAAGGCAGTGGTTTAACAGGGTTTCCAGGGCACTGTAATAGGCAAAGATGTTAACATCTGCATGGTGCTTCTGCTGCTTCCATCAATCCACTGCCCTAGGCAATAATCTGTTTTGCCTATTCTCAGATGCAGATATGAGGTGAATTTTATAAAAATTCTTTCACAAACTAACATTGAAATCAGTGGATTTATAGCAATCTATATTATATTAGAATCTCTGTCCTTGCATATATTCTTATTCTTGAAATGGAGAATGACAGCTGAAAATGCTCTTATGCTGTCTCCCGTAATGTATATGCTGGTGTATGAAAGTGTGTGCTTGTATTCACACATATTAACATATGTCTCTAATTCCATGTTTGGACAAGTCCTTGTGTTCAGGAACACTAATAAGGAGTCACAGGGTAAAGTTTAGCAAGGTCTTTGGCTATCAAAAACATTTGGGTAAATTTAAACATGCCTACACACATTTTGATACATGCATTTTGTAAGCGCAAATGTTCAGGGAACATTAGTCACCCAAACTTGTTTTTAAAGAGCTTATACATCACTTTGGAAGCATAAATACAATGCTACGTACAGCAGAATTCATCCGTGTAAAATCAATGTACTTATGCTACCACATGTCGAAATTCATTATTTCCTTTGGAGAATATATAGTAAACAACTTTATTCTTTAAGTAACTATAGAAAACAGTAAATACTAGCATCACCTTATTCTTTTATCAAAGGCAAAAAAGCAAAACTGATATTTTTTTAGAATCAGTTTTTCAGGTACAAGGCACTTCTTTGTGTTCACTGCAGGTAAACAACAAATGAAGAATATTTAGTAATTTTTGTCGAGATTTCTGTAATAGTCTCTGTGATTTGCAGAAATATGTACCTTAGTACTCATCTAGATATACTTTTGAAACTGCTGTAGAACACTATCAAACTGATGTGTAGCAGGCTATCCAAGGCATAAAGAAAATTTGCATCTTGTTTGCTTCTTTTTAAGGTAAAAACATCAAAATTTGACTGCTTTTATGACCCATGATGTGAAAATCTCTCTCTCTTTCTAAAAGATGTAGTGGAATTTGAACAAACTTAACATTTATGATCCTATAAAAGTCTGAATCACTAGAATAGTTAAAGAATAATTATTTTTTCACCAGAAGTCAGAAAGAACATAAAAGGAACAAGTCGCCCTAGCAACTCTGGCACAAAGCAGCCGGGGTCAGTCAAAATTACTCTTACAGCTAGATACACTGTTATTCGAGAATGGTGTCAGCAGCTCTATAGCTCAGGCTCTTAATTTCTGGCAGAAGCTGCTATTCTTAGGGGTTATTAGTAATTTGACCACTTGGAATTGCATCCAAGACTTGCACCAAAGATTTGGCATACAAGTTGTCATTACAAAGACTTATTTTGTGTTATAAGAAAAAGTTCAAATTCATAAGTTTTCTTCAGTTCTATGGTAAAATGAAAAAAAACAGACAATGATTTCCGATACTTTTTCAAAAGTGCTAAAAATTAGGTAGCTTTCTCTTTCATTGTTGGATAACAGTGGGGTTTTTTTTTGCAAACTCTTGAAAGTGTGCACCCTTCATCATACTCAAAAGCACTTGGAAATCATATAATCATTCAATTATATTAATTTATTGGTTGGATGACAATTTTAAATCCCTCTGGAAGTTATCTGACTTCATAATCACTCATACATATATTTTTGGTTTATTTTCTTATTAAACATAACTAAATATATTTAGCAGTCATGACAAGCAAGATAATCAAGAAATGGTGGATACATAACATAAATAGAATACATAAATACTTAACACATGGTCGACTTTGAATGACAGCAATTAAATATACAAGCTTTTGAAACTTACAAAACTAGTTTCTGACCTAATAAAAGAAGTCTAATAAAAGGCCTAATAAAAAGACCCTAATAAAAGAAGACATGAAATCATTGCATAAACTGTACTCTCACTTTATCATTCTATATAGAGCTAAACTATATCTAAATTAATATTAAAAAATTAGGTAAAGCCTAATTTATATAAGTTCCTCAAGGCAAGTGACTGGTTCACATATTGTCTCAAAGATCTTGGAGTAAATAAGACTTTGGAGCGAATAAGATTTTGGAGCAAATAAGTCTGCTCTCTCAAAATCCAGTTATATATATGCAATATTTTCTGGAAAACAACAGTGCAAACTGATTAGAAAAGAATGCCAAGCAATGATCAGGCAGAAAGACATTGAAATAATAATACCACTTATTCTCATTTTCAAGCAGCAACCAGAGTCTCACCCCCTCTTTATGGTTTTCCTGACTTTACAGCTCTGCTTTTATGCAATTGTGACATCAGAATTGGGTCCTAAAGAACCATTTAAACGACTTAGGAAGAAGTTCAATATCCTAAAATCGATATCCTTTCCTTTGCTTCTTTTCAGATGCTTAAAAGCCATGGCTGGTTTTAAATGTTACAGAGCTAATTTATACCTAAATATGTGAGCAAACATTAACTTAGTTTAGAATTACAGCTTGTCCAAGACTTTAAATGGCTGCTCTAACATAAACCCCATTTCAGCTTATACACATTCTGCTTTTTATCTTCACAGGATTTACTTTAACCTTCTGGGAAACTAGTGAGTTGCTCATTACATCTCTGCATATAATGTACATATGTATATATATAATCATAGGCTCACACACATACACACACTCATACAGAGCCTACAGATAAGACTTTCAAAATGGTTACTTTAATGAAAAAAGTGATGAAGTAGACTAAAAATGGAAAGAATCATAAAATCATATTAAAAAGGAGGTTGAAATAGACCTCCAAAGGTCACCCAGTCACACATCCTGCTCAAAGCAGGAGCAACTTCAATATTAGCTCAGGCCTTATCTAGGTGAGTTTTGAACATCTTCAAAGACAAAAATTCTGAAAGCTTTTGAAGTAAGCTGTCCCAGTGCTTAACCTCTCACTGGGAAGAATGTCTGTACCCAGTAGGAATTTTCCTTGCAGCCACAGGGTTTTTGCCTCTTGTTCTTTTTCTCTGTGTGTATGACAAGTGTCTGACTCCATCAGGTCTGCAGCACCTCTTTAAGTTGCTGTAGAATAATGTGAGATCCCTGTCCCAGGCTTCTCTTCCTTGGGCTGGACAAGTCCTGCTCTGTCAGCTGTGGTGGCCTGTTTACCCACTGCTTGTCTTATCCCATATTGTTCCCCCCAGCTTTCCCTTGCCCCTAGCCCTGGCCATTCCCTCGGGTTCTCCCTATTGGTTCCTGTACCCCAACCCCGCCCTTGTACCGCTCCTGAGCCCCTGACAAAGACCCCCTGCACCCGGATCAGGAGGTCTCTCTGCCCCTGGGGATCGCTGGGACAAGATGTAACCATTAAAGGTCCTCGGAAGCCGCCATGAAGGTCCCTTCTCCCCTCCTTTGCCATCACTGTGTTGTAAGGCTGGCAGCTGGCCGGAGCAAGGGTGCGGGGCCATCCGAAAAGGACTCCGGGAGGACAGAATGGTCGCTCTGCCCTAAGCACCCCCGCTGAGCTCTCTGGTAAGGCTGCAGCTTGCTAAACCAAACCTAGCACTGCTGCTGACTGCAGCAGTCAGCCTTTCTTCACACATTTTATGCTTCAGACCCCTGAGCACGCTGGTGTCTGTTGGCTGGAGTCTCTCCCATTCACTGACATTTTCACTCTGCCTGGAAGTCCAAAACTGGATGCAGTATTCCAGGCAATCTCACATGGGTCAAATAAAGCAGAGTAAAATTTCCTTGACCTGTTGGCTATACTCTTGCTGAAACAACCCAGTTAGTCTTTTTGCTGCCAGAATACACTGCTGGCTCATGGTCAACTTATTCTACATGAGGACTTCCAGGCTTTTTTACATTAAAAAAAAAAAAAAAAAAAAAGCTGTCTCTCCAATCAGTTCTGAGCCTATACTGAGCCATGAGGTTATTTTGACTCAGGAAGGACTTTGCATTTTTTCTGCTGCAGAACTTAATGAGGTGTCTGTTGGCCTATTCTTACAGTTTGCTGATGTCTGCATGAATGGCAACCTGGCCCCCAGTATACCATCATCTGCCCTTGATTTAGTATCACCCAGAAAATTGCAGCTGGTGCATTCCATCCCTTTGTCCAGGTGACTGATGAAGATTCTGTCCCTAACAGAGACAGGAAGGATGATATCTGAAACTCAAGAATTTGCTGAAAAAAGTAATTTGTATTTTCTTCTTAATTTTATTTGCAAAATGGTGACTATCAAATTTCAAAGTTATGGGGGAAAAAACCCTAATGTTAACTGCTCCCATTTGAGAAGATTCTTAGAATAAGACAGTTAAATTGTAATAATTTGAAATTATCACTGAAGCAGAATATTAACAGTAGTTTGTTTAAACAAAGTTCTTTCAGAATGCCTGAACATTGCTATGCCTTCAGGTTTTGAGGACAGAAAAGAATAAAACACTCTTAGAAAGAATGAAGGCTGAACAGTAAGCAAATTATTTAAAAGTCAACTTAGCATATTTCATCATGAAACCTTTATTTGCATTTTAATTCATTCTGTTTCTCTACTGCATATATAATAATTTGTCTTCATCTGGAAGCTGAATCATTTCATAGAGTTAGGATATCTAGCAGTTTTGATAATAAACACACAGAACAAAAAGAAGCAATGAACACAATGCTCTATGTCTGCCAAATCTGTTCATCTCTCTATAATTTTATAAACTGATTTAAAGAGATTTTTTTCAAAAATTTAGAGAAAATTTCATTTCTCTAAATCATAGTTTGTTTTGTTTTGCTGTTTACTGTGGTTAGTGATTTATGCTTGAAGCAAAAAACCTTTCTTGTCAGCGTTCTGCCTTAATGCTTTCGATTTTCTTCATAAGTGCTAACACCCAACATAAAGAATAGGAACCTCATATGGTGAATAAATATACCTCTTGGAGGAACCCCTCACATACCCCTTTTTTTCCACATGTAGTATAAACACATTTCTGTATCTTTTTCTTCTCTCTTTATTTCACTGTGTCATCTTGCTTTTTCTTCAGTGTCAGCTCTGTTCTATCGTACTGATCTTTCTCTGTTTATCCAGTAAGACTGCTTAGTCTTCCTAATAGGATCTTTATACCCTTTATCTTCACCTTTTGTCCCACTGGGAAGCTTCAATTCTCTTTGTCTTCTCAGAGGAGTTCAGTCACCCTCGAGCCTGTCTTTGTTCATCTCTGCAACTGGTCGAAGACTTTGTGGTATTCAGGTGGGAAAGGACAGGTACCCTGGACTTCACTTAGATTTACAATAAATAATTAATAGGTAATGTTCTGCCTTTCTCCAGGATTTTTTTTCTTCCACTCTAGGTAGGGAATGCCCTAAATATGAATGCATATTTTGCCTTGAACCCATAATATTAGAGGACTAAAAATCTGATGACAGTAGTAGACATTGTTATGGCAAGGGTATTCTTTCCTTATACTGTAAATTGTGTCCTATTTCCGACATATGATGCCCATACCACAGTATGACAGACAAATATAGTGATTTTTTTCTACAGATTTGTTGTAGTTTTCTTGATGCATTTTAAAAAGTCATAATGGGATAAAACACATTCTTTTTAAGAGAATAGCTTCTTTAGATTAGCTATAGCTTTATGTACAGCACTTGCTTTGTGATTAATACGTGATATGAAAGGCCAATTTCCACTGAAAATACTGAAGATTGAGTGACTCTATCCCAGTTTAAGAAATTTCAGAAGTCTCTCAGGATGATTAAAACAAAAATATGAGATTAAATATGTGAGTAGGAAATTACAGTTTTCACTTAAGTCCTAATTTAGTTTTCATGGAGAACTAATAGCATGGCTTCTTCCCTAAATTTATCTATTTTAAAATGAGAGGATGGTCATTTATGTTACCTGTCTGCTCTCCTAGAATCTTTCTATAGTTAAGTGTAGGTGCAGGCGCACGCAAAGCATTTTTTTCTATTGTGTTAAAAATGGGAATCAAAAAAACTGGGCTTTTATTTTAGCTCTGTGATGAATCCAGAAGTCCTACTTCTTACAAACCAGTTTTAAATGCAGTGAGTGTTCCTCTAACGAACCAAATTATAAAGAATTCATAAATATCTTCTTAGATTTAGAACAGATTAATTTTGCACGCTATGGGTCTATATAAGAGTGTTGTTTTACTGGATGTTTTTAATATCCCTGTGTGAATCAACACATGCAGGTGACCGAGGGTGACAAAAAAAACCACAGCTGGAATGCAAAGAGTAAATTTATTTAATTACCTCACTGGCTGGAGGATCCCAAAACAACACTGGGCTGCAGAGACACACAAAATGAGGATGCAGGCCCTGTCAGGCTCAGTTCAATCCTAGCAGGTGGCAGGGCTGCTGTTGGCACCCATTTATAAAAGGCCCATGCATGCATAGTTTACCATCATGCTGTGATCTGCCCTGTGCTTTTTGTGATCTTTTCTTTGATGCCTCTCCCAACAGGGAGCTCAAGCAGCCTGGGAGAGGGCCTCCAAGTCTCTGTAAACACCTGTTATCTCTACACAGAAATTCTACTTCTCAAAACAGACAGAGCATAAAGAGCAGCAGGCATAATGTGTGGTTTCCTACACTGGTATTCTCCAGGCCTTGTCATTTCCAGCTGCAAGGTCACTTGAGTGAATCTACCCCCTCCTCACCCTTCTCCTGCATTTAACCCTTTCCTCCCAACAATCCCCTCTTTTCTCAATAAAAATATCTGAAATATTGAGAACAATGTGTCAAAAAATGTGGGACCTCTCTCTTTTAAAGAAAAGATACAAGGAGAATACACTAACTGGAGTGGCAAAATACTGTGAGCAGTGCCAATTTCCAGGACAAAAATTAGATGAGTAAAATTAATTTGGACCACTGCAGTATTGCATGGATTTTAAAGGTATTAGAAAGCATTAGGAATTAAATGTCTGAAGTAGAGGAAGTGGGTGTCATTGGTTGAGAAGTTTTAAGTTCTGTAACAAATCCATCAGAGTAAGCAGATAACTTTGGTGAAATCAGAATGTACACAAACGAGACATTTTGTTTTAAATCACAAAATCTGTAAGATTTTTATTTTGTAGATTTGCAACAAGTATAGTCACATTTAATCAATTTGAAAGTGTTTTATTAAATCTTATGTTTACCTCTCTAGAACTGTGGGTGGAATTTCATTCAGTTCTTACAGAGGGAAAGATTTTAGAAAAATTAATGTATGAAATTATCTACATTTGAGCTGATTATCTAGAACCTGTTTATAGTAAGTGAAGTAAGGTGGAATTAATCTCTTTTTTAAATATATTATCTTGTGGATTAACCTTGGTAGGCAGCTAAGATCCACACAGCCACTTACTCCTCCACAGCAGGATGGTGGAAAGAGCCAGAAGAGTAAAAGTGAGACAACTTGTAGGTTGAGATAAAGACAGGTTAGTAGGGAAAGCAAAACCTATGTGCACAGGAAAGCAAAATAATGAATTCATTCAGCACTTCCAGTCAGCAGGGAGGTGTTCCGCCATCTCCAGGAAAAGTAATGGTTACTTGGGAAGACAAATTACATCACTCTGAACACCCCTCTCCTTTCTTCTTATTCCCCCAGCTTTGTACACTGACCATGATGCCACATGGTATGGGATATCCTTTTGGGCATTTGGGGTCTGCTGTCCTGCCCAGATATACTCCCAACTTCTTGTGCCCTCCCAGACTCCTCACTGGTGGGATGGGGTGAAGAGCAGAAAAGGCCTTTACTCAGTGTGAGCACTGCTCAGCAATCGTGAAAACATCTCTTTGCTAGCAACGCTGTTTTCAGCACAAATCCAAAACATTACCCCTCTTTAACCTCTATGAAGAAAACTAACTCTATCCCAGTCAAAACTACTGCAGATGATTAAATAAGCTTTCCCTGAAAATATTTGTATCAATTCAGTCGCTACAAAGGAGTTTCCAGAGATTCCCTCAGATGTAGACATATACAGAATAGATACATAAAGTTAAATGACATTAATTCCACCCATAGTATCTAGTCATCAAGCTTCCTCATTAACTGATGGAGACAAGCAATTACATCAAAAATTAAATTAATCTCATTCTAAAAGAGGTGTCTAAGACAGGCAGGATAAAATATACCCTGATGGTGTAAATTATTTGCTTCATATTATTTGCTCAACTTTCATTCAAACCAGGGAATGAATCCCGACTTACAAGTTAATTAAAAAAAAACAATAAAACCAAACCAACCCACTGGGAACTGCCAGCACCCGTGAAGGTCTCACACTAACAGACTACAGGACAACAATCTTTGTTAATAAAATTGTGGCAAGGTAAATTTTGAGGACTGCTGGTGACAGTATCTGACTGGTGTTACAAGCTGCCCCTGAGGCAGGTTACTGAGGCTCTTGTTAGTAGATCCCTTGAGGCGGATTAATGTAAAATAACACTGAATGATCAGTGTTTATATATGTATATGTGTGTATATTGCAAGTTTATTTTAGAACAGTTTGGTTGCAATGGAAAGGAGGAATGTAGCCATTTTGGTTTTATCTATAGAAATATAACAATGTAAATGTATAAAAATACCGCAAAAGAAAATCTGTAGGCGAAAGGAAGAAAAAGGAAGAAAAAGGATAAGAGTAGATAGCAGAGGGGAAAGATACCACCACCCATGCATCCGGAGACAAGACTTGACTATTGCAATATAGAAGCCCATTGATCAAAGCAATAGGCCCAGTCTTGGTCCGTCAGTGGTGAAGGAAGTTCAGTGGGTTAATATAAGTTCGGGTTCTGGTGGGAACACCCAGGCCCCACCCCTGTTGGGGGATTTTGCACCTGAGCCTTTTCAGGAGGGAGAACGTTGGCAGGATAAAAAGCATTATCTCACCTTTCGGATTCTGCTTCTTATGGACTCTTCTCTCCTTATCTGGCTCTCAACCAGCTTGTTGCTAAGCAAAGGTCAGCTTGTCGTGGTCATCCCCCAGTGATGGGTGCTCACCCCCTCTGCACCTGGGCTGTTCTTATGCAGACCAGAGACACACCCAAACCTCTCCTCCCCCTCAGCTAGGGGTGCAAACCTGGCCTCAGCAGAGCCCCTGGGGCTTTTGTAAATGGCTGATTGTTTGAGTCACTAACCTTTAACATTTCAGTCTCCCACAACTGAAAGAACCTATCCAAAGCAATATACTAAAAAGCTGCAATCTAAGTTTCCTCTCTCTTGGATTGTCTGTAGGAAGTCAGCCATATTGACTGCAATGTCTCTTTATTACAATGTAATTTTACACCCAGACTTTTCCCACAAACAGCTACAAAAGTACTTTAAAATAGTGACAATATTGTCACCATCAAATCTGATTTGCACTGTAAGGGGGAATCTGCATTTTTCTATAATCTGTAAGTCGGACTTTTCAGGGAGAGTTTTGGGTTGTTTCCATTTGGTTATTTTTTTTTTAAATAGTGCCTTATTTATTTAGTTAGTTATTTCTCTATTTTAATTAAAATAAAGGCTTTTACAGTTTTTAATTTTAAATTTCCCTTTGTGATCATGTGTCTCAAAATTTCTGTGCTTCTTGTTCCTAATTTGAAGGATAGATTTCATGATTTCCGAGAAACAGTATTTTTGTAAAGGTGTTTTGAGGTCTTGAAATGAAATTATTGGAAATGTTTTTTATTAAAAACTGAAATTTGACTCATCGAGTTATAAACTAAATTTAAACTTCATGAGGTTATTTCCCACAAAGTTTTAAAAATATTTTTAAAAAATCTCACAATGACTGAAAACCAAGAGAATTTTGATCTCTGTCTCTTCCATTTTATGTTCCCTGTGATTGGTGTTGCCATCTTCTGTGTGGCTGTTGAACGATGTGCTCAATGTTCGATCATAAGAGCAGAAAAGAACACCATAGCATAAAAATAGATATCAGAGGTCAGTTCAAAGGTCCATCTAACTTAGAACTCTGCCTCCAAAACTGGATGACAACAGAGAAATAGGAGCATAATAGAAACACAGTACTTGGATAAGGTAATCTTGGTGATACTTCTCAGAAAACTTCCCAACCATGAACAATCTGCATCTGAGAAACTTGTAAACAAAGTTTTCTAAGTTTTTAGTATCTCTTTGTGGTTTTTCTTCGCTCAGGGTTGTCCATTATCTCTCGAATATCCATCAAGCTTATTAAACTCATGAGGATGTTGTGGAAAGAAATTATACAACTGAAGTCTTCATTTTATAAAAAGATTCCTCCTTATGTTTATTCTGTATCTACCATCTGCTAGTTTCATTCATTTGTATTTTGGGAGAGACAATAAACAACTCTCTTCCTCATGCCATTCACAGTTTCAAAGATGTCCCTTTTTGTTTATTCCATCATTCATTTGTCTTATGTAATCTTTGCCACAATCCCTGGTCATACTTGCTCTTCTATGCACTTTTTCCAGATCTTATGGGTATTTTTCAGCTATAGAAAGGGGGGAAAGAAATTATATCTGCTCTCAGTAATCAGAACATGTATTACCACAAATATGCGCAGTGGCATAGAAATGTTCTCCAAGTCCTTTCAATATAATTTCTATTATTCCACTTGGTATTCTTGACTGCTTCTGAGCATGGATCCTTCTCCAGATTTTTCATTCCAGGAACAAGCATATTCACTAGTGTTAAAGATAAAAGTGTGTGTTCCAACACATAAAATTTAGGACTGAGTCCTGAATTCTGATGTTTTAATGCAACTTTCTGAATTAAGTCACTAGAGAATCTGAAGAGTTTCAGTCTGAGAGCTAGGGTAAACTTTTTTTATTGTAAAAACCCTTCTTAATTGACAGTAGAAGTCAGTGCAATAGTATAATTGCATATCATCATTTCAGGGAATTACGAGATTTTTTGCTAATTAGAATGTAATTATTGTAGCTTACAGAGTTTGAGAAGTTTGTTTTCCCAAGGTATCTTCTTTTAATTTATCTTTTTTTTTTTTTTTAATAAGAAGAAAATCAAGATCTATAGGGATAAAATGTTAAATAATGTAAAAATATATTTTACTGGAAATTAATATTTTAGGTAATAATTTCATATATATCAAATAGTAAGCACTATTGATTTATATTTTATTATGAAAACTGAAAATTTAATGCTGTATGTGTCCAACTTGCAATGAAGGTATTTACAGATCATAATGAAATTAACCAATCAAGAAAATGATCGATGCAGTTTCCCAGTTTTTAATAACATCAACATTTTATTGCAGAAATAGGCAGTCTCATTGTAAAACCCAAATCATGTATCATTTTAAAGTTAGAAGAAGTGAGTAGCAGAGCTAGACTCCTTTCCTTATTCATCTCCAGAATCCACTTTAGTTGTCCCTTTTCTGTCGGGGTTTTTCTGATGAATGGATGCACTAAAAGGTTGATTGATTTCTGTGTAAACCTGAAAAAAATATGCATTAACAAACACATTTTTTGTATCACTTTTATAAAATTTACTCATCAGGAGAGAAGCATAGGAGATTGTTCTATGAAAAGCATGAGGGTACCTATCTAAGCAAAATGGTTGGTAGTTAGAGTCCTGCAATGGATGGATGTGTACTGCTGTTGAATGCTGCTTAAAGTGTGCCTTTAAAATTATAATGCATTTACACTCTTACATTCACATTTCTAAATATAATTTTATCACAACTGTGGTCTTTATCTGACATGAATTTTGTTGTTAGCACTCTTAAAATATCAACATTGCTTTTCCCAAAAATGTGATGTGGCATTTAGAACAAAGTCTTGTACTCATCAATATCCTAATACCAAATATTTGACTTAAAATTATGCTTGTAAAACTGAAATGCACTATCTCTTTCTGGTTTTGTGCCTTTAGAAATACTTGGATTCTGTTATTAAACAGAGTTATAACATTGCAAAAATGAAGTAATTTGATTGTATGCAAAACTGTACAATCATTATTAGAGATATCAAAAAGCCCAAATTTTTGCAGATATCTCATAATTTCAGCTTGATAAAGATGTGTAACAGAAATATTTCACTTTTGTTTTTAAATTACATCAGTCAAGCCTCTCCTCAAAAATCCAGAAACCTTGAAGAATTTAATTTCTAATTAGTGATATATGTGTACAGTCTTTTAGGAATACAAAGAATCCTCTACAGAGAAAATTAACTTGGTGAAAGTACAAGTTTAGCAGTTGTACGTGGACATTTTGGTCCAATTACACTTTGCAGGTTTTTTGCATTTTACTACAGCACACTAATATTACCTTCACCAAGGCAATCGAAGTCTTGTTCCTAGTATTATCATATATTTTTTGTGTGACTCTTAAAAAACCAAAAGGACTGTAGACCACAGTTTCTCCATCTGTAAAATAAGATAACTTCCTAAAAAGAATATTATTCAACAATAATCAAAGTTTTTAAGAGCCTCTGATGAAAGGACTAAGCAATAGTAAATAACAACTACTTCAATTATTACTCAGCCTTAATTTAAAAAACCAAAAAAACAAAAAACAACAAACAAACAAAAAAAACCAAACAAACAAACAAACAAACAAACAAAAAAAAAACAAAACAAAAAAAAACAAACAAACAAAAAAAACCCCCTGCTTTCCATTTGTAAATCAGATTTATTTTATGCACTAGTAAAAAGCTGAATCCAATCTAAATATTTTCTTACTTAGAAAACGTATGTGACAGCTTTGTGGTATGAATCCTGTCCCTTTTATTATTTGAAAATTTTGTGATCTACCAGTAGACAGGATATCTTGCATAGTTCACCCTTTACCACACTTGTTTTAATTGCTTTGATATTACTTGTAATTAGGAGTGCAATGATTGAATTATAAAAATATTAAGCAAACATAAAAGCTACTGACTGGAACATTTTTTGATGGAGAAAACAACTCTGAGCTTTCAGAAAACTGTCTTAAGTCTGTCTAGCATAATGCCAAGCGATGAAGTACTCAGTTAATGAAATGTCAAATTAAGGATACCTATTACATGATTTATATAAGCTTCTGTACACTGAAGGTGGTTTTGGGGTTTTTTTTGCCATTCACTTGAAACTGACTGCAATTAGCTCAAAATAGCTGATGATACTGCAAAATGTTTGAATTTGTAAGTAAACATCTTTAGATTTCTAAGTAAGTAATTATGTCACAGGGATCTAAGAATCACAGAACTGTTGAGGTTGGAAGGGACTTCTAGAGGTCATCTCATCCAAATCCCCTGCTCAGGTAGGGTCACATAGAGGCAGTTGCTGATGATCATGCCCAGAAGGCTTTTGAGTACTTCTAAGAATGGACACTCCACAATCTCTGTGGGCAACCTGTACCTGGTCATCCTGACCATAAATAAAAGGTATTACCTGATGATCAGAGGGAACCTCCCATATTTGACTTTGCACCCATTGCCTCTGGTCCTGTCATCACCACTGAAAACAGCCTAGCACCTTCCCCTTTGCACCCTACCTTCTGGTACTTATAGGCATTGATAAGATCCCCCCAACTTTTCTCCCCACTCAACAGAAACAAAGGAGGCTGGCCTTCCAAGGAGTTCTAGAAAAAAAAGAAAAACTAGTATAAGCTACCTTTTTCTGAGGCTACATTCTCTGATCCCAATATATTTGTGCCAAAAGAACTTCAGGGTGGCTTTATCATATCTGAGTCTGTCGCTTCTAAGGCCAGTCCTGACATATCACTGTAACTACATCATTTTCTATATGTGGTATCAGCAAAAATAAGATTCCCTTTAATTACAGGATGTGAAAGGTCAATTTCATCCCCCTCTGCTCTCTTTTCCCTCTCTTCTTCCCTCCTTCTCTCCTCTTTGACCCTGAAGCTAGGCCATACTTCTCAGCCTTGTCCTCATACTCCAGACACGTAGCAAGGCCTCTCCTCCTCTACAAGATGTTCTCAGCTTTGCAGAACTGCAGCACATATCGTCACTAAGGATCAGAAGTTGAAGGCTGTTCCAAAGGGAATTGGGTTGAGAAAACAAGCATATGCTGTGAAGTACAAAAGTGATTCATTATTGCCATTGAAAATCATCAGAAAACCAGCAAATAAATAATGTACTGTTGCCAAAAATAAAATAAATTCAATAGCTTCACCTCAAGATGTAAGAGTATGGCTGAAGGCACTTTAATTGCCTAGTGTAGATAAAACCTGTGAGGTCAATGCAAGCAAGGCATTGAAAATGCACAGGGAAGCAGAAAATGTGAGCAACCTTATACAGAATGGACTGAAGTCATCACTGCCAGGAAGGGAAAAAGATGGGAAATAAAAGATGATTAAATAAGACAAAATGTAATTGAATCTATGTCTAGATTCTTTACCCCAATATAATTTATCAGGAAGCAGACAAGACATCCAATGGGAAATTAGGCAGAAAAGAACAAGCCGTCCAGTGGGAAACTAGGCAGATAGTTCTGGTCATTTAATAGGCATCAAAGGTGTGAAACAATGCCAGTCAAAGCAGTGGTTATGTCATGCACCCATAGCCAAGCTCAAGGACTTGTGTGGCTCTGAGGACTGTGACAGTAATTCTGTGCATATGAACCCTGGTAGAACAATCTGTAAGTGTGTTAAATAATGGCAATGGCCCAATATGAGCAATGCCCACCTAGGAGGATGCAAGCGTGCCCCAGACACCAAGTATGGGAATGACAGTAGAGTGGTGGAAGGTAATACTCAGATACCTTGTTGAAGCCACAGAACAACAGAATCCATTAGCAATTATGAGCAAAATGTATGAGACTTTCCTGGACAAGTGGGATCTGTGCAGGATCATGTTCTCAAGGATAAAACTCTCTTCTTTCTGGCAAGTGACACAGAAGTTGCTGAATGAATTGCAGCAGTGGTGCACAACCGCATATAAAGGCATCCTTCATGCTGAAATGCCTCACTGCACAACCCTTAACAGAGTATATAGAAAGTACATAGCTCCCCTAAACTACATCTCCCACTGTACTGCATCTTTGTCAGATGGCTGCTGTCAGCTTCTGGACTGTTATGTTCAGCACTACATCCCATCATAATTCTGTTCATAACTGGTACAGTGTTAGTCTTTCCATGGTTATAACCATATTGTGGTGCACTGGTAACAGCCTAAAGAGCAGGAAGTGTGCATTAAATCCAAAGTGATCTCTGAACTCTGAAGCAGCCTAGAGAAGATTGCAAAGTGGGCAGACTGCCCTGCCCAGGTTACAAAACTCAGTGCTAGAGAACAGTGTCTTCGGCCAGTGACCTGAGCAACAGTGATTCCCTTGGGGAAATCAAGCAGTGGCTTGGTGTGCAATGTCAGGGATGCCTTAATCTTTGTAATGCTAAGAACCCTTGTGTTTGCAATTAAGTGGTTTGTTTTTCACTTACATCCGCATAACCCTTGACCTAAGCTGTTGTGGCTGTATTTTTCTGAAACTTTTGTGGCAGTGTTTTTCCCTTGTTGCTTCAGTGCATACTTATGAGTATCTGTCTAGTAAAAAATGAGTTGAGTCTATCAAGCCTTCTCTCAGCAAGCTGTTTTCTGCTGATTTTTAAAAGATGCCAGTATCTTTTTATGTCTACTAAAATACTTTGAAAAATAAAACTGTATGAATTTTTTAAAAAATGGAATAGATGTTCTATTTTGTTGTGTTCTACCTTGATTTCCCTCTTCCCCCCCTCCCCCCACTTCTTTTCTATGTCTTTATCTTTTAGAATTTCACTCAGTCATCTTTAAAATGATCATGTGCCTCTTCTGCAAAAAGTAGTTTTCTGGATTAGGGGACCAGTTTGGATGCATCTTTTTGTATCCCCTTAATCATGAGGTAAAGTATCAAATGTGTGTATTTCTGTTCAACACATGAAACCTCCTTGGAATTATTTATGTATTTGCTTATCTCAGAAATATGGTTACACTTACTTTTATCTGACTGTGCCGTTTCAAAGAAACGGGACTTTTGCTTCCTTACACTTGTTCTTCCAGAAGACTAAAGTCAAATTGAAACACTGACATGAAACCCTTGCTTGGGAATATGTGATTTGGGGTTTTGATTACTGCTTGGGTATAGACGAGAAAATAATGACCTACTCCAGTAATTATTATACGTAAGTATAACTTTGCTATTCACATATTAAGAGTTTCAAAGCATTTATTATTAGGATACAAAACAGGTCTGTTCCTCTTTTGTCCAGATCAGGATAAAAAACTGAGAATTAAATAGTTGCAAAACAACCTTTGCTGCCTAAGTATAGTATTCCAAAAAGCTGCCATGTCATAAAAGGTTATTGTACTGTTTTCTTGATACGATAGATGTCATTCCTGTTTCAAGAATAAAAGTGTTTATGGAAGACGTATGCCCACAGTCTTTATTATATGAAATTGTTTTGGAACTTCAATTTATGCATGTACATATTGATTTAACTCTAGAAAATCCATACACATTTTCTGGACTAGTGTTTTCAGTATGTTACATTTTGACAGTTGGAAACAAGTAAAATTTGGGTTTTAGAGGTTCTCAGTTCATAAAGCATCAACATCACGTTAACTGAATTTATATCTTAGAATATTAATATGAAACAATTTCTGACAGCATACTAATTTGAAGAAGAATGAGAGTTCTCTCTCTGAAGGTATGAAATTAATACATAAACAGGTAGTGAAGCATTTCAAAATCATGTTTTCCTCAATAAGTATGCATTCAAGTGACTTCAATGAAGTGCATATTTGACTAATTACATTGTAGGATTAAAAAAATAGAAATATACAAAAAACTTCCTTACTGTGCACAGTTGTTTTTAAAACTCATCTAAAAAGCTTACAGGCATTTAATATTATAGCTGAATTTCTCAGCTGCCTTTAGACATTGTGTGGGTGGACCGAAAGAAAAAAAAATTATTAGCTTCTTTATTTTTCTTGACTTTTAAATTGTGTATTTCTTTCTATTTATTTCTCTATATGTCCTTTATGACTAACACCCAAGGATAGTTTCTGTCAATTAGAATTTTGTCCTTTAGGTGTCATAGAGCAGTGCAGATTACCAAAATCTTTGAAATCTCTACAGAAAAATGAGCACAATTTCACACTTACTGTTTTATTCATAATATTAGTGAAAAATAACAGTCAGTTTGAAGATTTTACACTGGGAAAAGTTTATTAAAAAAAAAAGTATTATAGAGGCATGTAGAATTAAGGTTGAAGATTAAAAAACTAAGCTAATATTCTCAAAATGACAGTAGGCTAGCATGAAATAAACAAAATTACACTAGCATGTAATAACCTCTGTTGTGTAGGAGGTGAGATCAGATGATCTAATGGTTCCTTTTGACCTTAAATCTGTGGTATTATGAATTTTCCCATCTTGTCACGGTGTAGCATCTTTTATTGACGAAGCAGTATGTTCAGCCAGAAACTAGGGATCAGATGAAGAAGAAGGCTCTGTGAGGGACAATAGAAATGAGGTTTGGGAAGTTGAATCCAATGCATCAGAAGTGTCAAAAAAGTTGTGAATTTGAAACTGGGGAAAGTAAATGGCAGGAGTAAAGGAGGACTTTATGAAAGATTTAAGAGGAATTTAGAACTCTAACAACTTGCATTTAGATCATTTAACACAGCTAAACTTTCTAATACCTCCCTTTAATAAAGTACGTGCTTCCTTTCTTAGCTTGCTATGCTTGACTCCTTGTTGCACAAACATCATTGTGATTCCACTAAAGGTTTGCCTGTGCTGTGCATAACCTGGGATGTGCAAGTAAATTGATTAGCCCCGCCACCTTATACAGTCACCATCCAATTCAGTAAAGAAGAGCCTGTTTCTTGTGTGATCCATCTGTTCCGCTGGCTGGCAGATCCCTGCCATGGCAAAAATCCAAGGACTGGCCAGGTTTACAAAAGAAAGAAGAAAGGTTTACAACAGCCATGCTATCTGGAAGGTCATGACAGGAACCTGACAATGAAAATTAAGGGCTTTCTGCGAAATATGATCACATTAGCACTGAACTATTCAATGTGCCTATTGTGATGAGGATCATGTTGTTTCATGTTTAGTTTTATTCCGTGGCAACTATGGCATCACTATTCATCTCTCATCAGTAACTGGTAACTGTCAGTATGCATGTGGTTTGGCAAAGAACTTGATAGACTTCTGTGACAGACAAGCATTTCCTAGCCCACTGAGAAGCAAGTTGTTAACAGAAAGGCCCAAAGATTCACTAAAGATATTGGGAACAGAAATCTGAACTGGAGTTGAACGCCAGTATAAGCAGGTTGTTCTAGACTGCCGGCATAATTACTGTCTTCACAAAAAAATGGCTTTCATCCTGAAGCCAGTTAAGACAAATGCAGATAAACTTCCAATTTATGGAAAGACACAAACCACTTTTTTATTTTCTTTTAGTCCACCCACATAAAGGCAGTTGAGAAATTCAGCTAAAATATTAAATGCCTGTAAGCTTTTTGGACGAGTTCAAAAAACAACTGTACACAGAAAGGAATATTTTTTTTTTAATATTTCTGTATTTTTTAATGCCACAATGCAATTAGTCAAATGTTCACAGTTTAGTTGTTACAGATCTTACTTCAGAAACTGTTTGTCAAGTTAACAGCAGCTTTGATGAATTTGAGCAAGTTGTTCTGAAAGGAAAAAGAGAACAGACACAGTGACAGGAAAACTTCTTTAATGTTTTGTGCTCAAGGCACCCAGCTTTATATAAAAGGTCACTATCACCCCTCAGCAGTTCATGTATATTACCACATACACTTCACTTTCTGTAAATCAAAAGGTAGAACATGGGCACCTGTATACTTACAATAGGCACTTTTGTGCCTGCAGGATGATCACATGTTTATAAGTTTAGTCACCTATATGTTTAGACACTTTTGAACTGATCTGTTTTTATAGTGTTTACTGAGTTTTAGGCAGTTATGCCCAATGTGACTAATGCTATTTGTCGTAATAGTGAATAGCAGTCATTAAAAGCAGAGCTTCTCTGAAACCTTTAGACTAAAAGATACAGACACAAAGAAGCATCTGTCACACATTGGTTCTGGTTGTATTCAAAGCATTGTTTGATTCTCATCTGTTTACAATAGGACACACATTTTCAGTATGTTCCAGAAAAGAAACAAGTAGATCAAAAATGCAAATAAATATTTGAGTATTACATCAGGTGCCTTCTGTTCCCTGGAATTACTGGCTATCTATCAGCAGCTGGTACATTTGCCAGACTCATTGTGTAGCTTGGCTCACTGGATGCGAATAAAAATGTAAATCCTGCATGGAAATCCAAAGTCACTGGCATATTTCAGAACTTGCAGCAATCTTATGCTTACTATTTTATACGTCCACTACTTGACCTGCAGCCTTGTACATGCAGCCCAAGCTTTCTGAAACCTTTTGGTGATGCAACAGATACAAAAAGAGGACCTTTTCCTCCATTATGTATCAGGGAATGTATAATCATGCCAGCTGAATTTGTCCACTCCTGCAGCTGAAATACTCATAAAATACCTCAGTGCATGTTGCATTGTGCATGTGTTTGAAGCAGTAAAGGTCATTGTCACAGCTCAGTAAATCACACTGTACACTCACTTTTCCGCCCCAGTAACATAGTACCTCATACTACCTACCATATTGCTTGCAGGCATCCTGTACAGAAACTTACTTATTCAAAGCCTATTCTGGGAAGCAAAAAGACAGGAACATTAAAATAGCTTAGGTTAAAAATCATCATTTATACAATTTTATGATGTATGTCCAGACTGGGGAAAGAGCTGCTGAAAAGCAGTGCTGTGGAAAGGAACCTGGGGGTCCTCGTTGATGAAAAGCTGAGTGTGAGTCAGCAGTGCTCTGGCAGCCAGGAGTGCCAGCTGTGTCCTGGGGTGCATCAGGCACAGCATCACCAGCTGGGCAAGGGAGGGGATTGTCCCGCTCTGCTCTGCTCTGCTCTGGTGTTGCAGTGACCCAGCCCACCTCAGGGCTAGATGTCATTAAATGGATCAATTTTCCTGCTCCTGACTTCGATCCCGAGAGCAGGTCTGAGGCCAGCTCATAGGATGACCATCAGACCTAAGGCCATCCTCTTCTGGGTGGTGCCACTGCCACATCTCCTCCCCTCTTTCTAGACCCTTCTCTTGTTCTTTAGTCCTTATTGGTTCATCTGTTTATGTATATTTACCAGTTTAATTGCCTATGCATAAGTTCCAGAAAGTTCTCCCCTATTCCTTTCCCTATTGGTTATCTGTCATTCCCATCATCTCCCTATTGGACTGTTTCCCTTAGTTCCTCCCCCTTTTAGAGCACCATAAAAAGGTTTGTCCGATTCTTCCCCCCACTTTTTCTGGTGCTTTCCTTTCAGCTTTGAAGCTCCTTGTTACTTTGTTATCAATAAAGCTGGATTTGTGGGCACCAGAGAGGTCCCTCTGCCTCCTTCGCCGCTGTCCCGTTGCTAGGCAACATCCAAGCTGCAGCCTGCTCCTTTGTGTGCCTCTGAGCAGAGCGCTCCGACCAGCCACGAGGACTGTGTCCCTTTGGTCGCCGACCAGGACACCGCCTTGCCTCCTGCCAGGCCACCGGGCGGCCCGTGGTGCGACGCACTCTGGGGTGGCCTCACCTCAAGTTCTGGGGGCAGTTTTAGGTGACACAATATAAGAAAGACATTAAAGTGTTAGAGAGCATCCAAAGGAGGGAGGGACGTGAGGATGGTGAAGGCATACAAATAGTGGATGAGGTCACTTGGTCTGTTCAGCCTGGAGAAGACGAGACTGAGGAGAGATCTCATTGCAGTCTACAACTTCCTCCTGAGGGGAAGAGGAGGGGTGGGCACCGATCTCTTCTCTGTGGTGATCAGTGACATTTCCCAAAGGGAATGGCCTGAAGTTGTGTCAGGGGAGGTTGAGGCTGGATATTAGAAAAATGTTTTTCATGCAGAGGGTGGTTGAGCACTGGAACAGGCTCCCCAGGGAAGCAGTCATGAGACCAAGACTGGCAGAGTTCAAGAAGTGTTTGGAGAACACTCTCAGGCACATGGTGTGATTCCTGTGGCTCTCCTGTGCAGGGCCGGGACTTGGACTTCGATGATCCTTGTGGGTCCCTTCTGGCTCTATTATTTTGTAATTCAATAGTAGTGAATAGTAGTCCACTGGGTGAACATATAATAGTAAGTGCTAATATGAACAGGAATGTGTTTATCTTATGGTCAATATCCATGTTTTCACCATGGAGATCTTGAGATGATACTTTTGCCAAGGGCAGGCAAGTGTATGTGTCTAGACTTCTATGATATTTTTTATCCTTGCATATAACAGCTTCTTCAATTTTTTTTATTAGATATTGATCACTGTGATAGCAGCTGAATATTTCTGTAGAGTGGCTGAAAAGTATAGAATACCTAAAAATTAAAACGTCTCATGTTACAGATATCCTATATGTATTATAATAATAACCAGGGAAGTTTATTGAACTCTCTTCTCTCTGAGGCCACTGCTTCATAATTCCATAGAAGATCTGATTTTTGCTTGACCTTTTGAAAAAGTTTTATTTATGAAACTTAGTGAAATCACTTGAAGAACTCAAAATATTAAGTAGCTCTCTCTTTCCAAATATCTACAGTTATAGTCAAGAAATTGTTTTTTTTTCCTAAAATCAAAGCTTGTCACAGTTACCTCTGATTCCTGTAGAATAAATGTGTGTTTTGCTAATCATTTGACTTTCCTAGTGAATTTGAATGTTTTTTCTTCCCTTCAGGTTTGATTATATCACTTTGGCTTATAGCTACTTCAGTTTTTATCAGCTGACTATTTGCCTAACTAAACAGAGCATTAACTACACCAAAGGGATTATAAATTATTATTATTATTACAGCAAGTGTGATATAACTGAAGGTAGTTAAGTGGTACTGGTGAAAGATTTCAGAAAAAAAAGGAAAAAATCAGGCTTTGTTATAACTCTCAAAAAGAGAAATAATGAAGATAAACATAGCCTTTGAAAGCAAAAGTTTAAGAAGCTTTTAAAAAGTTGCTGCCTGTGTATGAAAGTCAAATTATAGGAAGAAAACCCAAAACAACAATTACTGTGTGTCTTTCAAGCAATAGTGAAGAACATGCTTCAAGTGCAGTATGTACAAATACAAGGGTCAACACTCTGAGTGAGAGGTCTCTCTTCTACTGGAGATTGACAGCCATGGCAGAGCAATCTAAGACAGAACAATATTTTCAAGACTGAAAAACAAGAATTTATTTGAATTTTAAAGTTCTACTATACCAAGAAGCAGAAAAGTTCAGTTCTTAGTGCAAGAAAAATCTGTAATGCAAACCGGTCAGGAAGCTTCTTCTCAAGGCAAGTAGTGAAAAAATCCCATTCCATTGTATTCTTACAATGCTGAAAAAATGCATTGTGAGTATCACATCTGTTAGAATACGTTTAGTGAATATGACAGAGTGATTATTTCTACTTGTCACACCACTTATGTTCCCATCTGTGAATATAAATTATAAATAGACTGTGACACTGAGGTTTTCCTTCTAAGTCTTCCTACATTCCTCACTGCAGTAGCCATCAACTTTCTTTTATCAAAACTGAAATATGTTTTATTCTTTTTTCTTTTTTCTTTTCCTCTGCTAAGATATAGTGCACCTAAATGATTTTCTGTTGTGTTTTTATTTATGACAGAACATGTATCTAAACAAGCATTTAGAAAAAAAAAAAATCAGTAAAAATATGTATAAAGAGAGAAAAAAATATTTTTTGTGTTAGTGAGAGTCCACCAAAATTCACTTTTAGATTTACATCACTACAAATTATTTTACCTTACAACTGTGTCTAATTGTTATTTTTCAATAAACAATAAATATGTATTTCTGATTTCATTTGCATTTCTATTTCAGATTGCTTTCATTTGTAACAGGGAAAGTTCTCTTTTTCTTTAAGAGTAACTAAACATTAAAAAAAAAAATACTCACAGCTCTTGAAATATGTTATTTGATATTTTTTCATTAGTTTATATCCTTTGGGAGATGTTTCATAAAGGTCCTGGAAAGGAATTTGTATGACCTGAATTTTTCATCTCCAGTACGGCTCACTACGTATCAACAGGTCATTCTTGGTTTCTTCTTTTTTTATGGTTACAGAGCAATGGCATTCTTGGGTAAATTACATCTTGTCACACTGCTAAAAACAACATAGAGGCTCAGTTCAATTGTCTAGATGTAGGCACCTTGAGCTTTCTAATCCACATTACAGTCTCTAGAATATCTGCCCAAGAATGGCAGAGAGGAATCAGAAACACACTCTTGAAGAGCAGAAGAGAAACTAGAAGAACTAGCTAAGTGTCTGAAATGGTGCTAGAAACCTAGATTTAAGCAGCAAATGGTGCTCAGGAACATAAGCTCTCATGTAGGTATCTACAAATGTTTACACTTAGTCAGAACAGTCATATCCCTTTGCAGACACAGTTGTGCTTCATAAAGATGCTTCTCACCATGGAATGGAGTGGGTTGGGGTTTTTTTTCTGTTGGTTTATCAATTTCCTTCAGTCTGATTTCTAGTGTATAGATCCCTTAAAGTTACACCATATGGTAGATGGTTGAAAAGGGTGAGGAGTGAGCTGTAGAACTGCTTTTATAGTCAACCTATTCTTGACTAGTCCTTGACAGGATGTCTGACATATTCACACCACCATATATAGCTCACTCCCTCACAAAAATGGAAAAGGGTGTCCTCAGAGGACAAACTTCAACCAGGCTTGAATAATGTTTGGCAGAGCTCTCCATCAGTCTGATTCAGGATTAATGGTTATTCCTGTGTGCAGTGCCCATACAAGATAAAAAAGATCATATGTTTCTGAGTGCATATGTGTGCTACTGTGTGACTCAATTAATTGAATGTACATGTAATAAAATAGGACTTTTGTAGGGACAATTGATTCAAGTTTCAGAATTTTTTGAGCTCTGGCAGCATCTAACATCAACACTGTTAGCACTATTTCTCCAACATTTATTGATCTGGGCTTGTCATGATAATTCTTTTATATTAAATAAGTGTGCAGTAGTCTTCATTGTTTCATAATGTTGATTTATTAGTTAAGTCCTTTATTTTTGAAAATTTCTCTTCAATTATAGAAAAAAATCTTGCACTTTTGTGGTTTTGCTGTTCTTGCATAGTTTGCTTAGTTGAGAAATAATGGGAGTACTATTGTATTACTTTAGAGTGCCAAAAGGAATATGATGAGTAGACAGAAGAATAAGACTTGTTTTTGGTAGTTATTACCTAGATGTTTTTATTTAAGACAGGTGTGAATACAGAAGACATCAAAGCCGGTCAGAAAGTGCAATTATTTTCAAGTCTGAAGCAAGTCTGAAAGTTTGCTTATTCTTCCTCATATTCCAAATGTGCTGCTTGCAATTTATTTCAAAGGGTGAAAGCTTCACAACAAAAACATGACAGAAGAAGGTTAGAAATGGAAAGTGCTAAGAGCTGGCATATCTACTTAGTAAAAGCAGAATTAGAAATCTAGCTGGGAATCTGCACATTTGGAGTGCTAAGGCTATAGAAAACTACCCTTGCAGATCTTCCACTCACATCTTCTGAGGATGACTAAGCACTGCAGAGGTGGCTGTATAATAGCAGTAGGAGTGGAAGGATTTTGAATGCTAAAGCAAACACTGTTTGAAATGTCAGATAGGAAACTCTAAGATGTCTCTCTTTTGCCTAGAGGTAGGCATTCCTATGGAAAAGTTTGCACTTATTATTCATGAAGCACATTGTTGAGTGTGCTGGTTTTGAAGTAAATCTAAAGCATAGCATTGTACCAGCTACTATGAAGAAGATTAACTCCATCCCAGCCAAAACGAGCTATGAAATTACAGCTCTGTAAGGAGCACTGTGGAAGGCCCTTACAACTTCATGATTATAGTGGGTGAAAGTTTCCCATGACTTATTTTTTGCTAGTGGTAACTAAAGCATGAATAATTGCCTTAGAGTAGTATTCTTGTTGAGACATAGATGAGCAACAGTCATGCATCCTCATATTCTCATCTCATCATAGGATAAAGGAGCAATAAGAATTTCATAGGAATTTTTATTATGATCAACCCTAACACACTGAGGCTAAAGAGGAAGCTCCATGGCTACTTTTTCTTCCATTAGTTAGTACAAGAACTCATTAAGTCTTCTCTCCTGGATTAGAATTTTGGGGTTACAAAATACAAGGAAACCAAACACCCCTTTTGTTCACTCCTGTTTCAAATCTCTTTTCTTTCAGCTAAATCCTGACAATGTTTTTATTTGGTGTTAGTCTGAACATGGCATTTTGTTTGATCTGTTTCATTCCACAGATAGTAACGACCAAAATCTTTCAGTAAGAGAAATTTAGAGTGGACTTCCTATTGCCAAGAAGCAACAGAAAAAATCGAATAACACTTTTTTTTTTTTGAATGCTTTTAACAATGTATTAACAGCAAATATGATTTATTATGATTAAAAGTATAGAACAAGGTAGTTCATTTGAAGGAGAATTGACCACCTCCTAGTTCTTTGTGTCTTTTAAATATTGCTAACTTGAATGTCAGACTGCAGAAGGCTTTGAAAGTAAATCTGAGAAGGTCTATCCAGGAAAAAAAATTGTGCCATAATGTATCAGAACAGATTTTTCAGCTCTGTCAGTGGATCTTGCTGATATATACCCTCAGAGAACCAGACTCAGTTAATAAATACTTCAGTATATTCAGCCACCTTTTATTTTTACCTGGAGCATTAAAAAGTTCCATGCAGCTATAAAAGCCTTCATTTCATAAATCTAAAGAAAAAAGAGTGTAGATGCTCAGTGTGCATACAAAGTACAAAATCTATTGTATCTGTAGTACATTATCTATTCCATCTATTGTAGGAGACATTAATTGGTAAAGGTTCAAGTTCATCAGTAAGTCTTGGATCAATTCTTAAATGCCCACAAGTATATGTAGCATCAGACTATATGATTTGTGCCCTTTCAGTATTTTCTTCTTAAAAAAATATATATTGTGAACTGCAATACACACAAGCTAACTTAAAAAAAAAAACAAAAACAAAAACAAAAACACAAAAAAAAAAAAAAAAAAAAAAAAGACAAAGGAAGTATAAGTGCTGACAGCTTCCATATATGTTTTCAGTCATCTGCCACTATCCCTGTCCCTTTCCCTCTTTGCCACACATGAAAAGGAACTTCTCAGCAAGATGTCTACAACATAGTTAAGCCTACAGACATTTCTGAGCAACCTTTCTTATGGGGTGGATATGAGATCTTTTGCATCTGTTTGGAAATGAATCACCAACAGAAGCACCAGCTGTGCTAAAACAGTCCCATCCAACAACAAAATGAGAATGTAGACTGAGAGGATAAAACTTTTTTTCCCAGTTTATTGAAGATTGTGAAAGTGATAATGCAGATGAGGCAAGCAGGTTGTATTTAAGAAGGATTTGATGTGTCTGACTTCAGCGGGAACGTGGATAGATGGGGAAGCTGAGGCTCTGTACTGGACTGTACAGGGAGAACAGTGCTTTCTTTGGGAGGAGAATGCCAGCCTGCAGCCATTAGGGACTGCCCTGACCACTTCTCCCACGCCATCTTTATCTCAGTGTCACTCCATGTCTCTTTATTACTCTTCCTGTCTCCTCCCATTACACTTGTGCTTTCAATAGCTCCTTTCACTTTTCTTACCGGTGAGCCTATAACTTCCATAGTGTTTACCCATTTCCTACTCATATGTAGGAAACTGACGTGTTTGTTTTTAAGCTCTGCCTCAGACCAGTGTCTGACCTTTCCATTTGGATCATCAGCTCTATCCAATGAATGTGCTTAATTGTGAAACCCATCGATATGGCTGATTTAGGTTAAGCAAATTTAGTTTGAATTCACTTTAGAAGGAGCTGCTCACCTGCTTTCTTCCCCTCTGAAAATTAATTAGCAATGTATACAGTTTTGGATTAACTTTCTTTTTAATTTGCTGCCTGCTTAATTAGGTTGCTGTAGGGAGGGAAGTTTTGTACTGGTTGCTAGCATTGTAACACAGAGATAATGTAGACAAAAGAACAATCATCAGAACAATGTGACTGATAATGTAGTCTTGTATTCATTTTCTCCTCTGGAAATGAAAATATGTGTTCTTTCTTATTTTGTAATGTGGGCTGTTTCACTGAGCTGGTTTACAATACAACTCCAACAGTTACACCATTAGCAAATGTCAGAGCACTTGTAGAAACATGGAGCTGAGAAAGAAAGCATAATCAGAATCAAAAAAACTTCAGTTCACCCTCAATTAGATATCTCTATGTGGATGGATGACAATCCCTCTACACATTGTTTGCTACATTGACTAGAAACTTGATTCACTTGCGAGAACACAACATTTTTAGTGGAATTGGAGACACAGTAGGATGATTGACCTAACCTCTAGTGAGTCTAGTATCCTGGGGCAAAGCAAGAATAGGTTCAAACTGATATTTTCAAGTCCTGTGTTGATGTTTTGCATGGCACAGGGTGTTTCAAATGGTTCTACACATTTAAGTTTTGGCAATTGAATGAAGTGCCCAAGTTTATGTATAAAAATTACATTGCAAACAGATGCATTTAGATTTTGAGTATCACTGAAGATGTTGAAAGGGCTAAGCCATACTGTAAAACACTGTCCTTGCTGTATCTGCGGATCCAGGTTCAGATTTTTTTTTTTACTTTTGTAGTATACTTACCAAAAGAGGAATGACTTATTCAGAAAACTGGCAGATCACCTAACCTTGTAAATGTGGAGATTTTTTCTCAGAAACCTGGTTGACAGTCAACTCTCTATTACCTCAGAATCTGTTACCTAAAACTGGAAGACCACAGTCACGCATTTTGGTATTGGTTAAGTAATTTTTCACGTTAGATAGGAATATTAGAAAGAACAGTCAAAACCTATTCAAAATGTTCAGAGAAGTAAACCTACAATTACAGTCAGATGTGAACAGATTTTAATGGACTAAGTAGTAGCTATTTGGATATTTCTGTGTTTCTAAGACCACATGTATACTTTAATTTCTTTTTTATTTTTTTATCCAGATCCAACACTTCATGTTATGTTATCTGTTGTCTTGATTTTTTTTTTTTGTTTCTTCATGTATTTTAACTTTATATAACCAAAGTAGTAACAGCAGTAGTAACAAAAATAAGTAAACAAAAGATTCCTAATGGACACCAAATGGTGTACTAATAGGAGACAGGAATAAAAGAGTACTTTCACTTTTAGACCTATTCCCTTAAGACTTTAGTTGAAGTGTTTGACCTGTGTTAAAGAAGTTTATGCTTTGTGTTGTGTATCATTAAGCAAAGAAAGATACATTAAGGATATGATGTCTACTAAAAACTATCAGAGTTATTCTCAGAAATGTCAGGCATCTATCAAAAATCCTTGGCTTGGCAAGCTCATTATAATTAGAAAATGTTCTGAATATGAACCTAAGTATTTCTTTATTTTCATGCAAGTGATATTACTATCAGTGTCAAGAAAAACTGCAATAAGTATTGCTACTCTTCAGTTGCCATCCTGAAGCAGCCATACACAGAATAGAAAAGAGTTTTTTAAATTATGTTGACAGTTCAGACAGGTTCTTTATGCTGTGGGCTTTTTTATTCCCTTCAAAAATGAGAATTTGAAAGTAAAATTATTACTTCTTTTTTTTTTCCTATTTTTTTTCCCAACAAGACTTTGTTTTTCCTAGTCCTATTGTAATCAAGGTACCTCTCACAGTGATGAAAGTTCTCATGATTGCAAATGACCTGTATGCTTCAAACGTTATCAAGATTGCTCAGTTAACATGCTTTTGTTGAAGTGAAAGAAAGTAAAGTTTCTGCAGCAGTGAACTGTCTTGGTCACAGACTATTCAGCACAATCCACACAGCATTATAGAATGTTAAGGGGTTGGAATGGACCGTAAAGACCAACTAGTCCCAAGCCCCCAAGGGCAGGGACACCTCCCACTGGACCAGGTTGCTCAAGGCCTTATCCAGCCTGGCTGTGAACACTGCTAGGCTTGGGGCACCCACAACCTTCCTGGGCAACCTGTTCCAGTGTCTCACCACCCTCACAGTAAAAAATGTCTTCCTAATATCTAACCTAAATTTCCCCTCTTTCAAACTGTACCCATCGCTCCTTGTCCTATCACTAGGATTCCTGACAAAGAATCCCTCTCTGGCATCCCTGTCAGACCCCATCAGATACAGGAAGGTTGCTATGAGGTCTCCAAACAACTTTCTCCTCTCCAGGCTAAACAGTTCCAACTTTCTCAGCCTCTCTTTATAGGGTAGATGCTCCAGGCCTCTTATCAACTTCATGGCTTTCCTCCAGACTTGCTCCAATAATTCCATGTCCTTGCTATAGTGGGAACACCAGAACTGTACACAGTACTTCAGGTAGGGTCTTGCAAGGGTCAAGAAGATGGGGAGGATCTTACATCATGTGTAAGAACAAAGCACACAAATACAACCACATCTCTCAGACTCAGTCATATGGTGGTCTTCATTGTTTATGGAAATATTTTGATTTGCATTAAATTCTTCATCAAAATGCACTTAAAATTTCTCTACACATATTCCCTTTCATCCAAAAAGCATATTGGATTTATAGCAAAACCCAGGGACTGTTGCCAACATTAGATACTTGTTACACACACCATTCTGCTAGAAAATTTCTTCCAGCCTCAAAAGCTTGTAACCAAAAGAGCAGTGCATTCTAATGTCAGGAAAAAGGAAGTATCACTTTCACTATTTACAGGTGGTAAGATATAGCCAGTTAAATTTTCAGTAGAAGCCATGTTTGTTCATTTACACATTTGTATAAATACCTGACTCAATGAAAGCTTATCCCCAAATCACTTTTCATTTTACTGACGATAAAATAATCCTTTAGATAATGTGGCTTTTTCAGACACATTTGCATCATGTGTTACACGGCACTGAGTTGTCTTACTAAAGTAATGAGAGAGTACTGGGATTTCTCCACACAGTTGAAAGCATTATTTGACATTAAAAAATTATTTTTTGAAATAATGACTATGCCAACTCTGAAAATACACGTAAGATATTCACTCTTCATAGATATCACTGAAACACATTTTACTTATCTTTTATCTCAAACTTTTAGAGAAATAAACATATATGGATTGTTTTAGCACTTTCTTCAGGGTGAAAGGTCTTTAGTTTAAAATTCCTATATAAAACTCAGTGAAAAAGCAACATTTTTTAGTTCAGCTTTAGTTCTTGTTATTTCATGTCATGAAGTTGGGATTTAGTAATATTTTTTCATCATTTCCATTCCATAATACTGTATGTGAGGGGATCTGCTAAGCAAGTAATAATGACTTTGTTATGCATGTAGGCAATACCATCAGTGATAAATATTTTCCCAGAGATTTAAAGCCATATATTTTTACTTTGACTATTTCCTTATTTTCTTGGTCATTTTCTCTTTTAACAACTTCTCTATTGCACATGTGTTTAATTTCTCTTCCCAGGTGTTTGGTTTGTCTTTTTTTAAAAAAAAACAGTCAAATTTCTAAGTTATACCTGGTGTTTTGGTAATGCTAAAAAATCTCTTTTGTACATGTAATTACTTTGGGGGTTTTGGTTTTGTTTTGGTTTTTTTTTTCCTCCCCACTGTTAATGGTGAAAAACTGCTACCTTGTTGGTGATAACAGCAATAATGTCAGAGTTTTCCTTTGGCTACCTTCAGACACCAAACAGTCCAAATGAAACATTTCCCAGGAAACAAGAGTACAGAGCTCAGACTGGTCATGACTACACTTCCCTCTTCTCCAGGTTCCATTGGTATGGTGCAAATAGAGTGGATTGGTACAGTGAACAAAATAAATAGAACCTTACTGGTAGCCAGCTATTTTCAGAATTATTTGTAGATTTATATGTTTTCCCAAGGAGAGATTTGATGAGCCCATCTCTCTTGACTAATGCATAACCACGATTTACATAAAGTGCTGTGTTGCTTAGAAATTATCAGTGTCAATATCAAATGTTGACACCACAACTATTCATGGAAAGGTGCCACTTTTGAAGAGACTCAGGTAGTTGTGATATTTACTCCGAGCTGCAGAAAACGCAAGTACAAGTCTTTGTCCATTTAACATCTTATACAAAGTGGAAAATTCCCAACAAAAAGAATTAGACAAAGTGTAGGTAGTCAGGCTAGCACCTCAGCAATTAAGATACTAGAATCTGGTACTCTAGTCTACAAACTATTGGGTCTTCCATGTTCTTACTTTGTCTGTGGAAGGTAATGTACTTTAAAGAACAAACAAACAAAAAAATTAAAGAAATTTCATTGTTAGGAAAACTGTTTCCTGTGCAGCTCTAAAAGTTGATTTTCCACTAGTATTATCCATGAGTACATGGAGAAGGATTTTTCTATGTCACACTCAGACACCAAAACTGTCTAGTTGTGTATATATGTTCTGAGGAGAAAGAAAGTTTTAAAGGAAGCGTCTAGGAAAGTTATGAGAAATAAAGAGAGGATATACCTTTGAAAACTAGGTGTCTTAGGTTACAATGTAAGATGTAACAAAAAGCATGTATTCTAATATCATCTTCACAAGCTGTTAAAGCAGGTGGGGCAGTGTTTGTTATCTCCTACCATGGCTCATCCCTGGTAACTCCCTCCGGGAGCTATCTCTGTTAATGGGCAATCAAGGACCCACTGCATGATTTACAGGATTACATCATCCCATTGTGAGATGCTCCACCCAGGGGGAGGAGCCAAGCATTCCCACCTGGATATGATCTGGGGTTTGGAACAGCACAAGGGGCTTTTACCTGCTGGATTCCCTGAGGACAAGGGTTTCCACTGGACCTTCAGGTGAAGACCAGACCCTTCTACAGGGTCACTGCTTCAACAGAACCATTTAATCTGGACTGCTACCACCACCCTGACTAACAGAGTGTGAGGTTGTATCCCGACTCTGTCAGTGTTCTTGTAGTATTGCATTTATTTTAATTTTCCTATTAAATTATAATTCTGACTTGCGATCTCCCACTGGTTTGTTTTCTAACTAGTACACTTAGGAGAGGGAAATCCTTACCACTTCAGTGGATTTATGCCTAAATTAGTCATTAATGGACTTTGTTTCTAGTGGGTAGTGAGAAAACATGACTTGGAACAAGTTAATAGAATTTTTTTTATTTTTAACAATAGGGAAAACTGTATCAGTTATGTTGCTGCCTCATGTAAAGGGAGGATCAGAAGAAAATGAGACAACACAGGAAATGGAGAAGACTATTCTATTCAAAGGTCTATTCAATTGATCTGAAAATAAGAAAGAAAATATCATATCTGAGACAGAATGCCGCAGGGACAAATGAAGGCAGAGTCACAAGAAACAGAAAAGAAATCTTGATCCATTGAAAGGAATTAAATCAGTGGTAATATAACAAAGTTGTTGCTGATATATATAGGATGCTGTGAGAGCTTGGGGAGGATCTGATAATGTTTTAGTGACTGGATGAAAGAAACAGTTGTTTGGACATACAAAAGGAGTGTGGTGGAAACACCCCTGAAGTTAAAAGATTGCTTTATGAAGGAAAAGGACTTACTTCTCAGTTACTGGTGCTGCTGTGAGGACTGATTCCATGGGCAGTAGCCCTTACTCTTCTACACTGGGGCTTCTGAAGTGTCCCCCCCGCTGGAGATATTCAAGAACAATCTGGTCAAAACCCCATGCCACGTGCTCTAGGATGACCCTTCTTGACCAGGGAGGTTGGACCAGATGACCCACTGTGGTATCTTCCATCCTGACCCATTCTGTGATTCAGATGACTTTTCCTCTGCCTGGTTAGGCACCTAAGAGAGAAAGGCATCATAACTGCAGGTGACAACATATGGCCTTGGAACTAAGAAAATTACTTAATGTGCTACAGAGCATCAGGACAATCTCTTTCCAATAACAGAAATCTAATTTATGTTCTGATATGTTTTTCCTCTTTCTCACCACTGTTGCCTGGAAGTCAGTCATAAAACCTCTTTACGTGTTGCACACTTTCAAATAAAATTTAAGAAAGAGAATGCTGTGCACACAGTTCAGTCACCCATATGAGTTCAGACTCTCATATGAGTCACCCATATGAGAGAGAAACCTACTGACATAATTTTGTGGTCTGTCACATCAACAGTTTCACCAAGTTTAGGAGCTAGTAAAAATTTGAGTATGATCAGAAACACAGCTTCTTCAGTGACTATAGCTACTAATATTGCATGTTTTGAATGATCACTGTCATTTTTGAAAGTGTTGCAATTTATATAAGTTATGATGTAGTATATACTTTATTTAAATTTGAATTCCTGTTTTATTTCAGATCCTTGTTACATCATATGAAAATTCTTAAATAAAATTGTTCTGAATCTTTTAAATATCTAATAAAATTAATTAAATTTATTAAATATTTAACTTTAGCTGCGATGTAAATTTAAAAAATTATCCAAGTTACATGTAAGTAAGGCAGGACCATTTCTGGAAATTCTGTTGAACTTCAACTTTGAAAAGTATCATCTTCTACTATTATTTTCAAAATCAGATATCTACTTTGTGCTTAAAGTCTCATGTTGTAATACAAAAGCATCAACTAAGGGAGAACACCAGGTCCCCATGATTTAACTGCTACAGCTAATTCTATAATGCGTTACCCTCAGTTAATTCACCAAGCCTATGTGTCTAACCTATTTCAAATCATATCAAAGGAGGACAAAAACAATGTTTGGCACAAACATAGAGGGAATTAAAATTTAGGGGACAGCAATGTGAAAATGTACTGAATAAAGCACACATTAAACTGAAAATCATGTAAATCCTGTAGTGGGCAGGAATGGAGCATGTCCTGTACACAGAACTTTGATTTATCATTGCAGTAGTTGCAACTGTAACCATCTCATTAAATTATAGGAAACAGACACAATTAATCCAGTCCTATAAAACAAAGATTTATTGTTCCCCCCCTCATAGGGTCTTTCAGGCCTTTGATCCAGGCCTTGGCAATTTAGTAATTCACACGTATTTTTATCCTCCTCTTCCTTCCTCCATGAATGACAACGAAAGCTTCATAATCCTACCTTAATCTGGTTAATTCAAAGTTCCTTGAAGGAATGTTAAATGGAAAAAATCTTCAGAAAAAATTTATGGAGTGACTCCTTAAGGTGCTACAGACAGACAGTGTGGTGGTCTATGAAAAATGGAATCAATTTCAAAGAGCCTTGTGAATCGCTATCTGGTCTGGTTGATTAGAGCTAGCACTTGATAACCTGTAGTGAACAGCAGGACTGAGCTAGAATAATGTATAAAATAATACTGTTAAAATTTCTAGAAAAGGGGAAACAGGAAGTCATTAAGAGGATATGTAGGATGAAAGGGAAAATATGGATAAATGTTCATGTAGATAACCACAAAAATACTTTGAAGAGACCAAAGGAGACAGCATTTATATCACCTAGATCAGAGAAGATACTCTGACACTAAGAAGAAAATGAATGCAACTATGAAATCAAGTCTAGTGGAAGTACGGAGTCAGAAGTATTACATCTTGGAATAGCATAAACAGTGCTGAAGAAAGACCTGAAAATATGAAACTCTCTACATTACTCTGAATGCTGCATCATGCGGTACCTAACCTTTTACAGGCTTTGCTAGAAATACTTTTTACACAAAGTTTTCTGAAATTTTATCACTGCAGAAGTGAAAATACTTTTTGAGCTTCTTCATCATTAAATCAGACAGGAACATTTCTTTCTTCATATCTTCATATCAGAAGTGTCAATGCTCTCTCTTATCTCCACTAGAACAAGAACTAGACTCCCAAAAGTAAGACACTAGTTTTTTTATGCCTCTCTGCCTCTCATTCTGTTTACTGTTCCATCTTTTTTGATGCTTTTCTCAAGGGGAAAACCTCAGCAAACAATACATCAAAGACCACAGGTTTCCTCTAACATCATAGCAGTGGTTTGGGATGGTAACTAAGATGTAAACTCTTTACTACAGATTAATGTTGGGTTTTTATTTTATTTTTATGTGCTGCCTCTAGCTAGGTCAGGGTCTAGAAATACTCAGGTAAATATGGAATAAATGGAGGAATATAAAATAGCTTTTTTGTTTGCAAATATATGGGGATATATATGTAGAGAGAGAGAGAGAAATGTATTTATATTTCTTAAAGCTATGCTGCCTTTAAAACATCTGGAGAAAAAAAGATTTTGTTCTCTCTGGATGGGTAATTCTTCTAGTAATTTACAATTGATGGTAAAAGTATAAGAGAAGCTGTGCATGTACTCCCTAACGACAGCTAAAAAATTTAACTGAGCACTCTCAGCAGAACTCTTGCCTACCTTTGACAGCTACTACTAAACAGCTTGAAGATATTTCCCAGTGATAATTCTTTTTAAATACTGCACCCACACACAAGAATCACTATATATCACCTCTGGAGAATCTTTATTGAATAAAATATCTACATGTGAACAAAGGAACCATGTGCACTGGGTTTGGCTGGGTTGGAGTTCATTTTCCCATAGCAGCTGTCACAGTGCCCTGCTTTGCACTGGTAGCTGGAAAGGTGCTGATAACACCACAGTGCTTCGGGTACTGCTGAGCAGAGCTGGAACAAGATCAGTGCTGTCTCCCCAACATTCCTCCCCATCAAAAGGGGCTGGGGGTGGGCGAGATCCTGAGAGAGGACACAACCAGGCCGGCTGACCCAAATTAACCAAAGGAACTTTCCATATGACATCAGTTCAGATATAAAAGCTAAGGGAAGGAGGAGAAGGAGGGGTCTTCCAAGATTTAAGATGCACTTCTTTTCAGTTGACACATAATTAAGTATTTTGGACATAAGTAGCAGCAGAGGTTACCAAGTAACCTGCTACTATTTTTCTGCCTACATTCATATCACACTGAAACCTCTCTCAAAAGAGAACATTTAATTTCTTATGACTGCCAAGGATGTGGAAGCTTCATAAAGTGCAAGGATTCCTCTCAGTAATCATATTATTAACAGAATATTTGAAAAAAACTTGGTGCACATATAGAAAATCTTGAAAATGTCATTAGATTATATTATTTTTATCAAACTGTGTCAGAAATACGGAAAATGTTTACTCCTAGTTCATTAAGTTCTCTCCCTTTGTCAGCAAAGAAATAACCTAACAGAGACAGAAAACAAATTTGGAAGTCTTGTCCACAGACAATCCAGAAATACAGACAGCTGTTTAGGTCCAGCTAAATGTGCTATCATACCCTCAATTTCTTACAGCACTGCTGCTTGAAAACATAGGGTTTTTACATCTCTTTCAAGGACAGAGGGAGTGCTTTTAATACCATAATTTATTATTGGATAGAAACAGCTGTATATCTCCAGACTCAGAAGTAAACTTAGTGTCTCTCCCTACCTTGCCTAGTAGACTTTGAAATTTACATCTCTATTCTTACATTTATTTGGGCATAGCAGCTGTTACATGGCATATTTCTGATAGTTAGATTCTGACTCTGAACAAGGCACATTTCAAGTGACATTATCTCCATTGGGAAAATATGGATAGGGGTCATCTAAATTACAAAAGTATAATTTAGGGAAAAACAACTCTTATTGCGTTATGTGTTGCACAAAAGGAAAGAGCATGCGATGTCACCTTCCAGCATATAATGTATAAATATATAGGGAACATAGTCTGAGATGCATTTAAATGTGTTAACTTTTTGTCTGGTTTTCTGTTTCACTGCCTCTTAGTATATGTGTTCTTATATGCATTTATTTTTAAACATATGATTGAACAAGGAAACAAATTTGAAAAGCATGTATTTACCTCTCTAGTCGATTACTTCTTCTCTGAGAAAGGGGTATTTAACTATCTGTCCTACCAATCAAAACTAATATAATTTCTCTCTCCTTTCTTTTAATATATTATTATTAGAAGTAATTATTTCTGTTATTATCATCTTTTTATTTTCCTTCATTTTTCCTATCTTGGAGAAAAAAATAATGGAAAAGGCTTAAGTAAAATAAGTAAATGATCTCTTTAGTCTTTTTAAGTTTGAATTTAGTCAGAGAGAGAATTTCTGTGTGTGTGTCTTTTACTGTTCCAAAATCTTCTTGGATTTTTTTCAAAGCTAATATTTTAACACTGTTGCCAGGAAGAAAAAAAAAAAATTGCAAGCACAAGCTGCTGTTATGAAAACATCGCTCTTGTAATTCCAGGCTTGTGTTTAGTGTCCCCATGAGTGCCATTCCAGCACCACTGGCTTCTCTTCTATTCTTGCAATTTCTGTTGATCATGTGTGCATGGCCTCTTCCATCTGCTGACAGTAGGTCAAAGAAATAAGCAACACTGGTAAATATTTTTTTTCACATAAATACCACTAAACTTTGAGTTAGACACACAAAAAAAATAATGTAAGGTTAAACTTACTGATATTTTCACTCCAGCAGTACTCATTTGTATAATATATGGAGAAAATGTCTTAGGAAAATAAAATTACTTGGATAATTTGGATGATATGATACTACTACATGTAGTTTTCTTAACAATTTGTTGCATCCAAGTTAAAAAGTAAATTATACAACCTCAAAGCAAGGTTGGGGAGAAGAAGAGAAATCCTATTCTAGTTAATATTAGTCAAGATTTATTGGTTAACCAACACTTAATTCCAATGTGCATTTTAAAAACACTTATGTGCACACATGGACACAGACACAGACATGCACATTAATTGAGACAGATGTACTTTACATATCCATAGTTACTGCAACTACCTTTTTCACTACATAAGCATAAATTAAAACCAAATATTCATGTTCAGAAAAATACCTATATAATTTCCTAACATCTGTGATAGCTTCCCCAAAGTAGCAATATTAAAGCAAGCTTCTGCAGTGGTAGCAGGATTTGTGCCTTCAGATCTTTGTTGGTCCCCACCTTGTTCATCCTGTTATCACCAAAACTGGCTCTAGCTCCTCACTTTGCATCTGCCTGAAAACTATAATTGACAGCTATAGCCCTGAGGCGTCTGGTATCACCATGTGCCTGGACTTCTTAGGCTCCATTTTTACTTTAGAGTCATAGACAAGTCATTCTATATAGAAAGACCAGTTGTTATGTCTGTCTGTATGTTTGTATTCCAAAGTGACTGTAACCATAGGCATTGCATTACACATTTGCATTGCACTGAAACTTGAAGGAATTTATCATTCTACAATTTGAAAAAAATATTTGCTCTCAAATTACAAATAGTATTTCTTCCCATCCCCCTGATCTCCCTTCTCTATATTTTTTCCCCTTCTGTTTCTTTGGGGTTTCTTTCAATGCAAACTGACTGTTTACCTTCATCTTCTTCATGTTTTTTTCTTTATGGGGATACAGGTCTGTGGAAAAAAAAAAAGAATCAAGTCCCATTACTTTACTGAAATGTACCAAACTATTTTTATAGATAAGCTTATACAGAATCATGAAAAACTTATTTCTCTCCGTTGTATTCAAGGCCTGAAAAATGAGAAAGTTATCAAATGTTTAAAAAACCCCTGTGACAAGTAGGAAGAAAAATTGTCTTAAGATCCTCTGAAATCATGTTGAAGTGCCTTTATTTTCAAGAGCTTTTTTTAATTAATATGTATTTAATACCATAATAATTTGGTTCTGATTCAACAAACTATTTGCCGTGTAGGAAAGATTCCATGCAGCAGTAGTATCACACTGATTACAGTAGCAGCTTTGGGTTGAGGAAACATGAAGAGCTGATATTTGGTCAGTAGATGCCTTAAAATGTCCACAACCAACCTTATTTTCTAACTCATATTTAGAAGAATACCCAGCGGGAAACAAAAAGGACATAATATCTTTAGACTGTTCATACATATGTTGGAGCAAATATTAGCTCTAAGCTAGAGTAATGTCTAAATATTCCAGCATTCATAAGACTACCCTGCGAATTACTGCTGATTTTCAATGGGATTTATTAAACTGTCCTATTTTAAAACTGTTTGCAAACAACCACAACAGTGCTGTATTTCTCAGTCGTAAAGATTTTAATATATAAGCACTATAAAGATTATAATGCTAAGGCTATGTTTGTAATACATCTCAGCTATGTTATTCCAAGGATTATGTCAATGAAAAAGTGAAATTGTATCTACTTGGTTTACCTGTGATAAATTCAAGCAATAGTAAATCTGGTATTGTCATTACAAACCCAAGAGAAATTAAAACTATTCCTATTTTGCATACACTAATGATTGCCATAGGGCAGTCTTAAAAGGTTTGGAGTGAAAATGGAGATGAAACTGAAGCTTGTGTAAGTTTTCAGATGGTAAGAAAAATAAACTGCAATTTCTAAAGGAAACTTTGGATGTAACTGCTGATGAGGAGTATTGAGAGGGCAGCTTCTAGACTAGATGGAAAACACCAAATTTGAAATTCAAGCTTTCATATTACAGATAGAGTGATAGTGATCTTGCTCTTAATTGCAGTTTGTGTACTTAAGCCTATCATAAGGAATTTTGACACTGAACTTATTTGACTTACCATTTTTTTTTAATGATAGCGTTTTTCAGTGCCACGACACTGTAAGTAAGACAATAGAGATGTCCATTTTGGATATAGCATGAGGGCATAACATAGGTAGCCTGGAAAAGGAGCAGCTTGTGTCACTTGTATCCCCCAGAAATTAGGCATCTAGATTTAATTAAATTCTCTAGTTATAGAGAAGCCCTCTGAAGACAGTGGAAGACAACCTCAGAAGAAAATTTATCCTTTCTTGTAGCAACTCTCAAAAACAGATGGACTCCCTCTTCTTTTTACTTTCTCTCTTATTCTTTTACCAGAAGGAAACCGTTTACCTGAGTCTATATACCAAATGAAGGTGTCTGAAGTTAGAGAAGATGGATTCCTCCTTGATGGATTCACTATGTGCTCGCTGTGTTCCTAGCCAGAAGTAAGCTTTCAAATAAATATCAGTTATGACTTACTGCTTTTGTTTACTTGTTTTTGTTATAAGTAAAACATGCTTCCAAAAGGACTGCAGAATATTATCGATAACCTCTCACTGGTTAAAAAAAAAGAGATCAGAATGTTTGGAATTTTTTTTGTCGTTTGTTCTTTGTTTTGGGGTTATTTTTTAAAGACTATATTTGAGCTAGTCAGACTAAAGTCCTGCCCTAATCAAAACAAGTGCATTTATTGTTCATCATAATTTGAGATGTTTATGGTAGGGAGAGCTGAGTGTACACATAAACAACTGGGTAGATGAACTTCATCTGGTAATATCCCATCCACTAACATGTGCACACATGGATGGGGAGAAGAAGACATAAAAAAGCATTACAAAGATATTCATTTTATACCTATGTAGAAACATAAGAAGTCTATACATTGTAGTCCAAAAAATCATGGAGTGCAATGGGTAGGTGGTCATTGACACCTGCAAGATTTAAATCAAATTCTGTAGTACCCATACATTTTGCAGAAAAAATGTGCTGCCTTCTTTATGAAGAGTATGTTTAAGGGTTTATTTGCCCATCTTTAATCCATTCTACTGAGGGAAATATTTCAGCAGAGGAAAGAGGTACATCCTATTCAAAAGGGCTTCAGTGATTCCTTGTATTATGCAGATTTATTTCATTGCTCTTGAAGAATGATATTCAAAAAGCAAACACTAACCTGTATGAAAATGAATATGACGAGTACCAAATACTTGTCTACTGTTGAACTTGTTTCTCTGTTCCAGAAATCTTTCTGAGTTAATTTCATCTGGATTACATATATGCCTTGTTTTGTAAAGGGAAAAGTACTTGAGTTATACACTGCATTACATGCTAATTCATCTCTAAAACTAGGAATTAACATGTATATGTATCTGCACTAGGATCTTTCTCAATCATTTTTCTAAGTGTTCAAAAATTATCAAAACCAATATGATTTTAATTTTAATGTGTCTTTTCTATTTGTGAAACAGGATCTCCTTATGTTCTACATATTAAACAGAAAGACTGAACAGAAATTCTAAGCTTGTGTACAATTTGGTGGAAATTCAACAGTGAATAGCATGAAAAGATTTTAACATAGAACAATTTTTTAAAAAACACTATTTCTAGTGGAAGGATCCCAACTAAGTCATGATAAAAAGGTTATAGATGCAAGAATGTAAAAACAACATAAAGTCATACCATCATTAGCTTTGGTGCACAGTAAGACCTTTAAGAGCATCATTAGTGCAATTATTTTTGTCCAAAGAAGATGGTGTCTTAGAATTTTTGCACATTTGAATAGGCTTAGAATACATAGATCTGATGATTTTGTTCTAAATACTATTGTGTATTTGTTTTTGAAAATAAATAAGTTAAAAACAAACAATAAAAAAAATACACCAAACCAGGATATTGGAAGAACATCTTCCTATTTCACAGTTCCTGACCAAAAGGAATATTGTGGTAAAATAAGGATAAGACTTATTTCATATGCAAAATAACTGTGAGATAATGATACAGCAGGTACCTATTAGCACTATACGGGGTGCTTGATGACTTAGAGATTTGCATTTGGTAAATGAATCATGTCACAGAATTGATTCATGAACTGTCTTGTGGTGACAGGCACTATTTAATTGCTAGCATGCTTAAGAAAGTCTTGGGTGATGAAGACACCCTACAGGAAAGATTTCAAACATGCAGACATGACCTATGTCCTACTGTTTGCTTTTTGGGGCTCTGGCTCTGTTTAATTTACAAACTCTTTATGTGGTCAAGGCCAAAATTTTCGTTCTTCTTTTCCTGAAAATAATTCAACTGCGAACTTCATGGCTCAGTCTAGTATTTTTTTACAGAGGACACTGTTAAATTTTCAGAATCAAAGGCCTAAATGAGAGGTAGAGAAAAATCCTAATATGGCAGCTAACTGCAGTATACGATGCAAATATGTATCCCGATATATATAATGGAAAGAAATCTTTATTACTTTGTAAATGTTGACTAATTTAAAGGAAAAAACATATTCGAAGACAAGATTTCTCTGAAAGATCATATGGATTATTACTGAATTGCTGCTGTTAAATTTCCACAAGGACTTCTTCAAAGGGGAGGAGAGAATCTTTGATAATTGGGGCTCAAAGTGACACCTGTATGAAACTGCTGTAAAGAAACTCCAAAATATATTTAAAAAAAAACAAGGAAAAA
>VZTI01000714.1:255067-269333 GCA_013397865.1 Struthidea cinerea | reverse complement strand
TCTCCCGCTTTTTCTTTTTTTTTTTTTTTTTTTTTTTAACTAACAATCTTCCTTGCTTTCCCTTTTTCTGCAGGGATAATTTGATCTTTTATCAAGAGTAGGAGCTTGGATCTTCCCTGAGGGTTGTTACTCTCTTGCTGTGGACTATTACACAGAAACATGAAAATCTCCCCAAAGGGAATTATTTTGGTATGAGAAACACTATGCTACTACAGATTCATTTCTCTCCTAAAATCTATTGATTTCACACTGATTTCCCAGTGCTCTGTTTTGTTCCAACATTTTGCCAGGGAAAAGAAGAAATATTGCAGATGGGGTTAGGAAGAACAGAGGGACATATTCAGGGTTTCCAGTTCTTCTCCCTGTTGGAGTGGAAAGATCAATAGCTGTGCCATGCTTATAAAAAAAAGAATTGAAAAAGAAGCTAATTGTAGTATAGTAGGTTTGCGTTCTGCAGGGTCCAGTATAGCAAGGTCAAGCAAAATAAGACAAAGCCTGGAAGGTAGCAGCACGTGTAGCTCTGCTATTTAGCAGTATGTACACCAAAGGATTTGGTTTTCTGGAGATTACACAATGAAGAGATGAACAGTATACTGCCTAATTCCAATGTGCTTTTGTTTTGTAAACCAGAAGTTAACTTTCTTATGTGATACTTCTTATGGTATACTGAACAGATTTCAGTTCTTATTTACTGTATCTTCTCTGCGCTTCAGCCAATACATAGCCCATTTCATCAGCCTTTTTTCTCTTTCAAGATGATCCAACACATTAAATGTTAGCCTTTGATATAGACTCCTCACAAGGGATCTCTAAAAAATCATATCGAAAAATGTTTACTGCACATCTTCATCATTCTGGCAGCTTGACTAACATTAAGATCCGACAAATTATTAAGATGGCCTTTACTTTAAAATCATAAACCAAAAAAAATGTACAAAAAATTTTGTGTTAATCAAGCTGTAGTTTTCCAAATTTGCACTCTTAAAATAGCTTTTAAGATTTCAAGTGGCTGTGAGTTTAATTGATCTGTTACTGTTTACTATAACTGTAGTACTCTAAAGTTTTTTTCAAGTTATTATGTTACAATTCTTCACTGCTCCGAGAAAATTTCCTTCTACCGATTTCATAACAAATAATAATCCAGATTCAGCAGTTTCTTTTCTTAATTGTTCCTTTTGTTCAGTTGTAAAGAAATATACAAAATATAAAAAGATGTCTGCTATGCATTTTTTTCTTGAAGTTTATTACTTTTCTAACACTATGTATATACATAAACTTCTAAATATTTATTTATATAAATATATAAAATAATGTAAATAGTGTTGCAATATATGCTTTTTGTGTTTGTGTTTTTTAACAGTGACTCTATGTTACATTTCACTAATTAGCATGATATTCTTTATCATAAATGCATTTTTTCATGACTTTCAAGTTTGAAACAAAGCCTTGACTACAGTAAAAAATCTGAGAATAATTAATGCGCAACACATTATGCATATATGCTATTAAGGACAGAGCATGTTATCTGTGTGAACACTATTGATAGTACCTAACTATTATGTTCTGCTTTTCTCCCATGAATATTGAAGAACTTTTTAACGGCATATAAAATCCCTGCCTTCCTGTATGAATAATATTAATGAATCACAGAAGATTAATTTGCTTTTTCCAAGCTGTGCTACCAGAGAAGTGATGGTGAAAGTATTACAAGGTACTACAACTTGGATTTTCTTTGTTTCCTCGTCAGTGTGAAATCCTACTTCTCTCTTGTAGAGAATATAGCGACAGTTTTATTTTTCTCTTACAACCACATAGATCTTAGGAGATGATCAGCAGCAGAAGGCCAAGCGGGTTATTCTGAAATGTGTGAAGAGACATTAAAGACCTATGATTACACAACTGAACTGAGCTACAAATAGCTGAGCTCCAAGCCAGAAACTCAAACATGAAGTTTCTTGAACTGTGTCCCTTTGTGGCAGTTAAAAGTCTCTCCTCTGTGCTGAAGGATTGACAACACTGAAGTACTAGAAATATTTTTTCCCCTTTTCTTCCCAAACACATCCTAGAAGCTGTTGCTGTCTTTCTGAATTAGAAAGGTAGTCAGACTGAGAAGTATAACATTTTCAACCACTTCAATTTACTTAGTATTTCACTGTTTTAACACTCTTAATTTAAAGCCCAGCCTACATACTGCATAACTTATATTTACTCCTTTCAGACTAATGACATTTCCATCACTGAATGATTCTGTCATATAAAGTGGCTGTTCATTTGTTGGAAAGAAGTTCAAGCAATCTATTCCTGTAGTTGCTTAAAGAAAATGAAAAAAAAAAAAGTTTTTTTAGTGCTTGTATTATACATCTATGTCTAGAGATAGCACAGCTGTTATTCGTTCAATTTTCTCAGGAACTGAAAATCCCATGATTGGTGTTCTGATCAATATGCAAATATTTTATTATATATTTTCTTGTCTTCCCCTTCTTTCATTATTTTCGTTGCAGTAAAAAAATAAATATCATATATTAATTCCTCAATAGCATAACATATTACTCTATTCGTTTGTAGTGTGCTTTTGTAAGCCACTTTCCTTTATATATTATAGACACAGACAGACTCCTGATGCAGAAAATCATGCCTTCAGTCATTCTGGAATTTTTTTTTCTTAAATTTGTTGCAGGAAAGGTAATCAGTATAGAGTTTGCCTTTTATTTCTTCATTTAAGTATTGATCATTCTGCAGTTTGAATCTGCTAACACTTTTCTCCTTGATGATAATATTTTCTCTGCCTGCAGCTTCTACTGTTCTAAAATTAACTCTTGTGCAGTATATAATTTTTATTCGTCATGTCACATCACAAACAGTAGTGTGTCACATGTGCAATAGTTGTATAAATATGAAAGTTGTGAATATTGGGTGTTGTTGTAGCTATGTACAACGTAATATTAGGTTTTCAAAGTATTGTCCCAGAGCTGTATGACCATCTTATCAAAGATGATCTCACAGAAGGTATTTGATGAGCATGCATTCCCTTATTAGCACTATCCATACAGGATAAGGGAAAACATGAAAAATAAGAAAAGAGACCTGCTGAACATATGCCTCTCTAATCTACATGACCTGATTTTATCAAGAGCTCTTATTAAGCTACTGCAGCTCAGATCTGTCAGAACTTCTGTATTAAATATCAGTTCATTTTCAGAAATAAAAAGAGATGCATTCAAATAGATTCAGTCACCAGAAATGTTTTTACATATATAAAACTGAGGCAAAAGTAAAAACCAATGGACTATTTATGTGTCCAAATTTCTTGGATTCCAATGGGGTTTTAAAGAAAAGACTGAAATAAAGCAAAAGTCATGACTAAACTGCTTTTTTAGTGCAACTACTGCCTTTTAACTATGGTCAGCATGGATGAACCTCATTCAAATAATCATTTGTTTTCTAAGTAGTGTCACAGAAGTAAATAAACTTGTGGGTGTATAAAGGGCTGGGCTGCATTCATCTGTAATTATATACTGGACATTGCAAATATAATCTTTTTGTTGAATATGGTCTAGTGAACCCTTTGAACATGATGGTAGAGGAAAAATAGAGTGAAAATCATCAGAGACAGTTGTTGAATAACATGTATTAACTGTATGATGCATTTTTCAAAGGAATTTATTGAAATGTGAAATAGCAGCTTTTGCTCTTCATACAGTGCCGCATGTAGTTGTGCCCATAGTGGATGCCAACACCCGACTACATTCTGCTAAGTATTTCAAAATAAATTTGCATGGGCAGGAATCCATAAGCAGTTTTTCACCTGAATTCCAATTAGGTAAGATTTACAGACTGAAATTCCAGAAACATGAGTCAGGAAAACTTTGCCTACTTTCCTGTGCTTAGGACGGCACTCAGTTTATCAAAACCAGATATTCGCTATGTAAGTATTGTGGGCATCTACAGAGATCTATTAATTCAGAAATGTCTATTTGTGTATTGGAGATCATTACGTTATGTGATAAAAGGCTTGCCTCTGCTCATGAACTATCACAGGCAGAGGAATTGGAATAAACTAATCACAGAAGTGAGCAGCCATGCTCCCCACTACTCTGGCTGTCACAGGAAGACCATCACCCTCATGGTCTGGGTATGAAACAGGATTAGTCATGAAGCATCTCTCTGGATCACCTTTCAGACTAAGGAGGGTTACTGCCCAGCATACGGAATTCGTGGGACAAGGGGAATATCATCTTTGGATTGCACAAGATTTATTATGGTATCTTTAGGCAGGTAAAGGGAGGGATCAAGGTAGTTTGGGGGGAAGAACTACCACTGGCCTAGAAGGGCAAGGGAATAAAAAGGGACAGTTGCATGTAAACAGTCTGATGGTCATTATGTTTCTCTGGTCATTCCTTGTGCCTGGTTACCAGAGACTGTTCTGCCTTCTTATTGAATTCCATTGCTCTCAATTTTCTTTTTAAAGGGACTGTCTGTTCTGTGTGTGCATGTGTGCTTGTGTCTGGATATGCATGTGTGTGGACATCAGAGTGCCAGTAGCCATAACAAGTCTGTGGGTGACACGTGCCCAGGTGATTCCAGGGCTTGCAACTAGGGAAGGTGGGGTTACTCAAGTCAGTATGTGATCACTAGTGAATATCAATCTGGACTACCCAACACGTAAAGTAAAGGGCTTGGAAATGGCAAACTGGGATGGCCATAGGTTGGGGCCAGAGATGTGTGTATCTCCGAGTGAGGCAGATGGAGAACTTGTCTACTGGAGGGACCAGCGTGTCCAGATCAACTTTCAGGGGGACTGTAGGAGAGAGATGGTGTGAGGCAACTGGACATGAAAGGATCCAGGGCCAGTTACTAACAGACTCATTGTTTAAGATCAGTTATTGAAGGATACATATGTATGTATTTACATAAACATGTATTTCTCACTTTTTAACATTCATCCAGATCTTTCAGAGTGCAGAACAGAATTGGTCAATGTTTCCTGTTTCCCTGACTGCTGAAGGTTTCTGTGTGAAATGATCTTCATAAGAAATTTTGCGTATATTTACATACATGTTGTATTAGTATGCTTGCATATGTGCCTTGTTATATATGAAAAATCATGTTGGTCTTTTGCTGATTGATTGTCCCATCTGTGACATGTTTAATCCAGTTAATTACTTAATTGTTCCATGTTAATTAGTTAAGGTTAAATGTTAAAATGTTACTGTTTAGAGTTAAATGTTAAAAACTGTTTAATATTGTTGACAAAAGTTAAGTTAAAAAGGGCTGCTTCATCAAGGCCAGTCGATCCCGGACACTCCCAGAAGCAGCCCTCACTCCCAAAGGCTATCTCGTCGTCAGCAGTCGAACCCGGACACCCCTAGAGATAGCCTTATTCCCTCAAAAGTTCATATTATTTATTGTTAATGATGTTCCATGTATTAATTTAACTTATTTATGTGATTTTATATGTTCTGTACTGAAATCCTTGGTTTTTCTGAGTTGGGGGTTTGAGCCAGCTCCACTGGGTTTCCTAACTGCCACTTGCTAAAAATAGCCCTTAACTGTCACCCCTGTAACTTGCCTCCATGGCAACGCAGAATTTTAATGAGGAGCCTTCCCGCCTTTTTCAGAGGCAAGTGACATCAGCCTATCTCTCCCTAGACACACGAGCTAATTGGTGGGAAGGCCTTACCTCCTCATTCCTCTTGCAGACCAACCAGCTGAAGCCATGGGGGCCAGACAGGGGCAGGCAGTTGAGGGAGCCCCACTCTATAAAAGGAGGCCACACGCCCAAGAATGCCGCTTTTTGACCCTTGCGGCTTTTTGCCTTTGCTCCCTGCCTTGCAGTGGTGGCTAGTGGTCGGAGCCCAGTGCCGAGTCTGGCCTCAAATCTCCTCTCGGAGACATATAGCTTTTTCTTTTCTTTCTAGTGATTCTTCCAACATCCAGGATCACGAGCTCGGCACTGCCCAGCTTCCGTCCAGGGCAGCCGTGCGGTGGCCCAGGGATTTAATTTCCGCGGACCCGGCTTTTCTAATTTTTTGTTGTTCCTTCTATTTTAATTACTTTTATTTTTGCTCCTTATTTTATTTTCTGGATTTCCAGACGCTTTGTTGTGGACTTTAATAAACATATTTTGGTTCACCGCAAAGCGAGTTGTCTCCTTCTATACGACAGCCTGTTGGAAATACGTGCTCACACTTGCTACTGGATGTGGAGGCATAGAGCTGCAGCAGTCAGGTCTCTATTGGGCTGCAGGATTTAGCAACCCATGACAAAGAAAAATGGGTGTTTAAAGAAAACATGTGGATTTTCTCATTAAAAAGAAAGGATAAAATCACAGCAGAGCAGATGAACAGATAAACATTTGTATGTAGATTTCCATCTTCCCCACACTTTATAGGAGGTATATTTTCAAAGTGTAATGCATCTTATCTTAGCATAGATGCTTACAACAGTTTCTCTACATTCCTGTTCCTCCAATTATGGATGAAGATAGCCAAGAAAAATAGTTTTACTAGTGACACTAATTTAAAACATCTGAAAGATTTGAACCACTCTTCCTTAGACCCATGCTTAAATGCTTGCTGAGTGTTCAGGTGACAACTTCTGTTGCTTCATTTAAGGTATTAAATAGTATGACTGACTATCTTTTCATGATTATTTAATATACTCTATACAGCAGAAAACATATCCTACAAAAATACTACTTTCTGCATATTGAGACTTCTAGATAATGTGTTGTGCTTTGTATTTTAGATTTGGAAGAATTATGTGTCCCTCTTACATGTACATTAAGGTCAGTCACTGTTCTGTTTTTTTTCTCTTGCTAACATATCCTGTATTTGTCCACTATATCATTACCTTGGTTCACCATATACTGTTTCCTATCTTGTTATTTCTTCCTTTGCTGCCTACCACTGCAGTTCTAGCTTTGGAGACATTATTCATAGGGACAGCAACCTTGATATTAATGTCAGACTCTATTAATTGTAAAAAAAAAGAAACTTGAGGGAAGTATATGCCAGACATGGAGAGGTTTTTTTTTTACAGGGATAGAAAACATTGTTCTTTAACCTGAGGGTGACGTCATTTCTAATTTTTCTGTTCATAAAGTAAATCTCATCAAAGTGATTACAAAGATTTTTTTAAAATGGCAAAATCAATGTAGTTTACCTAAATCTCTTTTAGCAGTAAAAAAGTTTAGCTCTGAAAGTCTGACACACTTTGAAGCACCTGATAATAGGGGTCTATAATGGAAAGTTATATACAGATATTGAATGCGTATTTTTCTGAATGGCTCAGTCATCATTCTTTCCTCAGTGAAGAGGAAGGATGTGGAGAAGCCTTTGAAAAAACTTGGAGAGACCTCTGTTCATTTGAAAAGAAGATAAAGTAAAGATAGGAAATACAAAAAATGTATTGCTTCACTTGGAAAAGAACAGACATGCAAAAAAAAAAGATGTCAAATTATTGCTCAGACTGCAAGTTTTCAAATTTGCTAGTTTGTTGTGTGTCATTTAATAGTCTGATTTTGTGTAACTTGGTTTTAACAACTAGTTGAGATCCTGTTTTACTTATATATTTGGGTATAAATTCACAGGACTTTTTCAGATTTATTTTTTTTAAATGAAAATAATTTGAGAAAAATAATTTGACAAAAGGCACTCTAATGATCATTCATCACCATCTGATGATCTGAAATTCTGAAAAAGCTCAGGAAGAGTACTGAATTTTTGCATAAAATAATCTGTATATTTTGTGTCTCCTATAATGTACTAAATGAGAATGAGGTGCTGAGAAATTACTTTGATTTTTATTGTTGTTGTCTGTTTCTAAATGCAATGTATTTTGGTATTTTTTAATATAAAATGGAGATATCCAGATGTGCACTTTTTTAATTGAACAGCTGTGTTTGCTCAGTATCTTTTGTCTTTCATCAGTTCATCCATTCCTTACTGCTTGTTGCATTCCGTTGTTGGAGCAGATCTAAAATTAGACTGTAAATAAGGAAAAAAAAAATCCTGACATGCCTACTTCAGTAGGCAGCAGCACAAAGCCCAAATGAAAGAGGATAAAACCAGAAGTCTATTTCTGAACAATGTCTGAATAGGAAGATGGAAGTGGAAAATGGGAAATATAAATGTGTAGAGAGTATCAAATAATCTTCCCTTTTGCACAGTCTCACATCTTCCAGCAGTCAGTATCAAAAGTATTGTCAAAGCTTGGGTTAGCTTTACCTCACATGTATCCAAGTTTCACTGTTTTGTAATTTTGACTGCATTTATGACAATATAGTTATGTCAGTAGAAGTGTAGTAGTAGAATGGAAACTGGGCCTAATAACTTTTGGACATCTTCATTATGTAGGTTGCCATGAACACAGTTCATTTTTAAAATTCAAACAATTTTCAGATTTACTGTAGATGTACAACAAATCTAAGTCCAGGAGTTTGCAAGCTCTGGATACTCTGGATCTGCAGATGCTCAAGGGCATCCAGACTTTCTGATGTTAACCAGGAGCTGAATTACTGTTGCAGACAGGTTTGTGTTGTGGGTTTCTGAATACCACAGAGCCTCAGTTCTGCAAGGTTTCTCGGAAGAGGCAGATAAAATTATGTGCTGTACCTATGTAAGGAAAGTAAGTGCTGCTAGAGGACATTGCCAGGCCTGGGACTTGATCATTGCACTGTTTAATTCTTAGAACAGACCCTGTCATGTATTTTTTCTAGGCCAACTAGTATTTTCCCAAAGAATCTCTGGGTCAGGGACCATTTGAACCAGATGGCTTGGATGCAGCCAGCCTGCTTTGGAGATTAGGAAAACTGCATTATGAATAATGATCGTTCCATGAGGGATGGTACTGACCTCAGTTTCTGTGAGCACCCCTCCATGTAATTTTTTTTTTTTTAATCTTTAACATAAACTGAGCTACAAGATGTTCCAAGTAAAACTCCTGTAACTGAGGATTACAAAATAGAGCTATGATAGAGTGATCAAGGACTGGGAGCCCAGCAGCCTCAGCACATGTCACAGCTTCGAGGGGGAAGAAAATCTAGGGAGGCATTTTGCAGTGGTATTCTACCTCCCTTTTTGAGTGAGTTTGATACTGTTGATTGGTACTTTAAAGAAACTGATCTCTGTCTCTGAGTTCATTGGGATGCCTCACACTCTCCCCAGCTATATTGAGAAGTAACTGTGGAAAGGCCTTATTTGTGCCACCTCTCTGTATGAACTAAAGGTAGCTGTTGCTAAAAATTGTAATAACTGCTTGGTTGACTTTTCACTATTTCTCTCTGCCTACACATTGCATATAGAGTATCTTCTAGTATAAAATAGGATTTTTCTTGTCCTTTATTTTTTCTCCTACAGAGGAGGGAGATGAAAACAGTGGCATAATATATGTGCCCAGGTCAACCAAGAGCAAAAGCTGTCAGTAAGTTTTTAGTTGCAGGGTGTTGGTGTGTTGGTGCTAATTGAAGAACAGGGCATTATTTTATGCAATCTATTTAGGCAGTCAGCTGTAATGCCTAATAGTTTTTCTTTATATAATGCAGTGTTGTTTCTCCCACATACTACATTTACTTGATAAAGTGAGGATGATTTTCTTAATTTGAGTTTAATGGTGTAGTGCAAAAAGAGGAGCTTGTTCACTCCAAATGTGTTAGCTAAACTGTGATTGCGAGCATTCAGCTATGAGCCCCTGGGTTTCACAGACACAGTTCAGTGTAAAATATATGCTGCTGCTGCTAAAAACTGATCCTTTAGGGAAGTGGGCAGCAGGGTTAATTTTCAGCCAAATTATTTACCTGATATAGCTCCCACCAGGGCAATGAGAAAACCAGAGCCAGCACAAGGGAAACAGTGGCAATAAACATTTGAGAAGGCAAGTAAAACTGTATTTTTATAAAGAATTCTTACTTATGACGTGTTAAAGAGGATAGATAAAGAAAAAATTAAAGTGGATAAAATATGTTTCAGAGTATAAATTATTTATTTTTACCTTCTTTTCCCAGAATTAAAACCCTAATTTTCCCCATAAGCATTCTATCTGGCAAGTATAAAAAAATTGTGGCTAGCATGTCACTATCCATTCTAATTTTCCTTCCTATCCACTTAGATCATGGGAAACAACAGACAAATGGAAGCTTCTCTACATGTTACAGTCTGGTCCAAATAGGTTGTCACAGCAAGGAAAAAAAATCTAACAATTGTGCACAGTTAAAACAGGGTTACCATAATCCCTCATGGTATATTAAAATACTTTTCTAGTGACCCAAATTCCAGAATATTAAACGATACACAGTATATTAAATAGTAGTTCACAAAATAGTGTTTATTTTATTCACTTACATATCTATATTTATATATGCAGCAGAGAAAACACTTCAGATGACATTATTATGACATTATTATAGCTGACATTGAAGTGTTTCCTGACTTCTAAATACGTAACTCTACAACCTTAATCTTTTTTAAGGTATTATATTGCATTCAATATATCATATTCTGTACAGATAATGCACCGTATTACACATTCAGTGAAGAAAACAACTTGTTATATATAAATTTAATAAACTCACCTTTGACCTACTTTTCTCCAAGCAATCTGATTAGATCTTGTTTTAGAAGCACGCAATTTGATGAGTAGTGGTGGTATTTTAGCAGGGGGGTGGATTACTTCATTGAAAGGATAGTGGAGCTTTTTGAAATCAGTGATTGCAAAATTTAGCAAAAATAATTTCTAATCATAATTTCTTCATAAACCCAGAGGTAAGGTGGTTACAGGCAAACTAATCCATTTTATTGCCTAAAAACTTTTCATTTACTATTTTACACTGGGGAGGCAGCTGGTGGTATTTCATTTCTCTTTGGCAAACTTAGAAAACAGTGATTATGTAGCAGTTAAAAGCATGCTCGAAACATTCCACATTGGTCAATTTTTTGTTCTGACAGGTCATTTATATACAATCATGCAGTGCCTCATTTTCACAAGACCACCATTTTCTTTCAGTGAAAAATGCAAGAAATAAAAAGTCAAGCAAATCCTGTTATAAGGAGATTATTTTAGGAATGTATTAAACTCCCTGAAAGATAATGTCTTTCTTAAATATATCCAGGCCTCATCTAAACAGTAATAATTACAAGATACTGACGGAAATGAAAATGAAGAGAAACAGAAACCTTTTGCTGTCAAGTTTGGCTTTTTTTTTTTTCTTTTTCATTGTAGCAAGAAATTCCTTGGGGGATTTTAGACAACTTTTAATTCATATGTCCCAGGAAAAAAAATCAATAATTTAAAAAAAGTAAATTCACATCTGTAAGTCACATCACAGTTTCAGAAATAACTAACAGTGCATCTGAAAATAGACTGATGAAAAATAGAAGTCAGCACTGACATAAAGATTTTTTTTTCCTATTGTCTACAAACTCTGCATCTCTTTCCTAATGTTGAAAAAAATGAATACATAGGCCAGAAAATATACTGAAGTGTGAAGGATTTACTTTTTGACAACGTTAAATCAGGAAAATCTTTTGTAAAGTTGGAAACTGATTGTCATTAGAGTAGAAGTTTTTCCAGCATGTCAGAAGATTGAACAAAGACCTATAGATAGGTTTACAAGCATGGGCACATTTATGGATCTTGTGTGCACTATTAGGCCTCCTTCGCCCTCCTGGCACTCCTGCTCAGACCAGGTTTGTTTCTGGCTATTTTGTTAAAGCTAATCGGTCAGGTTAGGGAGGGGAAGGTTGTCTCCTTTCCTATCCTTATCTTCCCAGTTGAAAACATAAACATTTTCACACTCCACATCTTACCAATGTGGCTGATCAGGTTTCTTCTTATCATGACCTTCTTTATTATTTCTTGGTCAGTTTTTTCTCTGCATATTCTGTTTCATGGTTCTTTTGATAAGGAAGACTTGAAGAAGCAAACATTCTCCTTCCACCTACCCTTGCAGAGACCACTTGGAAAACTTGTGGAATCTTTTTCCTCTTCTTTTTTCTTCCATTGTCTTCCTGATACAATCTGGCTTTCTACCCTACTTTCTACTAATTGGAAGACAGTGGCTTGGCATTGCACCAAAGTAATATTTCTTTAATGTATGAATAAAAAGCTAAGGCAGAAAATTAGTTTTGATCTACTATGAAAATAACGTTTACCCAAAAGTCAAGTTTGGTTCTGGGTGGGTTTGGTTGTGGGTTATTTGTTAGTTTGTAGGGATTTGGTTTGTTTTGGTAGGTGGCTGTTGTGTTTTTTGGGGGGGTAGTTTGTTTGTTTTGTGGGGTTTTTTTTTGTTTTTGTTTTTGTTGTTGTTGTTGTTGTTGTTGTTGTTGTTGTTGTTGTTGTTGTTGTTGTTGTTGTTGTTGTTGTTGTTGTTGTTGTTGTTGTTGTTGTTGTTGTTGTTGTTGTTGTTGTTGTTGTTGTTGTTGTTGTTGTTGTTGTTGTTGTTGTTGTTGTTGTTGTTGTTGTTGTTGTTGTTGTTGTTGTTGTTGTTGTTGTTGTTGTTGTTTTGATTTTCAGCCCTTTCTATCTTTTTGGTAGAGAACAATTTCTCATCTATGGCAGAAAAATATGTAAGATTAAGACAACCAGTTGGTTTTCCAGGAATGCCATTCTTTTCTTTAAATCCACAAACATATGAAAAGCTTAAGCTAGTTGACTGCACTTGCTGAATGTGACTCCATGGAGGACATTCTCTTTTCAGCATGCATGGATTTTCATGTCTAACACACATTAAAACTCAGTTATGAACACGAGTAAATAATACACTTTTCATCAGTGACTATTTCTGGGGCATTTATGGGTGTAGAGGAGACATGAAGTGCTTAATTAGTTTTTTTCTGAAGCTCTAATAACTAGGTGTAAACCACTTTGAAACATCATGTAAAGGTTTAAGAAGCAGAGAGCTGTTGTTTGTGCTGTCACAACAAAGTTCTTAGCCTTGCAATTTCTCTCTATGTAACAATGCTGTACACTTACTTTTCTTTGCTCTCAGACACAGGGGTTATTTTTCTTCACAGTTTTTTGTTGCCTAGTTGCTTCAATGCTGAACTCTATTTCTAATGTGTTTATTTCAGCATGTACTGTATAATTTCCATATGGCTCCGCTTTTGATGGCAACATGAATCACTGATAATGATAGGTGAAGGAATAGTGCTCTGAATGTACCCTCCTTTTTCTAAATTGTGGAGGAGTTAATTCTACCTACTATTTTCTTTGAGCCATTTATCAAAATAAGGATTATAAAAATATAAAGACCTTGTTCTTATGGCCATTTTACAACTACATGTAACTCTTAGATTGTATGTGAAAATACAGATTTTTTTGATAGCGAAGTTCTCAGAGACATCTTTGGCCATGAAGAAACAGAGGATGAACAAACAGGTAATTTCATTCAGTTACAAAGTCAGTAATTTTGTTAGGCAGGTTTATAGAGAGAGGTGATGTTATTTGTTAGCGCATTTTCCAACAGCAGAAAACAGAAAGTTCTCACACATAAAAGCCCCATTTCAGGTATATCTCCATATTTATGTCATACATTTATGACACCAGTAGGAGGGCTTTCAACTGACAAGCAGCTCTGCTTTTTCCAGATATATTATCTAGTGTAATAAACATATTACCTCTGCTTACAAGGTCTGGCTTAGCTATTATCCTCAGACAATCATAGAGACAGCTACATGACTCACACGTGATTATATGACTGTGACCAACATTGTTTTTGAAGAGGAGCCTATGCAGGGTCTGCTGTTTGAAGCTGTCAATTTATTTCAAACATTTCTTAAAGTAGCACTGTATAGTGAGTCTCTAAATTATATCTCCAATCATTATTTATGTATCAACACTTAGGGTAGCACTGAAAGTGTTAACTCCTCCTCCTTCCCTTCACAAAATTGCTGTTTGTGTTGTGACTGTACGAAGACCTCAGCTAGACAAGTGCCAGGGAACTTGAGTAAGAGACAGACCTTGTAACTACAGCTAGCAAGGTGCCCCAGGACAAAGCAAGTAGGAGAACCCCAGGCAAAGGCTGTAAGATTCATCATTCTAGAGTCTGAATATATGGAATACAATTATGGACAGGCCTGTAAAGAGGCTGTATGATAAGGGCACAACTTTTTTTATAGTCATATATTAAAAACTTAGGTAATTTATTCGACCTTGCTCAGATCCACCATCTTTTTTTCACTTCTTTCATACTGTCTACTTTTCCTTTTCTACCTTTTTTTGCAGGTTTTTTTTTTTTTTTTTGGGTTTTTTGGTTTGTTTTGTTTTTTTT
>VZTI01000714.1:191613-247676 GCA_013397865.1 Struthidea cinerea | reverse complement strand
TGGCCACTCCCTCGGGTTCTCCCTATTGGTTCCTGTACCCCAACTTTACCCATGTACCACCCCTCAGCCCCTGACAAAACCCCCCTGTTCCGGCATCAACAGGTGTCTCTGCCTCTGGGGATTGCTGGGAGAAGATGTAACCATTAAAGATCCTCTAAAACCCTCATGGGGAGACCCTTCTCACCTCCTTTGCCGTCACTGTGTTGTAAGGCTGGTAGCTGGCCAGAGTAAGGGTGCGGGGCTGTCTGAAATGGACCACGGCAGGACAGAATGGCTGCCCTGCCCTAAGAAGCTCCGCTGAGCTCCCAGGGAAAGCTGCAGCTTGCTGAACCAAACCTAGCCATTACAACACCGGTACAGCACATTGATGTGTAATTTGTGAGTGTTCAGAAGGCCTGAACAAACGTGCACACATGGTTGGACAGCACAAACATAATAAATACGATAAAGCATGTTGTTGCACTACTTTAGAAAGTTGAATCTTTCTGGTTTATCCACTGTGCAAACAATGAGCAATATCAAGATTTTTAAAATTCCTTATGAAGTAATAGGATTAAACTCAGTATTTACCAAATTAAACCTTTATTAATTAAATTTGCCTATTTATAAGGGCAGTAGTCCAAACCAAAATATCTTTTGAATAACAGTAATAACAAAAAGGATATTTTCATAATATGATCATTTTACTTCCAGAATGACTGATGAATTGGGTCATTGTCACCCAGATGTACAGACAAACACAGCTAAAAAATTACAAAGGAACATCACCCACACACATAACCTGGAAAAAAAAAGGAGAATAAAAGAGATGAACAGTTAGCCCATAGCACTCTTGATACATCCATCATTCTATAACACTAGACTTCCTGAGGAAAATGGACCAGTATTTCACTGGTCAACTGCAGAAGAAAAGTTGTATCTGCATATAGAAAGTTTTTTTCTTTATCATATGAAAATTACTAAAAGAACAAATGTATGTGGGTATATAAGTAATATAGAGTGAATTGTTAAAACCTAAGGATCCGAGCCTTCAGATTCAATGATAATAAATTTTCTATAATTACAACCGCAGCAAAAAAAAAAGAAAGGGGAGAAAAATAGCACATAGTAAACGTACTTCAGTGTGTTTCTAGGAGTTTTTTGTATTTCTATAGCATAATCCATGACAAATTCTTTATCTGTTCTTAATACAATCCTTTTAAAATTTCATAATATTTTTAATCAAATAATCCTAAATTAAGAAACAAAACTGCAAACAAAGTGAGTTAACCAATAATATGTTGTACTTAAATGGCTTTGAAGCACAATACAAAAAAGTTTACTTTTGTGTCAAAAATCAAACGTCAAGATGGAAAATATTTGTTATGGATGTGATTATTATTAGACCTTTTCAAAGATGGAACTAACTTTGAGACAAACACAGGTTTTGATAAAAATTGAAGGGAGAGCTGTTAGTTGCTTCCAGCATCCTAGTTCAGAATAACAGCTTGAGGAGAGGAAATAGAAAGAATGAGGGAGACAGAGAAAGAAAGATACATGTCAGGGAATTTTATTGTACCCCTCGAGGTAAATTAAGCACAAGTTTGTGCTTAACTATATATTACAAAATTTAACGAAAAACCTACCAGTGCATTGTGCACAGTCGTAATGCCACAAGCAGTTCTACAAGGGGTCTGCAAAGAGGTGCCAAGAGCCAATTCCTTATAAACAGTTACACCAGCACTGATCCAGTGAGTCTTGCATTAGAAGTCCATACCTCAGCACCGGCTCTGCTGCCCAAAGGTGGCCTCTGAGTCATCCCATTCCACTTTGGCTACAAGAGAATGTTTGGGGTGTTCCTTATCCCATTGTGATGGGAAATTTCTCTCCTTTTAAAGGAGGCCTTCTGTCTCTGGCACTGCTGCTGCCAGACAGTTTAACTCCTTCTGTAGGTGGGACTTCTTTGTGCCACAGAACTCCTCAGTCACAAATTGCCACTGCTGTGCAGTTATAATTTGAATTTCTTTTTAATTTATCTTGTGGTACAACTTAACAGGAGCAAGTGGAAAGGAAAAGGGAAAGTTAAGAAAGGGAAAAGAAAAGATTATAATGAGAAAGGACAGACTAATCACAGAACTGTAGAATCATAGAACAGCTCAGGCTGGAAGAGACCTTAAAAATCATCTAGTTCCAATCCTTCTGCCACAGTCAGGGACACCTTTCACTAGTCCAGACTGCTTAAAGCCCCAGTGTAGTAGGCTGACCCTGAATTGACAGGCAACCTTTTAGACCAATAACGCTTCTCTAAATTTACATATTTAAACAGCACGGGAAGGCAGGATTTGGACTTCCTTTCGAGCTAGCCTGCCAGAAGGTGGGGGGGGGCCTCGGAGCCTCTGGGCCCTGCCGGGCCGGGGTCCCTGCCCCCCCCGCCCTTCTCCCAGCGCCGCAGTACGGACCCTGGGTCGTTGTGGGGGGAACTATCCCTGAGCCGCACACGTGGCTGAGGCCATCCAGCACAGCTTTTTTTGGGACCAGCGGGACCCTCTCCTCACCACACTAATGCACCACGCTGAGCCAGCGGGAGCTAAAGATGGAGCCTCCTGTCTGCAGTCAGTGCATTTTGCTCTGAACTAAAGAGGATACCGTGCGGCCAGCAGTGCAGAGAGAGCGGGGCTCTCTCCACCGTGGAGCCAAGCAGTGACATGGCAGTTTCAGAGCCAGAAAGTGAGTCACATCACATGGGACGGAGCTAAGATGGCTTCGGAGGAGAAGAGAGGATGGTGCCGCACTACTCGTGCGCCGTTAAAAAAATACTTCTATCGTGCTGTGGTAAAGAACTGTAATGTCGAACTGTGCATTTCTTTAAACCATTTGAAGTACATGGGGGGATGGACATTCATGTGTGGCCTGTGAAGGTTGTGAAGAGTGCCCATGCCAGGCTACTTAAAGGCAGAGAGAGAAAAAAGCTGTTAAGAGACTGGTGGCAGAAAAAAAACCTTCGTGTTCAGGGCAACATAAAAGATTAAAAGATTAATAAGCCCATGTGATGGTCCATGTCTTGCAGTGTAAAAGAACTGTGAGATTCATGGAAGAAATGTTCTACACCACAGCAGCTTTTTCCCTCTGTCTTTTGAGTCTGTTAATAAACTTCTTAATATTTCTGTAAGTTTTGCAAAGCCTGCTTTGCTTTCTCCTAATTCTTATCTCACAAAAATAAAATAAGTATGTAATAGATTTTGAACAAAACTGCTACACTTATTTGGTGTTTCTGCCCGGTTACCGAACTGAACCTGCTACACCCATCTAACCTGGCCTTTAGGTAACTACTTCTGGGAAAGGGGCATCTACAATGTCTCTGGGCATCCTGTTCCAGTGTGTCACCAGCCTCATGGTAAAGAATTTCATCCTAACACCTAAACTAAATCTACCCTCTTTCAGTTTAAAGCCATTACCCCTTGTTCTATCTCCTCCCTCCACCTGTCGCTCACACATCTTTTGATTCAGCCCAGGATGCCTTTGGTTTTCTGAGATGCAAGTGCACACTGTTGGTTCTTGTCCGGCTTTTATTTGCTAGAACCCCAAGTCTTTCACTGCAGGGCTCCTCTAAATGAGTTCTTGTCCCAGTCTTTCCTCGTGTCTGGGATTGCCTTGGCACAGGTGCAGCACCTTTCACTTGGACTAGTTGAACATCATGAGATTTCCATTGCCTTCCTTCTCGAGCATTACCAGGTCCCTCTGGATGGCATCCTGTCCTTCAGGTGTGTCAACTGCACCACTCAGCTTGTGTCATCTGCAAATTTGTTGTGGGGGCACTCAGTCTTGCTGTTCATGTCATTGATAAAGATACTAGACAGCACTGGTCCCAAGACAGAGCCCTTAAGGACACCATTCATCACCAGCCTCCGCCTGGACATAGGGAAAAGACCACAACTCTCTGGTTGTGCCCATCCAGTCAATTCCTTATCCACCAAATAGTCCACCCTTCAAATCCCCACTTCGCCAATTTGGAAATAAGGATATTATGTGGGAATGACAATTTCTTACTAAGTAACAGAGAATGTCCATGACTTTGCTTTTGAATGGCACTTTCAGCTAAGTTGTTAATCTTGTGACCATTACTCTGCCAGAATCACCTTTTTTTTTAATATCGCTCCTAGGCCAGATTATGAAATATATTGTGATAGTTCTCATTCACATGCCTTTAAATGAATGTCTGGTCCTTACTTTCTAATCAAGTTTGGAAACTGAAAAACTGAATTAGTTGATATTCAGCTGAGACAAATCAGAGAGATACCAGAAGGGAGGGGAAGATGATGAATTGGTGTCTGTACTTGAAACAATAATTTTCTATTTGACATGAAGAGTTAAAAACAGAGATGCAGTTTCTATAAATCTGTTTTGAATAAATTCGTAACCTATATTTTTTATCAGTAATGGAAATTTATTTCTGAGTATTTTCCATAATTTTGTCATTATTTTCCATGTACTCCTCACCTCTCAATTGCCTTAACAAAGTGTAAAGTTTAGAAGTTGTACAGAAGCTTGAAACAATATCAGCATTCTGTAAGTTTGGTGCATCACGTGCAGAAATACTTCTGCTCTCTGGAGCTTGCATCAAATTTCTTTCTTACAAACCACCTGTCGCAGAGTGAGCTGCCATGAAAAAGATGAGCCAACATAGTTAAGTTTTAGATTAAAATTGGGAGTTGGCAAAGAAAGAAGTGTTATTGGTGGATCTATATATCTGAAATTTATTTGACTTGTTGATACAGAGTCTTCCTATTAACAATTTCATAAAAGAGACTATGTGCTCAATATCCTCGAGAGAAATCAACACCACTGGGTTGTATGAGCTTTTTCTTTTTCTCTCCAGAATAGAGTCTGGGCCAAATGGCAAAACTGGAACTGCTGCTGGCTCTTGGATGTATGGCTAAAATTAAGAAGTCACTGGCCAATTATGTTAACCATAATGCTCACACAGTGCTTTTGTGATTGCTAACTCTAGCAAAAAAAACTTTTTAGTCTATAAAATTGGATCAAATCCAGCTTCTATTAAAAGCTGTCAGACATACAGCACGAAGTCTCAAGTCTTGGTATTGAGCCAAAATGGATGACTCATAACTTTCTCACTTGCACTACTCATGTGAGAGGAAAATACCACAGCCAAATGAAAAAGTGTACCAGCAGCAGAAAACACACAGAAAATTGTGACCATGTACCAATACAGAAATAATTTCAAGTGTAAATGCTCCTCATTGTGAATGTTCTGTTGTTATGGTTTTTTAGGTAGTTTTGCTTACTGCTAGACTTTTAAAACAAATCAATTATGAATTTTCATAGAAAATATACTAAAGTTTCATGGGGATCCACTTGCTTAAGAAAGGGGGACAAGTGATGTCTAATGTATCCAGCACATGTTTATGCAATTTAATTGGAGATACCCATTTTTTGTAAGGTGGATCACACACTTCTAAAGTATATTTGTCTTTCAATGAGGGGTTATTGGATTGTGGGAACTCCTGAAAAATGTAAATGTTATTAAAGCTAGAAAGCCTCAAAATGCTTCAAACTTTTGAACAGAAGTATGGAGAACAGGCCTTGAAGAGATTCCTCTGCTGGTAGGGTAGATCTGTTGATCATTCCCTCTTTGTGACACTGGCAATTTTTCTCTTTTCCTCGGTGTGTCCTGAGAACTCACCTCTAGTGCTGTCTTATGACGCAGATTCAGAAAACAAGAGAAAAGCTGAAGAACTGTTCAGAGAATGAAGAGCTTGTGTCTTTAATTAGTTACAAATATAAGTAGACCCTGGGCTTGCTATATGATCCAAAGCATATGTAATCTTGCCAAGTGACCCAGAATAGAAGCAGCAGTCCTGCACCACACATCTGGGTAAAATGACATGTTCCTAATAACATGTTACCATTCAAAAAAATTCCAGTGAGACACTAGAGTTAAGACTTGGATAGGCTTGTAACAGTTTCTAGGCAAACTGATGGAAATAATGATGTATGATCTATTTAGTAAATAAATATAGAGTATTAATATAAATAATGACATTTGACAGAGTTTTATGGAAAATGAGTTTTTGGGCTGATTGTATTCCATGTTGAAATTACAAGTTTGGTTTACAAATTTAGCTATTTAAATGAAATAAATTAAATACCATTAGTATATTGAAAGGTCTGAGTTTTATGTGTGCCATATTGTAGTTTGAAATATTAAAGTTGTCTAATAAACATGACTGTCAATAGGAAATGATCATCAAATGATGATGATAATTCGGCTTTGCAGAAATGTTGAAAAAATAATGTAATTTATCATCTTTACTGGTGAAATTTTAAATACTTGAAAGAAACCACAGGGCCACAACAGCTGAAATTTAAGTCAAACTTATCAAAAGGGGAGGAAGATTATACATGGTAAAAGTAGTATCTTAAACCCCAGGAAAATGGAACTGTGGCAATCCAAGATACTTCTGACACCATCTGCTTCATCTTTCTTGTATAAAGAGCAAATTGTACAGTGCAGACTGAAAAATAAAAAAGACCCAAGCAAAAAACCCATCATTTTAATCTTAGATGATCCATTTCATAGCCTGGAGCACTGATGCAGAGTAAAAGGCTTCTGCAAGGCTTCCATGAGGCTTTGCACCAGGCACTTGAGCTGTAGGCATATTTTTGCAGTCCTTTTAAAGATTTTCAGGTTAGGCAGTGCTGTTCTTTCATTAATACTGGCTCTGCCTTACTACGTCAGTGATGAGCTTTGTCATTCTACACCTACAGAAGGTTTTAGCCACTGATAGTCAGTTGCATAGCAGCTGTCCTTGATTCATAACATATTTGTTTCATAACTTACTGTTTTTCCTTCCTATGCATGCCAAGAAAGACACTAAATCTGAACCAGAACTCATGATGCAATTTTCTGTATTTTTCTGAAAAATATCTTTATTGCTGCGTCTGTCTTGTCACTTAATATAAGGAGCAGGTGATGAAGATAACCAGCAAATTCCAGCTTTTGAACCATGGAGTGAAAATGGAAAAGGTTTTTACTCTATTACCTTTGAGTTCTTAGACACTCAGGCCTATCTTAGATTACACAGTAGACTGCTCTGAAGAAACAGCGTACCTGTATCCTTATGCTATTTTTACTTAAAAAATACTTTTGGTTATAGTGACCCTGTCCATATTTACAGGTGTCAGTTTCTCTGACATCTCAGGTTCCATGTTTGTCACACGGTAGCCATGGTGCTGGCTCTCAATCCCTCCAATGCCTTTTTCTGTCGCATAGGGGCTGTGGTGGTTCATCAGTTAATGTGGGTGTGCTTATACAAGGAAAACAGATGAGTCCTAACTGCCTGCCATGGGCAGGGGTGCCTCTCACGGGATCAGGTTGATCAGGGCCTCATCCAAACTGGCCTTGAACACTTCCAGGGATGGGATGTCTGCATCTTCTCTGGGTAACTTATTCCAGTGTTTTACCTCCCTCACAGTAAAGAATTTATTCCTAATATCAGATTTCTGTCTGAATCTTTCAGCTTAAAAACATTACCCCTCATCCTGGTACTACACTCCCTGATAAGGAGTTCCTCCCCATCTTTCCTGTTGACCCCATTTAGGTACCTGAAGGTTGCTAGAAGGTCTTCTCAGGCTGAGCAACTTCAGCTTGTAACCTGTCTTCATAGGAGAGGTGCTCCATCTTCATGGCTCTCCTCTGGGCCTGCTCAAGTAGGTCCATGTCTTTCTTGTATTGGAGGCCCCAGAGCTGGACACGCAACTTCAGGTGGAGTCTCACAAGAACCGAGTATAGGGGGAGAGAATCACTGCCCTTGCAGCCACCCTGCTTTTGATGCAGCCCAGGATACATTGGTTTCTGGGCTGCCAGAACACATTGCCAGGACATGTTGAGCTCCTCATCCACCAATACTCCCAAGTCCTTCTTTGCAGGGGGGCTTGCAAACCACTCATTACATTACCTGTTTGAGACTGCCTTTACTCGGGTGCAGGTTCTGCGCTTGGCCCTGTTGAACCTCATGAGGTTCCCATGGGCCCACTCCTCAAGCTTGTCAAGGTCTCCATGGATAGCATCCCTTCACTCAAGTTCATTGACTGCGGCACTGAGCTTGGTGTCATCCACAAACGTGCTGAAGGTGCACCCAATCTCACTGCCCACATCCCTGACAAAGATGTTGAATAATACTGGCCCCAATGCCAAACCCTGAGGGATGCCATTTGCCACTATTCTTCAGCCAGACATTGAGCTGTTGACTACAAATATTTGCATATCACCACCCTGAAGATTCACTATACATTAAATGGTTGACCTGTAAAATCCATGCGTCTCAATTTTAGAGACAACAGTGTTGCACTGGACAGGGTATAAGGCTTCGCACAAGTCCAGGTATATGGTGTCAGTCCCTCTTCCTCTATCCACCAATGCTGTAACCCTTTTGTAAAAAGTCACCAATTTTGTGAGCAAACATAAACAGCAAGAAGCAACTTATGTATAATAACAGAACACGTGAGGCTCTTCATGTGGCATAAGTTTTCCTCCTCTGGCACAGTCATTCTGCAGAGGACTCAGAATGTTGGCACCTGATTCTACAGGCTTTTTGGAGAATCCCAATTTGCTGTCACACATCTCACTCACCACCTCTTTCTCTCTCACAAACACACTTAATGCATACATGAACTTTGATTTACCATGACAGCTTTATTTCATTGGTGTTTTGGTCTGAGAGCTACATGGGCTTTGCAATGAAATATTGCTTTGAATGATTTCAATTATCTCTTTCATCTTCTGTTCCTGTCCCTTTCTCATGTTATTTGCAGGTGCTAATCTCCAGTTATTTGCTTTTTCATGCTACTTTTAGACATTGCATTCACACATTTCCAGGCAAGCACTGGTTACTTGGCAATTGTCTTAGCTCCCTTTTCAGACATTAACTATAATAACTGCTGAATCCAAATTTGCCTCTGGCAAGTATGTGGTGCTGAGAGACGGTTGTGTAAACTCCTCCATGAGGTTATTATATCTATAGCAAAAGCTGTAACAGTCTGAGGGGCTTACTTTTGGTCACTACAAATTTTTCAAAATTTTTATTTCGACAGAACTCTTCGAGCATATTGTAGACTAAAGCAAGTCTCTGTTTCTGTTTGAATATATAAATAACATTTGCATGTCATGCATTCTGACAAGTTGCTTAAAAGCAGGCATCTTGCAGAGGGCAATGACATTTCAGCTAAAGCGAGTGTATATCCTTATGGCAATAATCAATATCTCCATCTTATTACTACAGAGAATCTGAAATTTTGTCCTTGACCACATTAGACCCTGCCAATGCTAAACTATCCTTATGCAACCAAACAAAACCCTTTTCTAGTTGTGATGTAATCCCAGTAGGCTGTGAAGACCCTCGCAGTAGCCCAGTCACTGTCCCACAGCAAGATGGAAGAGAGAATTGGAGGGGTAAAAGTGGAAAACTTGTGAGTTGAGATAAAGACAATGGAATAAGTAAAGCAAAAGGTTTACAAGAAAAACAAACAAAGAAAAAAAAACATGCAAGAAAAACAAAATTAGGAATTAATTCATTACTCCCCATCAGCAGGCAAGTGTTCATCCACTTTCAGTAAAGCAAGACTCCTTCATTAATAGTCGTAATCTGTACTAACAAACACCATAGCTCCAAATGTCCCCACTTTCCCCAGATTTTATTGCTGAGCAGGATGGCATACATGTGGTGTGGGGAAACACTTGGTTTGCTAGGGTAGATAAGATACATAAACAGTATAGAAGATACTTTCTATTTTCATTAGTTAAGCTGGACTATGCTGTCTATTCATAAGAGATTTTTAATGGGAGTTTTATATTGAAGATAGGTGACTATTCCATAAATATTTTTTGAAGGAAGAAGTAAAATGAGTCTATCTATAGCTAGTTCTAAAACACTGTTATTTTTCCGGTGGTCTTATGAAAATATCATCAGGTAAGTTTAATCATCATAATGTAAGAAGTTGCTGAAGGACTGACTACCACAAACTAAAAACTAGTGATCAGTATTTTAGTAAATCTTGACTGAGACAATTTTTTTCTTGGATTACATCCAAAATTAGAGCAGAGTAAGAGCACTGGGGATTTGACCTATGGTGCAGCTTCCTGGACCGGCTGTGTGCTCCGTGAGAAACACACATCACTGCTGTCAAACAAAATTGCAGCAATGATAGTAAGCAGTCAGGGAATATCACAAACTGAAAAAGGGCATAAAAAACACCAACAAAATATGTCTGAAAGTGTTTTCAGAAATCAGTGTATATTTTTTGGAAAACAAAGAGATTAGGCAAGTAAGGCATCAGCTAAATGACACTCCAGGTTATGTGAGCTTTGCACTTCACAGTTCTGAATTAATTATCGTCTAGCTGTTATGCAATGATGCACTGCATTCCTATGATATGCTGTTATACTCTAGATAAATTGTGTGCAAATTTAAAACCAAATTCCATTTTTTTCTAGCGTAACAAAAATTCTCTTAACTCCATTTCAGTTAAATTCAAAGAGTGGCAAATATAATTATTCTGTGTCCTGTTTTGGCAGCCTCAGGAGCAGGTGCACAATTGTGCTCAGTTGAATAGTATTTTTCAAACCAACAGCAGTAAGCATTTCAAGGATTTCCACCTGCCTTGTGATCACATCCTATCCCAACGACTGCTTCTCATCAGTACACTACTGATAGGCAGCCTGGGGACAGTCCATCTGGTGTGTTCAATGGTATGCTAACCTGTGAAGCCTGTTTGCCTAAGGGAACTTTAAAATACTCCAGGTAGTGTGCTTGAATGTCTAAAGCTAGGCTGTGAGAATGCAAGCTGAATCTGTTCAGGGAGATAAACCTGGGGTCTCAAGATGATTTTCATGTAAAATATAGATATAATCAATCACTCTATTTAAAATAATAATAAAAAAAAATTCTTTATGGACTACAAATGGCATAAGGTTTTAGAAGTTCCTCCTTGCTGTTTTTTCCCACTTGTTTACTTGGGAGAGTTTTATCACACTTAAATTAACTTAGTTGCAGATATGTCCTTATTTTCATGTGCAAATTATGTTCCCACCTTGAAGGGTGACATAATAAGGCCTTTAAACTTTTGTATTTCAAACAGATTGTTTTCCTTTTTCAATCTTGCTACTTATAACTCACTGCAGTCCTCAGGGACCTGTGCCTTTTTCCTTGCATTTGAAGGTTTATCTTGGAGACAGGTAAAAGGAAGCAGCACACATTTCTACTCTGGCACGGATTATATTTTATCATTCTACTGCTTGCACAGTTTAAAACCACTGGCAGCAAACTGTGATCATCCCAGTCCTGAAGAACTTAGTCAAGCTTCATTTTGATTACCTCTACTAGAAGTTTAGTTTCAAAGGGAATTTTAAATCAGGCTAAATAATTGTGGTATATAATGATGAGGATTACCTGAAATCCAACATTCCAGAAATATTTCATGTACAAAATACCTTCCTTTTTGGTTTGGAATATTAAAAAAAATCATTTTTAAAGATATCAAAGGCCTTTATTTTTTATCACTAATTTTGATTTAGAAGAAATATATCAAAATTTAATTAGAATCTGAAAACCTAACATCACATCAGTTTAACAGTTAAATCAAATTTTTCGTTACTGAATATCATAATTAAACAGTATATTTTTATAAATGCCTGTCTGTATGATACATCTGCTATGTAGCCTCTTCGCAATTGCCTTTTAAATGTACCTGCATTTCCCTGCATATTTCATTTGGTTTCAGCAGTATTCTGATACAGCATTAACCATTTAAATAACTATGCATTCTTATGTTGCTGTGTAATTTTAGGCAGGAAAAATCCTTTTTTCCCCATAAATAATTCTGTCAAATGTGTTAGAATTGTGACATGGCAGCATTATAAAGCTTACACATATCAAACAGTGATAAAAGAGAAATTCTATTAAAAATAATTACCAAATGCTAATATGGTGTAAATGAGATTAGAATCAGGCATATTAGACCTTTCATGAAAAAGACATCATGTTACAAAGTCATTACTGAAATACCTTTCAGACCTAAACACAATCTACTTCCTGAAGTAACAGAACCTTGGAACTGAGGTTTCATGATTTTAAACGTCACCACTGAGAACTTAAAAGACTTTGTCAAGTTACTGTGTTTACATTGGGTTCCAGCCTATAGTAAATACCTATAACATCATCCTTTCGCAATCTGAGAAATTACATGCTAACATCAGTCTACACAGGAACACGACAAATTTCAAAGCTTATGAGCCAGAAATGTAGGAAAATATTATTCTCACAGAAAGTTGCATTGAGGACAATAATAAGTTCTATATAAACTGCTGCGTTTAACTGGGGGGGGTTTTTCAGTGTTTATTTTAGTCACCCCTGAAGATCCATCAGGCTTTGCACCTACAAATGCTACTTCAGGCTCCATGAATTCACAATTAAATAGCTAAAATCACTAAGATATTTCTGGAAGTAAATCATGAGAAAATATATGTGCTGGAAGTTTTACCTTTGAAAATATTATTGGTAATAACTGTAGCTGGCATTTGTCATTTCCAAAATTAAGACAGTATTGACTGTTATTGTCTTTCTGTTTCTTTAAACCCATGCTGGAAAATTAAGTATGACATTTGAGCAGCAGGCCCGACTTTTTGTCTGAAATAGGTAGCCTCAACATGCCTATGAAACACACAGTAAAAGTTTAAGCTTTAGAAATAAAAGTTATATTACTAGATCAGTCTAAACTTTGGAATTCAAACTTAGACCCTTTATTTCAACTTCACTTTACTGCGTCCGCACCCTGGGAATAATAAGGACTTTCGATGACAAATAACATCAGAGCAATAAATAAATAAAATGCACAAGGCTAATGGAAAGTAAAGTCAGCAGCTCGCAAATACTAAGGTGAGCAAAGTAAAAAAATAAGAGGACAGTTTCAGTCTGATGCTGCTTTCCATGCACGCAGTGTAAAAATACTTTCTCATTTCTTTTGGGAATAATATTCAGAATACTGTTCTTCATTAGTGAACTTGTCGTACACCACTCATGCTTGAATATAAATACAGGAATATCTCTATTACTTTTTTATGCCTTCTTAGGAAGGCATATCTTTCCTTGTAGGCACTCAAGGATTTCCTAAAGCTGCACATGCACGTCAGAGATGGTATTAGAAGCCAATATTAATCTTCATAAAATTCACAGTGCTGAACCAAAACTGTAGAATAGGAGAAGTGATTTTCTACTGCTCTTATTTCCAGATTTTATTTACATTTCTCTATATTGTATATATTAAAATATAAGCATCCAGTTCTATTTGCCAGAAGACCAGGTTTTCAGGCTGAGAAGAATAAAAGTAAGGAAACAAAAAAAACAGGGAGTGAAAAACCAATATATTGGCTACAGATGTCAAGATGTTTTCAGCGGGGGACTGAAGGAGTAGCCTCTCTTGGAAGAGATGTTGGAAGAGGAGTGAAGTTGAGCATGGGAAGAGGAGAGGGGAAAGCTGTTACTGCTGTATTTCCTTTAGTTTCTCCCTACCCAATGATATTGTAATTGACAATAAATTAAATTTATTTTCCCCATTTCTGTTCTGTTTTACCAATGAGGTTAATTGTAAAAGCAACCTCCCTGCCCTTATGTCAACATATGACCTTTCCTATCCTATTTTTCTCCCCCTACCATGCTAAGGAGAGGAAGGGAAGGAGCATATGGATGGAAATGTGGCTATTGGCCTATACTAACCCACCACAAACTGTTAAAGTTTCTTTGGATTTTTTTGTGTACAAAAATGATACATCTCTGAAATCCCTGTACATTAACCAACAAATAAAAACACACAATTAATAACTATTTTATTTTACATCAAATTTACCTATCATTCAACACAATGTTATTTAAATATACATTTTCTGCACTACTAAAACTTTTGCAAATGTATCTTTGCATTTTATAACAATAACAATAAATATAGTAATGAAATATTACATAATTTATTTCATTCAGCAGTTGCATTAACATCATGCTTGAAACTTACTAAACATAAGCAGGAACAATTTCTGCCCACTTAAGAGCAGTGTTTTAGTAAAACTCATTTTAAGCAAATTTTAAGGACCTAAAAGGTAGGAGTCTGGATTATGCAAGTCACTTTAGATGTCTATATAGCTCGTAGAGAAAGATAAGCACCTTTGGAAAGTAATTCAACCCACTCTAAATGACTTGTATAAAAGTCATCCACCTTCAGCAGCTAAAGTCAGCTAAACTATTCCTCCCACCCCTCAAATGAGATTTTTTTTCAAACATGAGTGTTACATGAACACCAATAGTAATATTTCATCATCAATATTTTGCTAAATTCATCTTCTCTTGGGTAGGAACTTAACATAAATGCTAGAAAATACATCTACAGTTAACAAAAGGAGAGGAGACAGACAAAAGTGATATGTGTTCAATTGATCCATCATCATGGACAACTTTTTTATAAAAAGATAAATAATTAGCATATACATTCTTCTGTTGTGCTGGGTGTCAGACATGTGCTACCTAGGGCTGAGTACTGAGGATTATGTTACATCTTCAAGCACAATGCAGATGACATTAAATGTTTTTTGCTTTTTGCAATGAATCAAATATGGACTAGAAGTTTGGAGCTAGAAGCAGGGTTGAGTGCACATAAGGAAAGTAGAGACATTTACCATCTTCCTGAGATGAAAAATTCAGGGCAAAAAAGCTCCTTGAAGAGTCTTCTCTGGGATATCATAACAACTCCTGTATTCCTCACTTAACCTGGACAGCATTGACTGTAACTTTTTCCAGTATGTGTATTTAAAAAAAAAATCTGACAAGCACACCTGTGCGAAATACAGACTGAAAACTCGGCTGTCCTCATCAAAGCTACAGAACCTGCATAAGTATGTATTACAATGCAAATTTAAGAGGACAGAGACAGGCATATTTAATCCATTTTTTATGTAAAACCAAACGAGATATTTCCTAAGGCATCCTGTGTGGAAAACATCCTAATTTTGTGAAGGTAATGCATGCACTTGCTCCTAATTTTTCCCTACCTGATTTTTGCTTGTGTTGCCTCAGCTGAATGCCTGCTTCCCTGTGTACCTCTAATACATTCTTCAAGGTAACTGGCTTAGTTCATATCGTCTTAAAATAGATAACTAAAATAGGCCAAATTAAATGGAAGGTTAAACTACAAACTCTGATGGGGATTCTATACTGTAGGATAGTAGAGTTCAGTGAGGTGAATCCCACCTTTGGTGTACTATTTTTGGGGTGTTCTATAGCTTATAAAAGTACATAATTGACAGAGTGCATGTATGTCTGTATGTGCAGTGAAGGACTCTTGAATCAATTTCATTGATGTTCCTCTCCTTCTTAAGTAAAAAAGAAAAAAATTACGCTTATAAAATATGAGAAAGAATGGGCACATATAATCAAAGAAGATTTTTTTTTTAAAAAAAGCAAAATTCCTTTACCTCAAAACTAAATTTTAGAGTGGTAAGTTTTTCACTACTATTTTAACAACTTATCAGACATATTCTCTAGAAATTTCAAGCTACTTCCACAGCTTACACTTCTTCTGAAAGAATGATTTAATGATTACATGAGAAGACTTGAGGTTTTGTTTTTTTTATACATAAACCATAACTTTCTATATGATCATAACTATATATAACACCAACTTTCAAATAAATTAAGAGATTAAAAATATTATCTAGGAGCCACAGTTGAAATTTTTGTAGCTCAGCTTCCAAGCACAACAAAAGATATCAGGGGAAAAAAAAGACTATTTATATTTCTCTTGCACTGACTTATATAACACAGGCCTAGTGAGAAAAGATTTTTAGTGTTCATTTTTAGAAAGTAATTGGCTAGATGAATGTAAAATCTAATCTGCAATAGATATAAAGAAATGTAGGACTTTTCTTTAATGGAAAGGAAAACTCAGCAGTCTTCCTCTGCTATTCAAAATTCTGTGAAGGAAGCAGGACTAATCAGCGAGATGCCTGCTTTTTTATATTAGGTTGCTATGTGAATAAGCTCAATAATATCTTATATGTTCTTTTCTGGAAGTCAAAGAGGGTGAATGTCTAACTACAAATGTTTTCTAAATACATAGATACTGTGGCTATCAGAAAGATAGTTTTCACTATTCTTGAGCAGTCTATCTGTGGGGATATTTGTTCTACTTATTTCAATGTTTTAATTCACTAGAAATAACTTTCTATTTTATAAAGAACTGAATAATAGCTTAAGTAATCATTTCATCATATGCATTAAATGCTCATGAAGAGGCATGTATCAACACAATAAAAACATTGACTTCACGAATGTCAATATCTTTAGAACAGTAAATGCACAATGAAGAAAACAATTTAATTTTAATTGGATAATGGAATACAAGATAAATCATCGTGTACAATTACCAGTAACAGTATAAGAACAACAGGTATGGATTGGATAGGAAAGCTGAAAATCAGAAATTCATCAATTATGTTGTTACTCTGCAATTTTGAGTCTACTCCTCTATAGAAGGAAATATCCCTTCCCTACAAGTCCTTCCTAACTTCCCTGCTTTTATCTCGGTTTGAAAAGGTCTAATCCATCTGTCCATTTTACATGATAAAAGGGCAGCAGTTAAAGCTCTCACAGATGAGCAGCTAAGCTGGGTGGGGGGGATGGGGGAAAGGGAAGAGGGAATGGGTATGAGGGGAGGGGAGAGGGAATAAAAAACAACAGAGAGAGAAAGGCAGTATCTACCATAATGTTCCTTCTTTTTACTGAATGTTTTCCAAAATTTTCCCAGAAACAGTAATTATGTGCTTTGTGAAGTCTCCTGAGAACTGAAGTAAATATTTTGCTAAAGGTTTGTATGAACACTTTGTTTTACTGCATGTTCCTTCTGTAGACCATATGCATTGGAAATAACATAGATCAAATGAGACAATAAATTTCTGCAAACAAAGGCTGCAAGAAAACATTTTTTAAAAATTGTTATTTAAGACATTAAAAATTGCCTATCTGTATAACTGTTGTTAATGTTAAAGAAAAGTACCATGCTAATCTTTTGCCTCTTTCTAGATAAATAAAGAAAATACAATTATTTAATCTGGTATTCTTAGTCTCTGGTTGAAAAAAAAATGTATTCAACATAATTCGAGACGTATATAGTCCTTTCTGCAGAATAACTTTTTAGTTGTGAAATTTCAGATTATTTGACAGAATGTCTGATTTTCTTGGAGACCTGTTGGTTGTCTTTGAATCATATGCAAATAGTAATTTACAAGAAAATAAAAATTACTAGAATGGATGTGAAAAAGTGCAGAAGAGGTGTGGATACAGTGAAAGGACACACTCTACAGGAAGGAAATGCTCAACATAATGCCAAAAAAGTAATTAAAACTTGACTACATAAACACATTAACACATTGCTTTAGGTCAGTAATGTTTCACAGCACAACATCTCTTAACAAAATTATGACTATATTTTTGTGTTCTTCTATCAGCTAGAGAAATCAAGTATTATATTACCTCTTAGAAATGTATTAAGATTTATACCAAATTTATTCTTCTTTTTAAATAGTATTCTATACATTGAGCTTCCCAAAGCAAAGACAAAAAATGAGTCACCAGGTTTCTTTGTTTTTATCATACCGAAAATTTCCACCTAACAATACAGCATCCTAATCTCTAGATTACAGGACATAAGAAGGAGGAACACCTCATTTCCTGTGTTGGATGTGACAAATGATGAAAAAACAATCAAGAATTTCTCTGGTTTGAGACTTGGATGCAAGCTTACATTCAGGTAGTTCTCCAGCTCCTACTGTATGACAAGGCTTTCATTTTATGCAAAACAGGCATTGAGTAAAATTCAAACCAAATCCTGCCTGTACATATGTAGAATACAGAATGTTTGAAGAATGGCATCTCCTTTCTCCAGGAACTAAGTTCTCCTAGTTACTCATCTTTCTCCTAATGTATTTTCTTTCTTGGTGTTGAATCCCAGACTGTTTGTATATAGTGTATTTAACAACAGGATACATATCAAAGGACCTATGGACATATGGATCCTGCTTATTTGACTTATATATTTACACAATCAAGTTTAAACTGGTCAGCTGGATAGCAGCCACCTGGTTATTGTGGAATGACCAATTTTCTAACATAGATAAAAGTATTTTAGATCTTAAAAAAACTAGAAATCTTGCTCCTGTCTTTCCACGAATAAGTAAGTGTCTTTTGATTAGATACTCCTAAGAAGAAAAAAATTGACCTCATATTTTCTCTTTGTAAGGTTCATGATAGGTAACTCGAGTTTTAGCACTGAAAGATACAAGAGTTAAAGACCTATAATATATATCATCTAAAGATTCATATGAATGATTGCATAATATTTTACTAGTCCTCAAAATGACTCATTGGTCCACGTTATTAGGACAATTTGATATAAAATAACTTTACTGAAGTAATCTTTTAATTCGCACTGTGGGATTAAAATGACAAACTGAACAGTTGCTCTTTCATCTTGAAAGGCTTGTTATGGTGAAACATCCTATGCAATCATTGAAATACCTAGAGGTTAATGAAACCAAATCCCAAAGGCATGGGACTTGCCTAAGTAATTCATGCTTCAAATTATTTAGGAAATATATCTGTTCAGATATCTGTTGTCATGTTAGCCATATGTTATGATCTGAAAGAAGTCTGGTTAATTACCAGCCATAAAGAGGATACTTCAATCTGTGGAAGAGGTATGCCACAGAAAATAAGAAAAAAAAAATTACAACACCCCCCTCTCCAAATAGTTACTATTCATTCCACCTGAAAAAGAAAAATCCAACTGATGATTATTTTATTCTCAGGCTTTATGTAAGTGGATCTTCTGTGAAATTAAATTTATCTTTCAGTTTGTACGTTTGAGCTAAAAGTTAGTGTTATTCTAATCTCTCTTCTTCTGTAGAAAGTCTGGTGAATAAGATTCTGTTTACATTCGTATTTATGAATATATGTTAAGTAAGCTGGCTTTGGCTGAATGATGGAAAACCATATTGATGAAGAGTGTGATGTTAAACCTCCCCTTTGAAGACAGAATGTGAAGTCAAGGTCTTACCTCAAGACTTATTGTCAAGCAGAGAGCTATCTTCAATTAGAAATCACTCAGAGGAAACAAATGTTAAAAACCAAACAAATGTGTAGAGAATCCGCTGTAAGAAGTCTGCACTTTGCCGCCTCTCTTGTTTCTTGTTTCATTTACAATTACCTGTATTTGGCAAATTCTGCTTCACTACAGAAGATACTTAGATGATAGGTGTTTGGGATTTGCTTGAGTGTGCCTTACCCAATGATAAAGACATGGAAATATTTTTTGTGGATTGTTGAAGTTTTATTTTTCAATGTGTCTAAGGGTTTAATTATTATTAATGAACTCTTGTTGCAAACATGTATGTTTCAAAATAAGCTTAATATTATGAAATGGTTGCTTGTAGGAGACTGGAAGAATGGCTGACTTGTTCAGAACAAGCAGGTGGAAGGTGTGGGGGGGGGCGTATTGCAGGGTGATTTCTGCATAGGTGGGACAGTGCACTGCTCCACATCCTGCCTCATGGAGCCTCTGGTCTGGTCCCAAACCAGCTGCCACACATGTGGCACACTGAAAGCCACAATATAGTGACAGCCTACGTCATGTGTCCTGGGGGGAATATTAAATTGCAGGCACCCACCTGAGGGAGGGCCCCGAGACACCAGAACAGGCAAAAAGATAGCGATACAAGTATTGGGCAGTGCACTCCACTGCGTTGGATTTAAAAGCGACTGAGACCATGCTAGATCTGAGGGAGTGACTATACATGTATATCTTTGTCTGTCTCTTTCTTCTCCTAACTTCCTCTTCTTGAAATATCTTGTAAACCAGACTAAAAGATTTCAGTCAATGCCCTACGAAGTGCCTTGTTGTGTCTGGACAACTTAAAGTTGGATAAGTTTAAGTTTGCTAATATAAAATTTGGTGCCTTACTTTGTCTGGTTGTTGGTTTAAGATTTGCCAAGTACCTTATTCTATCTTAATATTCTAAAGTTTGCAAGTAAAAGATTGTTATTCAATGCCCTGAGAATTTTGCTGTTTCTCCCATGCACTGCCAGAGTCAATCTAATTACCTTTCCCTTAAACTCACCAAGTGAGCTGGGGCTTAACATTCCTGTATTTTTTTTCTAAAAAATATGAGAATTTCCTTTTGGGTAAAACAGGCTGGGTATTTTCAATTTTCATTGGTACCACACCTTGTTTTAAGTGAAATCTGTTGTAGAAATAAAACACTACTTTGTTTTGTTTTATTCTTTACAACATGAAATATTTTGGAAAATAAAACATGGGAGAGATAATGGTCTTCAATTAATCAAGTTTTCAAGATATTGATTGTTGAAGGAATAATTATTTATATCACGTTACCAATCAAATTTGTTCAAAATACAAACAATTTCAAATGTCATAGCCAATATTTTATATTTCATGGTCAAATCCCTGTCCAACAGAGATGCAGTAGACACAGAAACGTATGTTTATAAACCTGCTCATTCCCCTTTTAAGATGACATTTATCATTCCAGTCAGCTATTATTCTGGGGAAAGCTGGGGTGGGCAGAAAACTGTGATCCAAAAGCAGAAGGGCCTCAGGTTCTGTACCCTTCCAGTTCATGCATGTCTGCTGTGTGGTGTAGCCGAACGTCAACCTATCCTCAGGGATCCTTAGTGCGTTACAGGACGTGAATGACTTTGCTTGTTGTTACTAAGCTGAACCTTTTCTGAGAATTATCATTTCTGTGCTTTACCAGTGTGGTATTTTTGCTATCTATTCAACACCCACTCATCTCCTTTTCCTTAAGGATATGGAACATGTTAACGTCTCTTTTTAATTTTTTTTGTCTCTTTTTAATGTGGAAAAGAATGCATGTTATTTCTGTGTAACCATCAGCATTTCCTAAAAGACCATTTCTCTTCAATTATTAGTTCATCACTAAGTGGGGGAGGAATATACATAATTTCTCACTGGCATGTAATACATTAATGTGATAATTATATTTTTAAATTGTCTATTATTATATTTATATCATAATCACAAGATTCTTGCTCTGAAGTTTTCATATGAAGATTAAAATTTTTTTCTGCTAAAGTATGTTATCTTCACCTTATTAAACGCTTAGCACACAATACATACTGTAGGATACACGTACACTGCACTATTTTATGAGAATCATTTGGGAGAATCATAATTTTCTCATCCTTTTATTAATGTAATACATGTCATGTCCTCTTTCTTAGGCATGATAGCAAAAGGATTTCTGCTTTTGTGTTATAGGTGTTCCACTGAAGAATGAGTTACAGTTCACGATGTTGCATAATTGTATTTACCCATCAGCTGGAAATTCAGTCAAGTCATCTTTGTTGATGTATTTATGTTTTGAGTTTTCTCCCCTTTTGTATGTATGACAAGTGTCTGTCTCTTTCTCTTAAAGATTTCATCATTTCTCTTCAGGGAGAGATTTTTGAAAGCACCTTACAAAATGTGCACGCCTGCTTGATAACACACAAGAATCCACTACTGTAGACAGAAGGCTGGACGTCAGATATGCAGTTTCATATGCTTTCCCTGAGCCAAGACTTTTGTTGCTCAGTGGTAGGTTATTAGAAGCCAAATATTGTCCCCGTTGGAATCATTGGTAGAACTGAATTGACCCTTTCAATAGAATTAGCCTTTCTAATGATCAGATCTGAAAAAAAACCCAACTCATATATATGTACATTCTTAATTATATATACACAAGCACATTTACATTTATGGGGAGATGCTAACCAGCATCTGTTCTTGCTCAGCTCCAGAAGGGATGGGAGAGTTGATTCCTTTGCAAAGTATGTTAATTCTTGTCTCAGATTTACATATTCATTAATTAGACTTATTTTACAGACATGTTTCCAGATACTTTAAAATAGATATTTTAATTCTTTCACTAGGTTTTTCACTAGACACTCTCACTTTCAAAATTGTTTTATCAGTCTAAATAATCTCAGTATTCAATTACTCTGAATAACTATTCTAATTATTTTAAGATACTTACTTAAAAGGAAAAGAAACATGCTATTTCTCACTAACTCTTCACAACAGACAAGCTGTTGTAAAGAAAATATAATTTCCTTCTTCCCCATATTTTCTTTTGGTTATATTTGTGTCACGACTTTGCAGTGCTCTCTGGTGCCTTTTTTAAATCTTCCTGTGGACATTTGACCATTCATTTTCTAAAAATTTTTAAGTTTTTTTATTTCCTTTTTCTTCTTCCTTACTAACACGACATTCCCTTAATGATGTTCAAGGTAAACTAGAAATCTCTGTGCTTCCATGGACTTTAATTTCACCAGTGTTGGAACCGTTCTGCCACTATCATTTTATTACCTATATCCCCCTTTTTTTTTCTATACAAACAGCATTGCTGCTGAATTTCCTCTCCCAACCACCTTTTTTTTTTTTTAACCTTTTCTTTTTCCTGGTAATTGAGCTCCTTTAAAATCCGCCAGTTCCTTAGGGCAGTATCAAAGAAGATTGTGTGTATGCTCAGAAGCTTCCTTCTCATAACGTAAAAGAATCAAAACATAAAGTTACTGACAATGTATCAGAGCAGTCCTGCAATTTGGCCTACTGGGAAAAAGTATCCTCTGGAAGATTATTAAGGATGCTTATGAAAACAAGGAGTGAGGTAACCAGATTTATTCCTTTTTTTCTTGTGAATAAATCCTATTTCTAACATATCTCATGAGTAGAAAAAGCATGAAAGTAAAACATTAACAGAAATAATGTCAAGTTCATTCTAGCCTGAGGCAAGCACAACTGAAATTAACTCTTCAAAGAACAAGAAAAAAAAGTAGCCTAGTATCAGCTTTGTCTGTAAATCAGTTTCTCTCTTCACTAAAAAGTATACAAAAAGCGTATAAATAAAACAAAATCTAAAAATGCCTTTTATTTTTTTCTGCTGGTTCCCGTTATGCAATATGATGTCAAAGATTCTGAAAATTTGATTGTGTATGTATTTTTAGCATGAAAATTATGCTCATTAATCTTCTAGAGATACTAGTAGTAATTGGTGTACATCTTTATTTTTCTTATGATAGCAAAGCAGTATCTTTATTACTTTATTTCTTGTGTATTAGATAATTTTAGAAACTTTCTTGCTGCTGCAGTTAAAATGAGTGTCATCAAAAAAATGGGGAAGGTGTCTTTGTACATTTTTTTTATTGCATAGTCCATTTTCTTAGTAAGGATGTTGTGAAAAACTAATTAAGGAAGGAGCAAAAATGAAAGAAGGAAACTAAGGAAACTAACTGTTAGAGAAAACAACCTAGCAATTAGATGCTATTTATTCTGTTTTAATTCAGCAGGTAAAATGTGAGAAATAAACCTGATGAAAATTCCAAGAATACTGATTTTATTTTTGTTTTTAAGTTTCTGGGTAAATTTGAGGAGGAAAACATTAAGTGGCAACTTTTGATTAAGCTCTCACACAAACTTCAAGAGGGAAAAAGAAAAGTTTAAACATTTATTTAACAGTTATTATCTCTTTGGCCAGGTGGTCACATTTTCCCTGGTTGGTTCTGCAGCATTTAACTGGTGGTCTGAGGTAAATTTATGATTTCTGCATATGTATCATGCCTACAATAATTTCTACTGAGCTCAGGAAGGCAAGAATATCAAAAAGAGTAAAAGCATCTGGTCAATAATTGTAAAAACAAACAAACAAACCACCAATAGTAATATAAAGACAAAAATTGAAAAAAATTAACAAAATTAAAAAATACTAACAGCAACATAGAAGAAAATTATCTGGTTGAGATCAGATGGGTAATAAAATGTAGAGTGACACCATGCTATAGCAATGCTTATTAAAAATTCAGGACTGTCTAACTTGAGAGATTTCAAAGTTAACATAAAGCGAACATGACATGACTCGAAGTATTATAAGCTTTTCCCTAACTATCCCAGATACTGTTTGTTTTAATTAAAAGTTGAAAAGGGCTCTTTAGTTCACAGTGTTGCTAAAATTAGCATGTAGACAGGGCCAAGAGACAATATTTACAGAGTCTCATTTTTTAGCATGGGTAAAAAAATATGATTTGCTCTACTTTTTCCTTATCATTTCAGCAACACACAAGGATCTGTTATTACTAGCAGGCAAAGATTCATTCTTAAAGGCAGGGGAATAAATAAATGGTGAACTTCTTGATTATGACAGTCTTCTAAACAATATTGTGTTTTGTAATTTTTTTTAATATTAGTCAGCTAACACTGAGCTCAGATTTATATGTTATAAGACAGAATTGAGCTAATCCAAAAAGAATGTTATATTAAGATAGGACTTTCATAAACAAAGCCTGTTTTAATTTCATAAAATGAGACTTCCAAACAAAAATGTATCCAAGCCTCATAGTGTACCTGCCTACTGCAGGTTTTTTTCTCACTTCCTATATAGCACCTGATATGAAATATCTCTGGAAAGATAATACATTAGCTTAAATGGACAAATCCCTTATCCAGTAAAATGACCTAAATACCTAACACTATTTCAGCATTTCTGGTTTTGTTCCTTTCTTGGTGGCATCAGTAGTTATTAAAAGATGGTTATTCGGCTTAATTATTCTCCTAAAGAAAGATTGTCTTATTATTTAAGTAAACTTTGAAGGATTCCATCACATCAAATTCAAGTGCAGCTTTGACTGTCTTATTTGTCATAGCAAAATAGAAATGGCCTTGAGATCTTAGCATTCACAGCAGAAAGGAATCTGCAGTCACCTGATCTGATGAATGTTCTTCACAGCTGAGGCTATTCTAGAGCAATATTAGTGATACTGGGTAGATTACTTATCTGCAGAACTGCTCGCTATTAGTAAGACTATGTTTGTCCTCTGTCCTATGAGTTCTGATTTTAAGAGAAAGGTTCTGTCGTCTTGATCAAGTTGCCAGTATTTAGTTGTGGGGCTTTTTTTTGGTTTTGGTGTTGGTTTTTTTTTTTTTCCTTTTGAAACTAAATAGCTGAACTTCAAGTTCTGAAACAACTCATTGTTTACAGTGTCCTGTGGTTGCTTAAAAATTGTTTATTTGTTCTGCTGTATTAGGACTTGGTAAAAATAGATGATTCTAAAAAATGCAGACTTCTACTATGCTCATTGCATGTTTATTAATCCGATGGCACACTATGCTCAAAGTCAGAAATTTGTGTTCTGAAATAGTTTGCTTTCCTATCCTCCATGTTTTTCCACTTCTTTCCTTCTTTAGGTAAAACAAATTGAAACTTGCTTACAACATAATAATGTTTCTTTTGTGTGTGTGTGTTATAAGGACTAAAAATAATATATTTCATTCAGAAATGTCAGCAAATACTTTGTAGTCATGACAAATAACTGCAAAACATGTTCGTGCGAAATGCTACCCTGCCCTCAAAGTGAAAAGCAGCAGGAAAAGTGCCATAGCCAGCTGTCTTGGGATTCCACCATTGCCAAGAACAATGGCAGCATTACAATGAACCATTATGTTATCCTTGAATATACAACTGACCGCTTTGGAGACCTTATGAGATGCAACCTTCAGTGTACTCCAGTGGATTGGAACTCTGAGGGCAACTAGCCTGAGTACTCCACTTGGGGCCAGGCAGACACTCTGAGTTCTGTCTACAATAACTTCTTTGGTTAACTTGAAGTTTCTGGTCTGATGATTTGCTAGGCTGGTACTAGGAACAGAAAAAGGTCTCCATTTTTGGCTCTAAAGAAGTGGATAAACATGGAGGATGGGAAAACAACCTATCTCAGAACATAAAGTTCTGACTTTGAGTATAGGATACTGCCAGATTAATAAACATGCTATATGAGGGGAAAAAAAAAATCCCCAAACATACTGCCATGTATCAAGAGCTACATCTTTACAACATTCTCTGTTCTAAACTTGTAAGACTCCAGTTGTTCTCCCTACTTTGCATGCAAATACAATTAAAACATTTTAATATTAATAGACAACATTTTCAAAATTGCTTAAATCTATTGGATTTTCCATTAACTTTTTGAGACAGATTTTGAAAACTCTTCAAAGACTACCTTCCAGGATGTTCTGAACAACCTCCAAGATTTCATGCTGTGCAGATAAGGGCCTTTTGCCCCGCTGCTCCGCAAGTTGAGCAGAGCTTCAGCTGGTTACAGGGTCCCTCAGTTCTTTTATCAAGGGGAGAACTGTGCCTGACGGGCTCATCCAGAAATGTACTCCTCACAATGCACAGGAACAAGTGCCAACACGTCATCACTGGGGTCAGACTGTGGTTCTACAGAGACAAAACAGGGTCCTGGCCTTGAGCAGGGGAGGTGCCCAAGCTGACATCAATCAGGGACAGCGATGTATGTTGTCCTCAGCACCTCAGCAATTGTGAGATAACTCCTCCTTTTGGATGCTAACTTCTAAGTGAGTTCTACCTGTGACCTAGGCCTTGCTGCTTTTCCATCTACCTTAACTATTCTCATCTATATTATTTTGACATGTGGTAAGGCAAAATAAATACTGCATATACTTGGCATTCCATGTGTTATCAGATATTTCTTCCACATAAATGGCACTATTTGCAAAGTTATCTAAAAGCAACCTAGCAAATTTTTGAATCTGTTTTGACCCACAACTATTAACTGCTTTCCTTTGCTCGTAATAAGTTCTACTGAGCATCATAAGGGTTTTATTTTGTTATTTAACATCAAAGGCAGAAGTTCATGTATATTCATGCACTTCTCAGTGTGTGTAATGATCCACTGCTAGCATTTAAAGGAAATAATGTCAGTTTGTTTCTTTGTTTTTGTTTCTTCTTCCTTGTACATCTCTATTTAGGCAACCCTATTATTATCATCCCTAACAGATACAGAATCTTTAGTTCAGGTCTTCATCGCATAAAGTATTTACTATTGTAATCCTTTGTCAGCGAGACATTTTTATCAATCCTTGTAAGACTTCAGGCTATATAGAAATGCTGCTGTTTGAAATTAGACTGGCAAAAGATTAAATCAGAGAAAGATCAAATCTCAGTTGCATGTGTTTGTCTCTTATCCATGAACACATATCAAGCTTTGTAATAATGTAAAACCTCTTCTCTAAAAATGTAAAACTCTGTTTAAACCCTGTCCTTAAAAAATATAAATGAAAATAGGATGAAGTAAATTATATAAACTCAGTTTTCTGTTTCAATACAGAAATACATTTAAATAGGTGTCTAATCATCATAGCAAAAAAAGCTCCAAATTTTGTCTTACAGTAACTAGTGTTGAAATTGGTGATTTGAGGGGTTTTGTTGATTTGGTTTGGTTTGGTCTGGCTTTGCTTTTGTTGTTTTGAGATTTTTGTCTAGCGTAATTTTTAATCTTTTTTGTAATTGTATGTCTTAATTTTTCTTTCACTTTTCAAATTGGTAGAGGCAGTTTAATTCATGTTCACACAAAATCCATCAGCAAATGGTCAAATATATATTATACAATTTCATTTGAAATCGATTTCAAAGCATTAACAAATTTGGTTTTCCTTGATCATGACTGGGGTAAAAACTCAAACACATAAGACATAACAAGTTTATAAACTTTATTAATTTAAAATATCTGGGGAAAAACAGCCAAGAAAAATGTACAGCCTATGCAGACATGTACTTCCATTTTACCAAGCTAATTAATTTTTAAGTTCCATGTTCTTGATCTTGCATTTTCCCTACACTGTTCATCAGTATTGCCAGGTTCATTATAATTACTCTTTATATGATGGGAAAGGAAATAAGACTTTTTTTATCAGGTTAGTTTTCACTTAAAAGAAAGTTATATTAATAGCAAGGTTGTTCCCTTTTTATTTGTATTATTTATTCTCTAATAGGCAGACTTCGCTGCTATAAAAGTAGTACTACAACACGTCTTCTGTGCATCGTCCTTCACCACCTGACAGAACTGGCAGGCATGACTGAAATATAATTTATTTCACAAAAAAACAAGTGGAAAATTACAAAAAAAAAAAAAAAAGGTTTACTGTCTTCATGAGAAGAACATCTTAAGACTCGGCAGGCTACTTGAAACAGCTGTATTACGTGTCATATGTCCTCCCCTCTCCAAGGCAGTATTTTTCAAACTCTCAAAAAAATGTCACCTTCTTTGTGAAAGGCTATGGCAACAGTTGAAGAGGAAAAACCTTTCTTCTCTCCAAAGCCTTTCTAATGATGGAGAAGATTTGTCATGTGAACATGAACAATTAAGAAGGCACAGAGGAAAAAAGGCATATACTTACGAAGCTCAGGGAAGAACTGGGGAGTAACTGTCCGGTGCAAGGAAAACTGAATTCATCCCAGCACAAAAGGGACTAGAAGGTGGCCTTTATTTCAGATAACCTGCTGTATTGGGAGTGTGGATTTTCCAGTTGTCTAAATGGCCTTCCCTGAATTAACCAAAAATATTTGATTGTGTTCCTGAGCTGGTTATACCAGCATGGGGAAAATGCATATGCAGCTCAGCCCAACACAGATCATCAAAACAGCCAAATTAAAATCAACTCTGAAAAAAGCAGAGAATTTCAGCTGGGTTCAACCCACAGATTCCCTCCTTGGAATTGGGGATGCTCAGCTTGGCAACGGTGAGCATATAAAAACTAGGAAAAAAGGAAACATGAAAAAGGTAGAAGCAGGGCCAAGTGACTTGGGAGAGATATAGACAGTTTGCATGCACAAGGAGGGGGTTAGAAAAGCCAAAAAACCATGTGAAGTTGAGCCTGGCAAGGAGTGTGAAAGGCAACAAGAGCTTTTGCAAGTAAATCAGTAGAAAAAGGAAGACTAGGGAAAATATGGGCCTGCTGCTAAGTGGGATGAGGGATCTGGTGACAAAGACAATAGGAAGTGCCAAAGTACTCACTGCCTTCTTTGCCTTGGTCTTTGCTGATGAAATTCGTCTTTGCTGTGGAAAATTTTGAAGCAATGAAAATATTTCTTCTCAGTAGAGAAGCATCAGGCTGGGGTACTTTTCAACAGACTGGATGTGCACAAGTCCAGGAGACCTGATTTTGGGCACACAGAGGTGCTGAGGCAGCTGGCCAATGTCACAGGCCATGATCCACAAGAGTATGTGGAGACTGTCTGCTTCACTGAGATTGTCCAATCAAGGACCTTTCAATGCAAAGGGGATAATAAGTAAAGGGAGAAGCAAAACCACAGAGAGATAGAAAGCTGAAAGACAAGGGATAATGTGGACAGTGTGAAAAGCCAAAAGTCTCCACCCAGTAATTGATGGGCTGTAAAGAAACCGCAAACTCAGCTATGGAGAGGACAAAGGTGATTTTGCAATTGGTAAGAATGACGGAAGGTAAAAAAGGGACATGAGGATACTTGGTGGGGGAAGCTGCTGTCCTGTACAAAACTTAAAAGTGAATGTTTAGATGAATGGTACTGGTGAAGAAGCAAATTGGGGAAAAGGAAAAAAGGCGTATAAAACATGCCAGTCACACTGTAGCCAGTCAGTTTGTGTTTTAGCCTTCCACATAATCACTGTTGTCATTCCTGCCTTCTTATTAAATCTTTTCTGAGCTATCTGTGTAATCTCATTCTCTACTTGGTGTGTGTGGGAGTGCTTTTAGGACTAAGTGCTAGCCACATGGGAGACCAGTGTGAGTGGATATGGAACACCAACAGGTGTCAGATGGAATGTAGGTGACCCCCGGCCTGTGGTGCCAGCGACTGGAACAAGGTGATTCTCAACATCCATCGTTGGAGATGCCAAAGCTTTCCTGGGCATGTCATTGTTGCATTAAGGGTATAGAAATTTGGCAGAAGATAAACCCTGTTGCTTTCCAGCTAGTCCTAGGAGATCAGAAGGGCTATCTGTGGCTGGGCTTAATTCTGATTATAGCCAATTCAGCAATATAAGTCTGGTCATGTTCAATAAGAAATTCCATGAGCAAAGATTCACGAATAGTGCATTTTCAACACTATAGGTCTGGTGGCATTCAATGTGTACTTATGTGATCCCAGATTGAATAGTGATGATGAATAGCATGATTTGCCAAGCCAATACTATAGGTCTGCCCAAGTGCAATAAGAATTTACACATCCAGAGTAATGCATAGCACAGTTTATTGAAGCAACAGGGAAGCAGGTTCAGTATCGCCAGTGATAAATGCACTAACTACAGAGTGTTAATACATATTGTAACAGAAGGTTTATTAACAGAGATCTATTAACACTTTAGGTGCCCCTGGACTGTACTGTCAACTACTGGAATGAGTGGAGGTCTCAGATTGAGCTACTGAGAGGGACCAGGATGAGCAAGGCAAGTGAGGTGCTCCATTACTGTAGCTGGAATAGGTAGGACTATGGGTAAAAGCCCATGGGCCTGGTGCTGACTGATAGGGGAAAGTGTCTGTACCTTCCCCACACCTGGTGTACTTTGGGTGTGCATGTTTATCTGGCAGCTATCTTCAAGCTGAAACAGCCAGCAAGGAGTGGGGGGGCCTGGGTGCAGCATGGGGTACCAGAAGGGCAAGGTTTCATGTTGGTGTGCCAGGGGGACTTGAAAATGTGAAGTGCATGTGTGGCAAGCATGTGAGTGCTGTTTATTTCCAGAGAGCATCAAGCTGGACCAGTTGGCAGGTAGGGAACCTGTGCAGTAGTTAAGAGGACCCATGATCCAGGCAGGGGTGTTGGGCAGACAGAGAGGTTTACTGATGTTTGAGGGAACTGTGAATGGGCATGTGCTTAATGAGGACAATGAAAACTCTGTTCACTCTGGTGAACAGGTTTTCCATGCACATTCTTTCCATAACAAAGAACAACAGATCTTTGATGAAAAGTGGAGATGCTATTTTGTTCTGCTTACTGAAGCAGATTTTTCTTCCAGTGATCAACATTGATACAGGGCCTTGAGGGGAAGCCATGTGAGGAGCCGCTGAGGTCACTTGGTCTGTTCAGCCTGGAGGAGACTGGGGACAGACCTCATTGCAGTCTGCAACTTCCTCATGAGGAGGAGGGGCAGACATTGATCTCTTCTCTGTGGTGCCAAGTGACAGGACACAAGGGAATGGCCTGAAGATGTGTTAGGGTAGGTTTAGCCTGGGTATTAGAAAAAGGTTCTTCAGCCAAAGAGTGGTTGATAACTGGAATCAGATCCCCAGGGCAGTGGTTACAGCACCAGCCTGACAGAGTTCAAGAAGCATTTGGACAATGCTCTCAGGCATGTGACTTGACTCTTGGGGATGATGCTATGCAGGACCAGGAGTTGGACTTGATGATCCTTGTGGGTCCCTTCCAACTCAAAATATTCTGTTATTCTGTGATTCTGTGATTTTGATCTTGTGTCCTGGTTTCAGATGGAACAGAGTTAATTTTCTTCCTAGTAGCTGGTACAGTGCTGTGTTTTGGATTTAGGGTGAGAATAATGTCAATAACCTACTGGTGTTTTAGTTGTTGCTAAGATGTGCTTATCCTAAGTCAAGGACTTTGCAGTTTCCCATGCTTTGCCACTGAGCAGTTGCAGAAGAAGCTGGAGGGGGAACATGAACAGGACAGCTCACCTGAACTGGTCAAAGGTATATTCCATACCACAGAATGTTGTGCTCAGTATATAAACTGAGGGAGTTGGGCAGGTGTCACTGATCACTGCTTGGAGACAAGCTGGGCTTTGGTCAGCAGGTGGTGAGCAATTGTATCACTTGGTTTTCTTGCGTTTTATTCTTCTCTCTCTTTCCTTTTCATTACTAAGATTAATATTGGTGTTGCTATTATTATTGGTATTATTAGTAATATTGTTATTTTGTTTCAATTATTAAACTGTTCTTACACCAACTCACAATATTTACTACTTTTTCCACTCATTCCTGATTCAAAGACAAACAAGTTAGTGTGTCCTTGCAGCAAAGACAATGAATGCTATCCTGGGCTTCATTAAGGAAGGTGCTGCCAGTAGATAAGGGGGGGGGATCTTTACCCTGTGGTAACTGATCATTGGCACAGGTTTCACAGAGAGGTTGTGAAATGTCTCTCCTTGGAGATACTCAAAAGCCATCTGCATATGCTCCTGAACAACTGGATCTGGGTGTCCCTGTTCCAGAAGTGGGCTTGCACCAAATGATCTCTAGAGGTCCCTTCAAACCTCAACCATTCTGTGGTTCTGTGAGTCCAAAATCTTTGGGTTTGACTACATTACAAAACAGATATTATATAAATACAAGACATTACATTTATATACAAATGAACATATAATTAATTTACACAATATTTAAATATAACATGAAGACAGCATTTTTTTTTGCCTCTTTTTAGCATCATGTGTTGACAAAGCCAGAAACAATTGCAATACTTCAATAATAGCATAGGATGAAGTAACTCACTTTCATGTCAACCTCTAGAAAGCAGGTCTTGTGATACCTAAACATGTTAAAGGAATTTGGGTTTATTTCTGCATAAGTTCGAACACATGAACCACAGTTTTGGAACTGTTCTCAGTTCTGCCACCTTCTCAAGTTAACAGCTCTGAACTGAGCAGGCTATAGTGGGTTTCTGAGGGTGTTCATGCAATCCAAAGACAAGTAATCTGACATTTAATTTCAGAGGATATATATGGGAAAAAAGTTAATGTAAAAGAAACTAACTTCGTTTACTCCGTATTAAGTATTTACGTTTCAGAATGAGATACTATTGTCTCTTTTGCTGAAATGGAAGCTACCCCAAAAGAATACTTTCAAATCTAATACTTTCAAAGGGAAGATGATATATTAACTGCACAAAAGATTTGTTCACTTTTTAAAACATAAAAAATTTTTCTTACTCATTGCAGCACACTGGGTGTGTCTCACCATAACTAAAATGCCATTTGTAATTGGTGTCCATTTGCTATACTGATTCCATAACCTTGCATTTATTAACAGGTTTAATTTTTTTCCCTTTAAATTAATAAGTATTTTTTTTTCAGCTAATCCCAAATTTCTAAATAAGTCAAAAATTCAAAACTGGATTACATGACTCTTGCTTCTGTTGTTTGCATTCTCTCGCATTCCATGCTGTAAGAAGATTAGTTATGCATGTTTTTGTTACTGTTAAGTTACTTATTCTCACCAGTTTTTACTGTTTTGGAAGGGAGATTGTTTTTTTCAGTATAACTGTGGTGTGACATTTATACTGGTATTCTGAATGCTAATGCAAAACTTGAACACTTTTAGCCAGATGTTCATTCTTCAAAATAAAAATTAGGAAAAAAAAAAGAAATTAGGAAAAAAAATTCTGAAGCTCAAATATCTTCAGGCTTGGTGACCTAGAGTAGAATTTGCAAGGACATAACAATAGAATTGAGAAAACATAGGTAAACTGTGTGATTGAAACCTACCAATATCTTGAAAAGAATTGAATTAGTTCTGAAGTGAAATTCCATTCTGAAAAATTGTGTATACTACCTCATTACAAGTCTGCTCTTTGGATGAAGCAATTGGCTTCCTTCAAGTCTGAATCTGGTTTCAGTTTTGGGTAGTACTTTCTCCATCAACCACTCTGTACATTTCATGAGTCAGACTTGACTTACTCTGGCTTTCACAGCCCCCCACCACATTACACACTCAGACTATGGACCAGTGACACACTGCTGTGGCATGCAACAAATAGCTGTGCCATCACCCCGTGAAATCACTGCTGTGTTAAAGTCAGACATGATTCTCAGAGTATTTTAAGCTCTTAGAACTGAAAAAGAAAATCTCTCAGAGAAGACCTAAACAGGATGATATGCAGGGTGCACAATCTACTCTGAAAATCTTGGCCTGTCGACCAAGAATAGCTTTGTGATATAGTTTTCCTCAAGAATGTGAATGTAGGCTTTGCTCCTGTCTCTGTATTACAGTCCTTCTTATGGCCAAGAGACATCCTCCTTCTAACCATGAATCCTTTTTAAACATGAGATCACTCTCTTCTTAAGCATTTGTCTCTTTTCCTGATTCATTCATTATACCCACAGCTTTGATTTGTTGCTCATTTTATACTGTGTGTTCTCACAGGTGGTTTCTCAAGGCACCAGTCTGGCTTTAAGGACTTCCAGAAGGTGGTGGTATACAGTGGAGGTAGGCAACTTAGAGTGCAGCATTGCCTCACTTTACGTGTTGGCAGATTTAGTCCTGCACTCCTACCAATGTTCAGCATTATGCAATATTGAAATTTTGACCTTCCAGTGAACATCTGTAGCAAGGCTTGTTGATACTAAATAGTCAGTGCAGAATTACTCATAAGTCAACTTCTTCCCACTTATCTATGCTTCTAAAAGGCACTCGTAGCTTTCAACATTGCTGCTCACTATCAGCTTTCCTTCTTGAAACTTTTTTCCTGTTGTTTGTCTCATTCAATTCTCCTTGTGAACAGTAATCATAGTTTCATCATAATGCATGACTTTATGTTTGTTTGCATGAAATTTAAAAATTTCTCTGAAATTTCTCTTTTGACTTTATTGCACTTTATACAGGTAAGAGGACTACTGAAGAAGACTCAGGTCTGATCAGCGCTGGCATAAATTACAGAAGAAAAAAGACAAGGTAACATTTTAGATTTGCTCTATTTAATGTTGGTTATAAAAGGACTTTCTTCCCCAAAATAACACCTATTTGAGGCATATTCATTAAAAGATTTTCTTTCTTTTTTCAGAAATATATATGTATAAATGACTGAATTATATAAATGCCTGGAATCTTATGTGCCAAAACCTGTGATTCATTTAATTCTCAAGCTAAAGAGAACATAAAGATTTCTGTAAGATTCTGTGAAGTGAATGAATCATTAAGAAAAGAATGTGTCATTTAGCTCATCTTAAACTTAGTGATGTTATTACATAGAATGTCTCATCTTTAGATCATAATGTCATAACATTTTTTAACATTGATTTTAATGGACACTTCAAAATCTTTTTGAAAATTGTTACACTCACAGTCAGCTAAAACCCAAACAGCTTGACTAGAAGCCTCAAAGTATTCTAGATTAACACAGTAAATTAGAAAAAAACCCCAAACAATAAAAATATAGCAAATCAAATTTGCATTAAAAAATTAACTAAAAATCTAAGTCAATTATCTATGATAGAAAGACATTTTCAAAAACAAAGCTATAAAATTGTTTTAATTTCTAAATATAAAACTAAGTTCATCCATATCAAGATTTCCTTTGACTTCCATTGCTCCATCAGAGGTATTCTTCTTCCACTGTTTATATACAGACTGTCTTTAACAGTAACTTTGTTTGCCATTTGCTGATTCCCCCTAGAAGTGGGTGAATGCATTTTCGTCATGACTAATCTATCCATGAACACAAACAACATTTCTCCTGTAAGATTTAGAAGTGCCTCTTCTATATATTTCATATTAATGACATCTTTTCTTCTCAGATTAACAGATTTTTTTTTTTTTTTTAATTAAAGAGAAGTTTGATATAGGCAAAGTAATTGCTGGAAGAAACAAGACTTCACAAATGTTTGACCTGAAAGTGCAGTTCCCATCTTGTAAATCCAGGTGTTCGTCTTGACCATTTGTAAATTTCATGATAGACATAAAACCACTTCAATTTTCTTATTGTACACAAAACTCATCAGAAGAAAAGCTAGACCAAGGAAGGAGAGAGAGGGCGTTCACAACAAGAAATCATTTGATCTGCTTGATTATGAGACTAAGACTATTGGTCATAGCACAGAGTGTACTTATCTAGAAGTTTAAATGTAACCTTATTAAAATTCCTTTAACTGTTAAGAATTAAAAATAGGCAGTTAATTTCTTTGCAAAAAGGTCTTTAATTTCAGTGTGGTTTCATCTGAAATGTAGGCCTAAAGCCTCAAAGAAATAGTAATCTCTGAATTAAGAATTTTTTTGTCTATTACAAAAGAAACTTACTGCAATATTCCAAATAAGAAATGCATTAATAAAGTATAGAGAATGACGTTTCTGAGGAACTCACAAAACTGCTTAATTTTTTTGTATGCAATTAAAGAAATGCACAGTTTGAAAGCAAGATGTATGTATTTGCTTTGTCATCTGTAGTGTTCCACCACTATGGATGCACCTATGTAGCAGCTTTATCTCCTTATTCATTTATTGACATAGGTTTTTAATAGTGTGCACTCAGAGCACTGAGAATATATGCAATGCAGAAATTATAAGCTAAACCCCCGCCTCTCGGGTTTACACCACATATGCTAAATGTTGCATCATGAGCACAGAAAGGGAATTCCTTCTCTCATCCTTCCTCTCCCCATTTCATGCTACTGCAATTATTGCACCAATTAGATTCATGGAAGATAATAAGAGATGATGTAGTGAGTTGACCCTGCTGGATATAAGGTACCCACCCACCTCTCTCTCACTCCCCTCCACAGCAGAGCAGGGGAGAGAAAATATAACAGGTTTTGTGGGTTGAGATAATGACTGGGAGAGATCACTCATCAAACACCATCATGGGCAAACCAGCCTCAACTTAGAGATATGAAGGAAATTTATTAGTAACAAAATAAGAGCAGGATAATGAGAAGTGAAAACAGACATCAAAAACCCCTTCCTCCCACCCCTCCCTCCTTCCCAGCTCTACCTCCTCCCCCAGCAGCACAGGGAGATGGGAATGGGGTTATGGTCAGTTCATCAGCTGTTGTACCTGCCACTGCTCAGGGAGAGTAGTTCCCCTGCTCCAATGGGGGATTCCTCCCACAGGACTCAGTTCTCTGTGTACGTCTCCGACATGAGTCCGTCTCAGAGCAACAGTTCTCTGCAACCTCCTGCAACATGAGTCTATTCTGAGATCAACAGTACCCCTCAAACCTCAGCAGTGTGGGTCACTCTTCCACAGGGTGAAGTTCTTTAAGGACAGGCTGCTCCAGTGTCACAAGTCCTACCAGAAAACCCACTCCAGCATGGGCCTCTCTCTCCACAGGTCTGCAGGTCCCTGCCAGGAGCCTATTCCAGCATGGGCCTCCCACAGGGTCACAGCGTCCTCTCAGGCATCCACCTGCTCTGGCATGGGTTTCCTCCCTGGGCTGCAGGTGAAGCTCTGCATCCTCGGGGACCTCCATGGGCCTCAGGGGCACAGCTGCTTCACCATGGTCTGCACCACGGGCTGCAGGGGAATCTCAGCTGTGGCACCTGGAGCACCTCCTGTCCCTCCTTCACTGACCTTGGTGCCTGCAGAGTTGTTCCTCTCACACATTCTTACTCCGCTCTTCTCTGGCCACAATTACATCTGCTCAATAGCATTTTTTCTTCTTAAATGTGTTACTACAGGGGAGTTACCATCATTTTTAGTTGGCCCAGCCTTGGCCAGAAGCACATCCATCTTGGAGCCGCCAGGGAGTCCGCCGGATATGGTGGAAGCTTCTGGCAGCTTCACCCTATAGCGCCCCTGCTCCCAAAACTTGGCCATACAAACCCAATACAGATGTTAACTTAATACTTACTCTTCAGACTTCTTCATATTCACTGCAGAGCTACAGTAAGTTCAGAGAAACAGCATGCAAAAAAAATGATTTTAGAACAAATAAATTAGGATTCTGCTTGAATTCTCTGTAGTGATTTCAGTCACCAGTGACAGTAAAGGACATAAGGAAACTGGTGTCCCCAGTCTGCAGCAGTTTTTCACTAGCATGTGCTCCTTGCTAATACCGAGAGGCATCTAGTAGAATATTTTCTTCATAAAGGTTGAAGAGAATTAAGGTATGAAACTATGGAACACGAATAACAAGACAACCCATTTTAAGGAAAACCGAGATATCCAAAGTGTTTAATAACAGGAAGAATTTACAATGGAAAACATTTTCATTTTTAGTGCCAAAAATCATAGAATTGCTTTTATTTATCTATTTATTTAATAATCTGTTTAGCCTAATTATGTCCATAAAAAAAGTCTGAATTGTTCTTAATTATAATTGGTTTCAGCAAACTTAATCAGTGGAATATTATCTGATATCTATAATAGCCATGTTCATTCTAATCACATTAGCCTGTGTTATTTGCTGCATGTTCCAAAACACAAGTTAGTGGAATTCATTTTGTTTACATGGTAGGCTGTAGATTGAAGCCATGCTGATCCATGCCTCTTTTTTTTTTCAAACTCTTTTATTTTAATTCTCATTACCAATGGAAACACACAGAACAAACATTTTTTTCTTTATCAAATATAATTAATAAATCACTTTTCTTGGTTTTATTACACTGATTACTAGATATTGTGTCCGAAACTTTAAACCATTATTCTCTTAGAATTTTTTTCCCCATATCTTCTTTGGACAAAGTATTGAGTTTATATTTGTACAACATTTAACCACCTAGCATGTCAGTCCCAAATGAGGCTTGTAGATGCAAAGGTAGTGTAAATATTTACAGTCATATTATCTCGGTCAGAAGAATAGAATTTATACACACATACATCCAAGGAATGTACACAATCGGAGAAATTGCTTCCTATCTTTCAATATTAAAATTTATGCCCTGTTCTTCATGTGTTTATTTACAGAAATTAAAGAGAAGGAGTGTAAGGTAAGACATATTTTAAAACTTCTGATTTGGGGTCCACGGTATTTTTATTTTGTTAAGTAGCAACTTCTGTAAGCTAGCATTATTGACGATGAATACTGACATCATGAAATTGACTTGTCTACATTCTGTCTTTTATTTAATCCCTCCCAATCCTCACTGCTAATGTTAAAATTTTTTTAACAAATATTTTGTATGAATTCTGATATATTATTTCTAAAAACAGTGTATGACTAATGATTATTATTGCATCTGTCCATTTATCATCATGCTGTTATTGCACTGCTTGTGCTTACTCTCATGGCATGTGAATTTTCCCAAGAATTCTACAACTTTTTCATATGTTTCTGACACTGATTTAGCTATTATTTTAGTTTTAGGAAGAGGTAAAAGCATTTAATCATTGTGCTTCTTAAAAGCATGAGATTTACATTTGGATCTATTTTCAATTTCTCTTGGGGTTTGTAGGTGGTGTTCTCAGTCAAAGGCAAAGAATTGCCTGACAGTGACTACACCCATTTCATACTTCTTCCTCAAGATAAAAAATATCACATGCTTCAGTGTGATTTTTAGGCAATTCATAAAAGAAGCTGTTAGGACCCCTTGACAGACTGGCTCTGGACATCACCTTACATTAAAAAAATAAAAAGGTGAATTGACCGTCAATGCTTTTCAATTGTGGTTGACTGAAAGATTATACATTGGCTTTTTATTCAATTTTTAAAATGTGCCTGCAGGACTGAAAGATTTTTAGGACCAGTGTGAATGGGAAGAGGAAGACAAGAGCAGCTGCACAAAAAATGTTACTGTCAGAAGATGTCCTGCAACATCAAGAAGTTTAGTACGTGAAAGGGACTTGTCAGATGAGTTGAAGAAACATGTAGGAGCTTTGGATTTCTAATTGGGCTTTAGAACTGTACGGCTAAGAGAGAGAACTTTTCTATAAACATGAACTTCAATAGATGTTGTTCTGTCCATCAGTGTCAAAAGAAAATCTGAAAAGACCAATTTCTGCAATTCTTGTTCACTAAACAATTTAAAATAATGCAGGAGAGTTGGTTGTGACACAGCCAAGGTTAGTCCATATAGTTGTGGGTTTCTAAAACATACTATTCAATCACTTCTTTGTATGCTGCATTAGCTGCCCAGTTTGAATTAAGTAACATTAAAGATTTACAAAAGTCAGGTCAAAAGACTCTTTGTATGTGTTAGAAAGTCAACCCCTCACAAAAGTTAAAACAGCTACAATTACAGTTCTGTTTATAACATGAACTTGGTCCCTCCATGTACATATGGTCTGCAATTAGATCCTCTCATATGCCTTTCTTAGAAGCTGTCAGCATCACTTTGTATATGGAACAGGCCATGCTTACTTAGAATGCAACAACTCAATAATTTCCTTTCTTTTCCCTGATAAACATATGCCTTATTTATAGCACAATATTCAAAGCAGATTCAGAAAACAGGAATAATTCCTACTGGAATTTTTCCATGTCCCGTTTACTATAATATGCAACATTAAACGCTAATGAATGCATGGTAATAGCATCCTTGTGAGATAAGTATGCATCACTCTCTGCACTGTACATGAGAGAAACAATGGCCCAGAGATATTATGCTCTGTTTTAGAATTTATTTTGAGAGACATGATCTGATTTTTCATATTTAAAAAATCCAAAGCACTGAACTGTAATTTAATGGCTTAGAGTAGAGGGAAAAAAAAGAAGTGACACTTCACTACCAGCTCTGACTGTGCCTTTTGGCGCAGTTGTAAAGAACGGACTGGTCTCAAGAATCTGAGACAGCATTAATCTCATCAGTACATAAAAGTGCAGATCCAATTCACTGTCTGGAACTAATTTTAAAAGTCCAGCTCAGTGGAGTTTTGGGGACTGACTGTGATTTCTAAATACAGGTCTTAAACACTATTTGAAATATCTTAGGCTGTGTGAGGTCTCAGCTCATGAGACATATTCCTGGAAGACATATGCCTGTCTGCATTGGCATCTGGAATCCAGGTGGGACTTGCAAGTGTATCTCAATGTCATTAGACACTTCTACATACACTAGGCTGAGCCCCACCCTCACTCATATTTGAGGACAGCTGCAGAGCTGTTAGTTCATCCTAAAAATTGAATAATTGAATGGAGGATCTCTTCAGCAGGATACAGATGACTGAAACTGTAAATGTCCACTGATGAATGAGTGATGATGAGGTTTCCTATTTGGTTTCTGCTTTTGCTGTTTCAGGAGAACACATAACCCTTTGCATGTCCTTTGTCATATCTGTCAGTCATGTGTAAGACTGCCAAATACTCTTCAGATTTTCAAATTGCACAGATATGCATGTATAGATACCTGAGCTCAGTCACCTCGTGAATGATTGAGTTCATCTCGAGACAGACAGCTAACATGCCATTGGAATTTATACCTGTAGTGAGTTTTGTGGATATTTAAAGATGGAGAATTTATTTTCTACAATGTGTCTTGAAAGAATGGGCTACATTGAAATAGAGGTGCTTTCTTTTTTTTTTTTTTCCTTGAGGTGATCAATATTTCATTGTTTAGTCTGAATTTCTCTGTCAGTCAAATTCCTTCCTGATTGCACCTCCCCATTTTTCACTCATTCAGCTTATCCTTATGCACACTCCAGTAAAATCTACTTGACACCGCACTGACCTACTCTTAACATATATTTTGACTTATTTGCCCATCTAATTCCTGTTCCACTGAGCTGTTCTGTCCTTTTGTTTCAAGCTTTTTGTCACAAGATACTCCCTTTTACTCTCTGTCCCGGGTTCATTATCAGATTCATGTACTTTGTTCTGTCTTTCTATCTCCTCCTGGATCTTCTCGGAGATTGAGACACATAATTTCTGCCTTCAGTATTTTCTACCTCCAGCATTGTGTTATCTCTTCTTCCCACCCTGAGAAAATACAGAAAATTTAATGAAATAACAAGAAAGTGCTAAGTGCTAAAAGTTGTGATACCCTGTCCCATTCCGGATGAGAAAGAGCAAAATCTATCATGAATACGTTAAGTCCTTTCCTTGCTCTCATTCCTAGACTCACGTAGGCTGGTATTTTCCAGTGATAGATCTGACATGGAGCTTCTCAGACAGAATGGCTAAAATTTGGTATGTTTTAAACATCCCACATGTTATTCTCAAGTAAAATGCTAACTATTTGATAAATACTGTCAGTTTTTACATATTTCCATACCAGATGCCAGAATCTCCAAGGCAAAGAGAATAGAGAAGAATCTGAAGGATGTCTTGATCAATGCATTTCAAAATGTTAGGAATTAATTATCTTAGAGAAAAATGGTTTGGTTTTGCTGTTGTTGCAGTTCTGAATAGGTAGTGGCCTAATTACAGACCTATTTATAAGCAAATTTGCTTGGATAGAATGCTTTGGAGCTGTTCAAAATGGATCCAAGGAGTAAATACCACCTGAGCAATTTAATCTGGCGGGAACTCAACTTTTGATCTTATTCTTTGGTCTTCATCTATCACTATATATCTATGTTCCAGAGTCACTTCTTCATCCTATCTGTTATGCTGAAAAGGCATCTTGGCACCCATTCTTAGCTATATTACGGTTAAAGAATGGAAACAAAAAGAAAAAAAACCAACTAAGTTAAGCTTCCTAAATTTACAGCTTTGGTCAGTTTCCAAAACATGAAAATCTATACTATTTGACATAACAAAAGGTTTCGTGCATGACTGCGAGGTGCTGGTCCATAAACCAGGGGTCACCCATAGGTCTGCTGGCAAACATGCCATTCCTCTCCACTGGTCTTGCATTCTCTATAATCCCTCAAATGTCAGTAAGTGCCTATGTTAGCATACAGATCTCCAGAAAGTTTTGGCTCCCTATCATGGACGCCTCAAAATGGTCAAGGATATGCAAGCATATGAATCTGTGTGAGTGATGTGGATTTGTATTTTCATTTAATTTCCACACAACTAATCCTTGAAAGATGAGGGCAAAGCAGCCCTCTTCTGACATGTTTTTGCATGTTCCTTGACATCTCATGCTGGAAATATTTACTTCATGAGGAAATTGAAATCATTATAATCTAGTGAATGGATTCTGCTTATCTCCCTTAACTAGCTGTTGAAAGCTAAATTCATCACTATTCAGGTTCAAGATAACATAGAGTCTGCCGACAAAATGTTTTATATAGAAGGTTGTTCAAAGTGGGAGCACATCATTATCACTGAAAAATAATGTAATAATACACTACTGCAAAGTAAGCTATAAGGATAACAATTAGACACGCTTTAAAATTGTAAGCATCATCTCTTATTTGCACCTTAGCAGTTTAAATAGTCATAAAACTAGAGTAAGGAATTGGGTCAAGGGAGAAGGAATCGCTGTTGCTGGAAAGCATATGGATGCATTAGATTGAGAGACATCAGGTGCATATTATATTGAACAGTTACTGAACTTATTGCCATGCACCCCAGCCCAAACAGATATTATTTAACAGTTAAATGAAATCTTCATATGCATGTTCTTCTACTTATTTACAGTGAATTAAATCTTCCATGGTGAATTCCAAATTCATACTACTTGTGCATATTAGAAATGCTTGCTTACACAGAAAATCATTTTGTTTTGTGACTCTTCAGAAGCTGAGCCCAAATTTTCAGCCACTAAACTCCTTATTTTTAAATTCTGCTGTCTTGTGCTACATATTTATCATTTTTCCACCTTGTTTAGTTCTCTTTTCTTCTATCAGGATTTCCAGGTTTTCAACCTTAACAAAACTAAAATATAAAATTTTGCTTATTAGAGTATTGTTAGTATTTGCTTTAAATAATAAAAAATGTAATAATAATAATAATAATTCAATCTAGCTGATATGGTGCATTATTTCAGAAACTACTACATAACTATTTTCATGTTTGCATTTCAGAAGAGTTATATAAATTTAAATATGTTCTAACACAGCATTATACTACACGGTAAATGTGTGTTGCAGATAGAATTTTTTGGCTTTCCTACTCGTGTTAAAAAGATTGTAAAAATTAAAGCTGGCTATTGAAGAGAGCAGGAGATTCAACAACACAGATCCTTTAAAAGCATTTCCAAATAAAAGTCTGAGCATTTGGCTTGCAGAGGAAATTATTTTACCTGTAAAATTTTCTGGCATCTTATTTTGAGCAGTTTTGATTTGATTAGTCTCAAAAATTAATGTTTTGTTCCTAAAACATAAAAACTTCATGAAGATCTAAAGAATTATGCTTGCTAAATCTAAAATGTGTATGTTTATATTTATAAAACAGAGTTCTAAGTTAGTGTGTTCAAATAACAGATGTAGTATTAACACAAAAAAACCCACCAGTATTAAGAAGGAAAAATAAATCTAAGTCACAAATAAAATATAATGGATGAAAATGCAGAATTTAGATAATATAACAGCAATTATCATTTTCTAAACAAGAAAAATCCACTATCAGAATAATCTTCTGTTTCCCCACCAGACATCATTTCTAGCACGATTTCACCTGAGGAACATGAGAATACGTTCGATAATATAAGTGGAAAAAAAGTGAAAAAAAGAGAGATTCAATAATGATTCACTAGAAGATGATGAAATTAATGAAAAAGCACAACAGTTAATAAACAAGCTGTTAACTTGACAGTGCATTGGGTGCACATGTATCAAAGTAACATGAAACTGGAAAAAACATGCTCTAAAATTTCCTTTTCTTCATCTGGTTACTCTTAAATAAAAATGCAGATAACTTTGTGTCAGGAGAGGTCACGAGATAATTCTGTTTATTTTTCCTCTTACTGCATGTCTCTAACATTTTGTTCTTACCAGTAATTCAGACTTCACAGGAAAGACATCAAATAACCCAAGCCAATATTAATTTGTTTTGTTTTGTTTTGTTTCCTATATTTTTAGCCATTTTCCAGCAAAGTGGAACTGGTGATTGTAATCTATTCATAAATAAAAGGTACTTTAATGACTCACTGGCCAGGTAAGTTTAGCACGTATAAAATTCCTTCAGTTTTCAACTAAATCCTATGCAGCCCCAGTGAGTTGTGCAAGGCCTGGCAAGACTAACAGATTAATCTCCAGAGGAAAGAGAGATCACTCAGTATCTCTGGTCTGTAGCCAAACTCAGGTGTAGGGTAGAATATATTCCACAAGCTAGTAGGCTTCTTAGCATGCATGGGAACCTGTGTGCCACATGGAGGTGTCAACAGATTTTATGATATGTCAGGATGACAAAACATAAGGATTGAGTTTTCATATTATTAATAATTGCTGCATTATGCATTATTTCACTGGTCTGATGGAAGTGAGCAGAGTGAGTGAGGTTTATAAAGAAGGCACAATCATCTAAATATAATCCATGTACCAAACTTTCCAGTGACATTACACCAGACCTGTTTCACAGTATTCATTGTAGTATAAGGTATTCATTAACAGTTTCAGAAAAAAAAAAGTACAGAAACCTCAATTATTATTTTATTTCAGAGATGAAAACAGGAAAAAAGTGAGCAGAAAATGAGACAACATGAAAGAAACATGATCAGATCTTAGCAACTAAAATTTTTGCATCTTTACTTAACACTTGTTTATACTAGTAGCTCAAATTACTTGTAACCTGAACCCTAGAACTCAGATTTATATGCAATTATGATTCTTAACTCCCATTCTGCTGCCAAAACAGACTGCATATTAATTTCCACAAAAACTGTGCTCAGCATTGTAATTTGCAATTTATGGAGATGATAAGACAACATCTTAGCACTGTTTACTACACATTCGCTACATATTGAGCAAATAATGCATTTAAGAGAATTTTACTCTTCCCTCAATAATTTTCAGTTTAAGAACTTAGAAATCCTTAGTTCCTAATTTTCCATTTGACTTTTCTGACATATTCTGCATTCCCTGAGGCAACAACATATTTTGCACAGTGGATGGGAGAAGGGAGATGCCACACGTTGGCCCCTAATCAGAGAGAGCACAGAGCAAATAATGTCTACAGGTCTGGATACTGCTGTGGCCAGCACGGAATGTTAAATACTGTATTATAAACTTCAGTGTATTTAAAGGTATATGTATTTTACATATATGTGTGCATATGTATTTTACTTTCTTTTTCTGGGTGACACCCCAGATATGTTACATAAAGTTGGCAGAAAAGCTGAGCAGGTTTTTCCTTCTTCTCTTAAAGGTACTGTAGGAACTTCAACAAACAGTGGTGTAACAGAAGGAACAGTTCTATACATGGATGGTCAACACAGCATCCAGTCCTCAACATACTCATCAATGATGTGGGAAATGGTCAGAATATACACTCAGCAAGGTTGCTTATGAGAGAAAACTGGGAGAGGTGTCTGATACACCAGAAGGTTATGCTGTTGTCCAGAGAGACTTTGGATGAGAAGGTGGAGCCCGACATTTTTCAGTGGTCCCCAATGACAGGAGTAAAAGCAATGGGCACAAACAGAACAAGAGTTGGTTCCCTCTGAACATAAGGAAGCACTTTTTCACTGTGAGTTGACTGAGGACTGCCACAGGTTGCCCAAAGAAGTTTTGAGGTCTCCTTTCTTGGTGATATTGTAAAGCCATCTAGACATGTTCCTGAACAACCTGCTCTAGGTGATAGAACTTGTGCAAAGGAGTAGAACCAAATGAACCTTCAGAGGTCCCTTCCAACCTTAACCATTCTTTGATTTTGTGAAAAGCACAGCCAGGTAATATCTCCCATTTAAGCTTCTAGTTTCACATTTGTTGATCCCAACTGCCTTAACTAATTTTCTACATGGCTGATGAACAATCAACCGGAAATGCTATATGATGAACAGCTCCTAGCAGAAATGTTAGGGCGATGTTTGAGCTTTTCACTTTTCTAAAATAGGTATTAGAACCAGGATGGAAATTATATGTCTTTATCTGCTTAGGACCAGCTCCACTTATTTATTTTACTTAACTGAAAATATCTGGAAAAGAAAAAAACCCACATTTTTTTCCTACAGTAATCCAGTCGTAAGCATACTTGCATAAGATGCAATCCTTTCCCAGAAAGATATTTTGCAACAAAAACCCAAACAGGCACGTTGCTGTGAGGCTGCAGACCATAGTGAGAGACATCAGCCTCATATTAATGAAATACATTTATGAACGATGGTCACAAGTACCTCTTTGTTTTCAAGTCAGTAGCAAAATCCAATTATTGATCATACTTGGTTGTTTGAAATGTTTACAGAAGACTGTATTCTTCTTTGAAGAGTTGTTAATTTATGCAAATGATAACTTACTCGTGTTTGTAAGGGGAAAGAATATAATGGTTGCACATTCCTCAAGGAATTACTGGAACTCTGGAGCTTTAGAAAATGTTATATATACAATCATAGAATGGCTTGGGTTGAAAGGGACCTTAAAGATTACCTGGTTCCAAACCCCCATGTGTGGATAGGGACACCTGTCACTAGACCAGGTTTCTCAGAGCTCCATCCAGCCTGGCCTTGAACTCTTCCAGGGATGGGCCATCCACAACTTCTCTGGGCTACCCATTCCAATGCCTCACCACCTTCACAGTAAAGAATTTTTTCCTAATGTCTAACCTAAATCTACTATCTTTTAGTAGTATTAAGCCATTTCCCCTCATTCTATCACTATATGCCCTTGTAGATAGTGTCTCTCCATCTTTCTTTTAGCTCCCTACAGGTACTGGACGGCTGCAACTAGGCCACACTTAAACATTCTGTTTTCCAAGCTGAACAAACCCAATTCTCCCAGCCTTTCCTCATATGGAAGGTGCTCCATCCCTCTAATGAACTTGGTGGCCCTCCTTTGGACTCACTCCAACAGATCTGTATTATCACCATGACTTTTTGGGGAAAGTTTTATTTATTGTGGGAAAGTACCATTCTGAAGATGACAGCTCTATAAAAACTAGGTTTATATTGCACCAGAATGAGTTTTGCAGTCATAGCAATTCTGATCTGGTGCAAAAAGTACGTTTTTTTTTTCTTAACAGTCTCCAGGAATTTCTGAGGAGTACCAAACCCTGACCACTGCAGACTATTGAATGTCTAATACATCAAATGATTGTGACAATAGTTACACCCCCTAAATATGTTTTTGAAACCTGTGTGTTATGTAACAGTGATTTCAGAAAAGACTTGCTAGAAACCTGGTAAAATGATTTCAGTGTCTACTGCACAAGCATCTAGATGGGATTTCAATTCCTTTACAAGTTTGAAATGTATGGTTGAATCATGTCATATATTCTCCAAATACTAGTGACAAATAATAATAACGTAGTTTATAAGTGCTACTTATAAGTTCTCTCCTCATAGAAGAACAAATTTAAAATTGTATTACTTTTTATTGCTCTAATTTCATTTTTATGTTATTCTATTTTTAGACACTTATTTAATTCTGAAGTTAAGAAAGTATTGCCAAATTCAGAAGCTAAGTGAAAAATATAGTCTTAACCTAAAGCGTGGCAAGTTATTCTCATTTTCTCATAGATTTCTCTTCTGGCAATGATGATGTCTCCCCTTGAATATTAAATTGGGGAATTATCATTACAGGCATGTTTAGTGTATCTATTTACATTTCCAGGAGAAGGCAAGCACATATTAAATGTATTTATTTCTATTACCTGAAGAAGAGAAGCATAATTGTTTATGGAACCTTGTAACAAAGTCAGAAATGGACATCCTCAACCTAACCTTGCAGTACTACATATATTTCATCAAAAAGCCTGAGTATTTAGTATGTCTCAGGAGATAATTGTTGCTGAAATATTGCAGCAGTCTTTAGAGGTTTCTGGTGGGGTGACAGAGATGCATTCTCAGCTTTGCACTAATTAGTTAGCATACACGGAAGAAAAGTAGTCACGGCAGATAAAGCATTTCAGAGATGAACTTTTCAAGTGGCACAATGTCCATTAGAATGGGCCACAATAAAGAGAACAACCTCGAATCTTATGTCCAGTTCTGGGCCCCTCACTACAAGAAGGACATTGAGGTGCTGGGGTGTGTCCAGAGGAGGGCAAGAAAGCTGGTGAAGGTGCTGGAGCATAGATCTTACGAGGAGCAGCTGAGGGAGCTGGGGGTGTTTAGCCTTTAAAAAAAGAGGACTTAAAGAAGATCTTCTTGCTCTCTACAACAACCTGAAAGGAAGCTGTAGCAAGGTGGGGGTCAGTGTTTTCTCCCAGGTAACAAAAATTAAGTTGAGAGGAAATGGCCTCAGTTTGTACCAGGGGAGATTTAGATTGGACATTGGGAAAAAATTTCGTCGCAAAAAGTGTTGCCAAGCATTGGCACAGGCTTTCCAGGGAAGTGGTGGAGCCATCATACCTGGAAGAGCTCAAAAAATGTGTAAGTGTGGCTCTTGGGGACATGAGTTAGTGGTGAACCTGATGGTGCTGGGTTAATGGTTAGAACTAGTGATCTTAGAGGTGTTTTTCAACCTAAACAATTCTATGATCCTACAGTTACTATAACTTTTTTGGCTTAAAAGAAGCTATGATTTCTTCTGTGTTTTCTGAAAGGTGTCCCAAGTATATTACCAGAGTCGTGGCACCATGAGGGCCATTGGCTCCCTGGTGCTGGGGCTTCAGAGGTGTTGGGATGATGCTTAGCACTGTCAGGGCAGGACCCATGCACCAGGGTCCATCCCAGGACCTATCAGCCAGGGTCCAGCCCTAGCCAGAAGCAGGACAACTGTGAGGCAATGGGGCTGCCACAGCTGAGGGCACTTGCCACTCCCCAGAGGATGGGTCAAGGTGGGGCTGTGCACATGCAGAAGGGCCTGGCTCAGCTGGGTGGGACAGGGCTGAGGGCAGCTGGAAACCAGCCCTGCTGTGGCATGGCTGGGCCTGGGGCTGATGCTTCTGGGGTCCTGGGCATTGGGCAGGGTGGAAGGCGATGACGAGAGTTGTGTAGGGGCAGCCAGGCCTGGTGGCTCCTCCAGGGCCTTGACACAAAAAATTCTGTGATAAACTCTGATCAGGCTTTCATTTCCTCGAAGAAACAGAAGGGGCTTTTTTAGATTTTTAAAAGCTAGGGCTTTTGAAAAGCGAAGTTTAAGAATATTTGTTTTTCCAAGTTACAAAGGTTGAAATAATCATCTATTCTAACTTCATATCCTGTTATGATCAGAGTTTATGTTTCTTTAAGAATAGCTGCCTTGCAAGTACGGGGATAGGTTCTTTTTAAACACTGTTTGTACTTCCCAGTTTCAGGTTTGATGAGAGAGATGGTGTTGTCAGGAGACAGAGAAAATTTCCATTGGTGACAAATTCAATGCAGGCTCTGAAACATTTTGATATACATACAAATTATCTCATATTAAGAATGACAACATATCTTTCATTTGCTGTGTTTTCTCTTGTGCCATACACTGTGTTTTGCTGGAAGATGCAACTCAGGTGGAGGGAAAGATGTCATGTACTTGCTCACTGCTGGCTGTCATATATTGGATCAGTACACAGTCCTTTGGAACGAGTGGAGCAGCAGTCCTCTCCTGAGGGAAGGAATCAGAATGGGAGGACTCAAAAGTCTCCACACAAATGCATATTCCCAAGAACGGAAGGAGACACACTGTAAAGAGGCAGAGGCGATACATAGGTAGTTTCCAGAGGTCTCCAGTGCACTGCTTGGAATTATTCATCACTCAGCAAGACACTAATCATTGCTGTACTCAAAGCAAGAGTGAGGTGAAAGGAAAGACCTACCTCTGAGATGAAACAGTGAGTAGTGAGGACTTCTGTTTTCATTTTGATTTGATCTGACCAACTTGATCTGAGCTTCTGTTGCACAGAAGTCATTGCATTATATTTTATCCTTCAATAAAATGTAATGTCAGCAGTCCAGAGTCTTTTCAGTATTTTTAGTATCATCACTTTAAAGAAAATGTATTGATATACACAGCTGAATTTCACAGTCAGGATTCCTGGATTTCAGCTATGCATCCCAAAAGGAATGGTATGGAACCTCTTGAAGGTATGATTGATTCTGTTAAGTAAAAATCAATAAGACAATCTTTGGTCCCACACTCAGAAAGCTGAGATTTATTAGTATCCTTCTTAACTCAATGAATGTTTTTTATATGTATAAATTAAATCCTGCATCAGTATTTTTCAGGATATGTTATTTAAATACAAGATAATAGGACCTATGGATGAATCTGCCTGAGGACATTACCAGATTACAAATACTTAAATTTAATATTAAAATTCTAGTAGGATTTTCTCCCTTCTAATTAATTGAAAATAAAGAACAACTGAGAAAGAGAGAGAAAGAAAGTGATTTAGCAAATGTTATTATGACATACTATCAAAACAGAATTCCTTACAGGTTCATTTTCTTGAACGTATCCTTTTTCAAAATGTATCAGAATTGTGAGGTAATATTCCCCATTTGCTTCACTATATTCTTGTAAAATATTTCATAACTTTTAACAGGAAATAATCAGAAGTTGTGTTACTGATTTCCTTTTAGATAATGGAATAATGAAGAGATCGCATGTTGTATAGACCTCTCAGGAACAATGTTAATACATGTAAAAAAGGTTAAATATCTGGTAGAACAGGGACTTGCAATTAAGTGTTAAAGATTATGTTTAAAATAACATTTGTTCTACATCTAATGCGAGCCAAGAGACTCACTAAAAATTGCTTTCTAGATTATACGCTATTCCCAGAAAATTAAAATAATAATCTTTCCCTCGAGTGTTGAGAGGAACTGTATTGAAAAGACAATTTTGTAACATCTTTTTTTTTATTTTTTTTCTGTAATATTACAGTTTGTGATGACTAGAGAGAAGTGCAGATTTTCAAGTTACTTGGAAAACTCATTCATTCTAGAAATCTAATATATGAAGATTTGTCTAAGTTTGGATGTGAATAAATTCCAGAGAGATTGGCACCACTTCTTTTATCCAACCATCAAGATAATCATAAATGAAACCAGGATATAAAATCCTTCACCTGGAAATTCCAGGTAGATAAATTCATGAATGATGGACATAAACTGTATTTGGTTACTGTTGAATTGTTTTGTCTTGTTTGATACTTCAGTTGTGTCAGGCCAAATGGAGATGATTCTGTGATTACAGTATGTGCCTCCAGTAGCTTTTTGTATTTCATTAAAGGTGACATTACTACCCAAGTTCCCAAAAAATATTTGCTCCATACCCTTCCTTTATGAAATTGGTTTTGTATCCTGGTGTATTGGGTTTGCATATCCTGGACTTTGGTGGCAGGGGGGCTTCTCTATACTAATAGAGTGTAATCTAGCCTGTGACAAGATGCTAGAAGCTTCCTCAGTGTCCAGCAGAGCCAATCCCTGGTGGCTCCCAAGACAGACATGCCAATTAGGCTCCAAAGACTGGGCCAATTAGAAATGGTGGTAATGCCTCTATGATAGCATATTTAAGAAGAAATCAACACAAAAAGTGGTTGTGCAGTTGTAATTGTGATTAGAGAAGAGCAGAGTGAGAACGTGGGAGAAGAACAACCATGCAGGCGCCAAGGTCAGTGGAAAAGGAGGGCAAGGAAGTGCTCCAGGCACTGAAGCTGAGATTCCTCTGCTGGCCGTGGTGATGGCCATGGTGAAGCAGCTGTCCCCCTGCAGCCCATGGGATCCACAGGAGATCCACCCACAGCCTGTGGAGGAGGTGCCCATGCCAGAGTGGGTGGATGCCTATAGGAGTCTTTGAGCCCATGGGAGACCCATGGACAGAGGAGCAGGGCCCCCCTTCTGGAGCAGCCTGTTCTTGGAGGACTGCACCCCGTGGAAGAGTGACCCATGCCACAGCAGTTCACAGAGAGCTGTTGCTCATGAGATGGACTCATTTTGGAGAAGTTCATGGAGAGCTGTCTTCCATGGGAGGGACCGCATGGTGCAGCAGGGGAACGACTCATCTCCCAGAGCAGAAGGAGAATCCGCAGGTGATGAACTGACCATAACCCCTATTCCCTGTCTCCCTGCACTGCTGGGGGAGGAGGCAGGGCTGGGAAGGAGGGAGGAGTTGGGGGAAGGTGTTTTTTTAAGGGCTTATTTTACTTCTCATTATCCTGCTCTTATTTTGTTAGTAATAAATTCACTTCATAGCTCTAAATTGATCCTGTTTTGCCTGTGATGATATTTGATGAGTGGATTCTCCTGGTCTTTATCTGAATCCTTTTTCTCCTCTGTCCAGCTGCAAAGGGGAGAGAGTGAGAGGCTTTTGTGGGAGCCTGGCACCCAGCATATTTTCATATATCTTAATTTTTTATTTTTTAGTGGCTGGTATTTATTAAAACTTATGGGCTGTCTTGAAATATTTGATCCTAGTTTTTTATAAAGTTAATATTAAGTGGTCCTAATGCTCCATTCTGTAAGCATTTAATGGAAGTGGTTGAAGACTAGATAATTATTGATATTTTAGCCAATGTAAGACTAAGACATTACTAAATTAAACAAGCTATTAAGTCTTTTCTAATATTTTTTTGGCATTCTCAACATTCATTAATTGCCCTGAAATTTTATGAAACAAAACATTGTAACTGATGTAAGTCTAATAGCATGAGTTGTGCACTGGGTTCCTGCACAAAGTAGTACTTTTTCTTTGGTCAACAGATTGTAAGAAGTATGATGGACTTCTGCACTCCCTCTTAGAGAATCTAAGCCAAAATTCAGTAGAAGCAGGCAATTTATCTGGTTTCTTCTTTTCCTCTAGAAACTATGTTAATGCTGAATTGCCAGAGAGGAGATTAAAGTTTTTTTAGCCACAAAATATGTTTATTTATAGTACATAGGACCATTCATGTAATGTCAGATAACTGGATAGAACAGGTGCTATGAAACTCCACTTACAGAACCCGAGAATCTTCTTGAATGATTGTAACACAAGCTTTATATCAAATCCCCTCTCAGTCCCTTGTGAGCTGTGCATATCCTGCACGCATCCTTGCAGCCACAATGACTGTCAGGGCATCCAGCCATATTCTAGCAGACTATTGGTAAGATGCTCCATTTTGTACTGTTTCCCTCTTCTCTCGCTCCCTCTTTAATCCTTCAGATTAAGACTGAAAAAAAAAATGTTGCATATGGGAGCAAGCATTGAGTGAAGGAGTGTCTATGATGATCTCTATAAATTCCTCAGACAGCTGGAATTCAGCCTAGATCTTTCACCTTGTCATTGTTAAAAAGGTGATTTCTTTACATGTGTGAAGAAATGTGCATTTTCTATAAAATATCCTGCATGTCTACACAAGATGATACAGCACATTATACTGCTTTTCTTTTAATGTGTGAATATTTTCTTCTTACACTAATAAAAAAGAGCTTTTGTGGAACAAAGAAATTTCTTTAAATCAAAATTAAAATCAAGATGCTGTTTCTTTTGTTACAGTACTTACTATAACAGTTATTACAAACATTCTGTTACCACAAAAGGTATTCAGAGATTACGTCAGATTAGATCTTTCATCAAATTTTGATGGAACATTCAGAAAATTTGTCATTTCTCCAGAGACATGAATAGGAAAAAAAACCACATGATACTGTGAATCTGTTGCTTTCAACCTTGAAAATGCTGTGGGAACTTCTTTGTTTTAGGGGCTTTGGTTCAACCACGTGGCTACCTTTGAAGTACTGGAATCATCATATCAAAGAAGCAATTAAGAGCTACTTAAAAGTATCCTTGTGTTGTGGTCCTTAAAGACCATCTAGACTGAAAGTACAGATTGAGAGAATAATTTTTATTCATGACAAAGTCAGGACATGAGTGTACAGTGAGCCTCTTAGTTTGAGGATTGGATAATCAAGCTTTCAGAGCCCTCCCTGCAACGTGTTGATGAAGTTTTGATGCAGTGTTTGTTCCTACTGTTGCAGTAATAAAAATATCAGGGACATAGTTCTGGCTTCTGTTCCACTGGAGTCAAGAAACTACTCTAAATGTTGTTCATTATTCTGTGAAGTGGTATTTTGGTTTAGCGTACAAATAATCTGCCTCAAAATCTTTAGATCCTGAGCTGATGTCTTGATTGCATATCATCAGTAAGGAGACAGCATGACTCCAATAGCCTTGTACTTAGATCTGTCATTGGGAGATGGAGTTGTAGGCCTTGATCAAATGGCTGTTTTTATAGTCGATGGGGAAACACTGTAATAATGCCAGAAGCAGGAAATTCTTTCTAATGCTTGATCTGAGCTCTTCAACATGAAGTTTCTGAGTTAAGCACATATATGTCTTCATTCTCTTATCTTAAACTGATTCTTCCTCCCCACGCCTCTATCCTGACATTACCCTTCAACTCTTTTCCACAGAAGAAAAGCTGTGAAAATGAGAAAAAATCACATGCCACCATGGCGATGAGCACTTTAACAATTGAGTTATCACATAAATATCGACCACCTTTATGATGTCATGCAGGTGCTCAGAGTTCCTTTCCATCTGGGGGTAAGGCTGCCAAGTAATTAATTGATGATGGGAAGAAGCACCACAGAGCATCAGTAAAACAGACAGGTAAGTTTGAAGACATTCAGTGTCTCTGTTAGTCAGCTCTCTACTACTTCTGACTCATCATGCCATTATGTCAGTTCTCTTGCATTGGCATCAGGTTGTATAATTAGAAAATGAACAAGGAAAGACACATAATTTTAAATTTCTTGTTGCAAATTTTTAAATGCCCATTATTGGATATATATATATAGAGAGAGATAGATACATGGATAGATATGTATACATACACACATATATAAATATGTATATATAAAGAGAATGTAATTCCCTTATTTGGAGAAATACTTTTAATAGGATGTGTCAGATGAAAATATATTTTACTATTTCCTTTTTTTCATCTTGCCTTCAAGTTAAAAATGAGAATATGAATTTCACTCTGTGGATTTTGATTTCTAAATCTCTGGTTGAAATCCTAATCTATCTACTTATATAGTCAATACAGATGTGGTCAATGTACTTACTGGAGTCAGAGGCATGATTCTTCTTATTCTAAAGTAGATATCTAAACACAGCTAAATGAGCCATAACCCAAAAGTTTCTTTTTCTTTTTTTTTTTCTTTTCTATAAAGGAAGTTAACCTACTGTGGCTCTCATTTTCAGACATCTACTTTGTGATCATATAAAGTTGGATTACTGTAGTCACACTCACAATATTTGAGTAGTAAGCTTACGTGAATTTAATCATGTTTCTGATTTTTTCCATTCACTGTTCTGGCGTATTCCTTTCTAATTTTTCACTTTATTGGGTAATAGGTGTGGAATGAGATAGGAAGAAGGTTAATGTACCAAAAATGCGAGTAACAAAAGCTGTAGAAAACAGGGAAATATGTGTAGATCTATCATATGACCTATTTAATAATAAGAAAATTATTTTCAGGTATCTAAATCATAAGCCTTAAGGAGGAGGTTCTTAATGCTGGAGTTAGAAACTTGTAAAAAGACTTAAAAAAAAAAAAAAAAAAAAGAAACCCCCCAA
>VZTI01000714.1:160295-184846 GCA_013397865.1 Struthidea cinerea | reverse complement strand
AAAAAAAAAAAAAAATTAATGGATTCTTTCATTCTGTTTTCATTCATTATTTTTCATGCTCTCTGGCATGATTTTAATTCACACCAGCCAGTGATCTCTGAGATTGTGCCTAGGCAGTGCTGAAGGGTCAAAGTCATCCAAAACCACTCTCATTGGGGAATGTGGTAGAGTCCATAGTTTAGGTCCGGTTGACCATGCTCAATCTTGGAACATTAGTGCAGGAATTTATATTTTCCAAACCTCCCCGAGGTCATGCCCCAGTGAGCTCAGTTGCACTGTAAATACACACCGTTTGATGTGTTGTAACAGACCCCACACAATTTTTCAGTGCTTTGACCTGAAAATGGTAAAGGTTGTGAAGGGGCCACTTTCTACCAGTGGGGCTCAGGTGCTGTCCAAGGCCATGTGCTGTCCAGCACTAAAATAGTGTTTACTCACCCTCAGGGCCAGACTGTCTATTGTGTCTCTGTAATAGGCATAGGTTGAGCAGCTGTCATGGAGCTCAGCAAAACTTCACTGCTGCTTTTTCTCTAGCCAAAAGTCATTTTGATGGCAAGTTCATCAACTTCTTACTAGTAAGCAAGGTACGAAGTGTGGGTGGGAAGGAGAAAAGGACAAACTCAGATGAGAGGGGCCAAGAAGCAGAGAGATGCTGACAGTGTAAAAATAGGAGTAAAAGGAGAAGAAGTGGAGAAAGAGAAGAACAAAAAAGGGAACCACACAGAAAGTCTGCTAGAGATGCTCTTTAAGCACATAAAATATTATGAAATCCTAAATACACTAAAAATTTGGACTGTAGGCATGTCAAGTGGGATTACCCCAAGCTAATAGACATTTGAATATTCTGGTATTAAGCTCCTTTTATCTCAGACAGGTGTAATTGTATTATCCTTCCTATAAGTGATGCTGTATCTGCAAAATAATGTTTCTGTTACTCTGATACCACAGTGATGTGTATAACACAGAAATGCCCCAGAAGTTAGTAATTTTTAATTCAGCGTTCAGTTAAAATGATGTCCTGTACATAAGATATGGGCAATGTTCTGAATGATGAAGTTAAAAAATAATCGGCTGGCCAGCTAGCTATTCTTTGCATAGACTCTGTTCTTTGTCCATTGTAAGAATTTTCTCAAGAAAAAACAAAATTAAATGATTATATAATTACAGTTTGTATCGAAAAGCATATGTCAGTCCACTGAAATTAAAGTTGTACAGGAAATTTAATCTGATGGTACTTGGTGTTTGAGTATTTTTGTTCATACTGTTAGAGGTCTGTTTTTAGTATATTGCTTGATCCAAACAGAGAAAAGTATTGGTTTTGTTTTATATTTGTACTTTTTATATGTGAGATGTATCTCTTCACCTGACCAAATCTGGGGGAGGACATGACTGACATTAGCTGATCTGCAATACCCTCTGATTAGCTGATATGCAATACCCTCTCCTGTGGAGCAGAGGTCATGAATCTTTTCTTAGTTCATGAATCTTTTCCTAGTTCACTTGATAGGCCAGGTGCTCAGAAACTGCAGACAAAGCGTTTCTACTCTCCACAATCCTTAGAAGGGATGCATAAGGCTTACAAAGATCTAAAAAAACCATGTAGACTGCAGATTTTGTAATGATGCAGAGAAAGAATGACTCTTTTGTAAATGTTATTCAAGAAAGCAAGCTACTAATTTTGGGTTCAGTTCCAGTGATTAGGTTTGTGCTAAACAGTATCCTTACTCTCAGTGCACCTATTTACATATTAATTCCTTGTCTTTGATTGTAAAAGAAAAAAAAACAAGTGGCTCAGTTCAAAAAATATGTGCAAGAGTATACAGGAATAAAAATAAACACAAATTCATTTGTAAGCTCACGACAGCAAAGTCTGTACTTTTTGTGTTTGCTCAGCAACAAATAAAACAGAGCCACAATCCTTGTTGTGCTCTTGGGAAAAACATCAATATCATTGCTATAAAATTGCTGGCTTTTGATTACCTTCTCAGGTTTTGTTGCAGTTCCTGTCCAGCTTATAAGAATGATCAGAGCTCCATGAGACAAAGAAAAAAAATTTTTACTTGGTCAGGTTTTCAGTCACAGTCTTTTAAATTCTCTTTACCTCCATGGGACAATGAATCCCCCAACCCCATAATTGAGATTTGTGTGTGTGTTGTGAGGTTTTCAAGTTTTGCACTGCTTCTATATCCTATTTACCATTTAGGACTAGTGAGGCACCAGTTAACCATTTATCCCTGGCATTTGTCAAAATAATCTTTACAGGGATGGTGCCTCACATTTCAGACAGACAACAGGTTATAATAAAAAAAGTTAATTATGGTTTCTCTGTATCTGTCATGACATAGCACTGTGTTGAACAGTCAGTGAAAATGATGTGTTAGGGAATTTTCAGCTAGGAAAGTGGGGGAGGGTGTAACAGACTGTTTCTTCATGAAAGAAGTGCTTTGTCCAGCATGCTAAAAATGAGCTACTTGTTGGTGTGCAGAGCTGGAACAAGTCCAGAGTCTTCAGACCTCACATTTTCTTAGCTTTTCTTTGAATCAGACACTGATTGGTATTTCTAACTAGTGCAAATATATCTGACATTATTCTTGCTTCAAAAAGAACAATAAGGAAATATTAAGGAAGAAAAACATTCTGAAACTCATTTACACAAAGCAGGAGGAGTCTCTTTATCCCAGTTGATTAGAGATGCTAAACCAGAATCAACATGGTTTTGCCTGATTTAATGGAATAGTCTTATATTAAAATTAAGATTTATGGATAACATCCATTCATAGTTCCTTATAATGACTTTTTTTTTTTTTGTTTGTTTCAAATATGTACTCTATTTAAACAAGCACTTCCTATTGCATTTGCTTTAATTCTGAGAGGTTTGTGGGGTTTTTCCCCTCCTTTCCTTTGATGGTGAGTGAAAGTTACTGAACAATTTGAATTCCAATACTTTTTATTATGTTTTTTTTTTATTATTATTTTAAATGCATTTTGGAAAAAGGGTATTCATATTTATTTATGAATGCAGGTAGAAGAGGAACAGATTTTTAATCAAATAAAGTTTTGAAGATGAAAAACCCCAACAACTTACTGTTTCAATTCAAAAGTTGAAAATTTTTTGACAAGTCAAGTTTGGTTTTTGCTGATTAAAGTGTTCTGTTCCCCTACCTACTATGTCCTTTTTTTAAAAAAATATATAATTTCCAATGGAAAAACTAATCATAGATGATCTTTCCTTATTGAAAAGCTTTGGTTTGCACAGAGAAGTACTTTCTTCTTATCATCTTTATTATTGCTGGCACCTTTTCCAACAGTCCCAACAGTTTCTCTTTCATTTCCAGAATAATTCATTCAAGTAATTCTAAACATGAATGCATACATTTTTGAAAAATCACCAAGTAGGTATGTGCTTAATGAAAAAGTTATTAGCAATTTTATGTCTGCCCTATTTCTCTAAGTTTCTGTTTAGACCTCAACAAGTAAACAAATAAACAAAACCAAAACAAAATAAATTGAAACACCCCCCCCAAAAATGCCCAAACTAACAAGCAAAAAAACCCACAAGCCCACTGTGTTCTGAGCTTTCAAAAGAAAAATGAAGAGTTAAGAAAATTCTCTTTTAGACCCCATAAAATATCTCTGGAAATACGTTAAATGATAAAATACCTGTAAACCCCCAAAGCTTTCCTTCAATTACTTCAGACACTGGAAATAAACATGGCAGATTTAAGGTTATATTTCTAAGATTTAATGCTGGCCCAGTTCCTCTGTCTTTTGAACCGGTGGAGGTTTCATGATTAGATCACTGTGTCATTCTCAGTGCAATCCCTATGCAACTGAGACTCTTAAATGTGTTTAAATGTGCCTTGAATATTCTTCAACACATTAAACAATCAATTTTATATAGTATAAAGTGTAATGCACATTTTGGGGGTTAAAATTCCTTATCGAGACTGAAGAAACCACTTTTTTTTTTTTTTTTACCTCTCCAGTACTCCTTACAATATAGATTATGATATCAGAAAAGACTAAATTATATGTGGAATCTGGTATAAAAATCTCCATCAAATAACTATAATCTTATGTGCTAAATCATGAACTGAAAAAGAACTCTTAAATAAAAACTTTAATTTTAAATGTGGTTACATTTTCCCAGTCACTGTATAGTCTCACACCAAGAATAAATTTTGCCTAGGTGAGTTCAAACATTGAAGCACATATATTTTCTTTTATCTAAAGTATAAAAAGTATGAAATAAAAAAATATAAAAAGGATATTTCTTTTATATTTTTCTTTTATGAGAAGGTGTCCTATCTAGCTGACCAACAGTACACTTCAGTCAGGTTTTTTTTTTCCCTTCTTTAGCTTTTTATTCCAAATAATCCAGAAATGTGAAAGTAAAAACATTGAAGGTGGAATCTGACCAGGACCAGTGTACAGTTTAAGAGGATTGGCATGAGGAGCGACTAAACCTTTAAAGTTTTAAATTATTTTTTCCAAATTATAGAAGCCAGAGCTTTGTTCTGTGGTCTTTGATGTAACTTCTCTTGATAGCACCAGGGACTTAAAATCTTCAGCATATGATCTTTTTCTCATCATCTGCTGAACAGTCACTATATATTAGAGCTGAAAAATATATCTTAATCTCTTTATTTTTATCCTAAGAAAAATCTATTGATACAATCCATTGAGATCTAATAGAATATTTTTTTAGATTTTGATCCATGGAACCAATAACCTGAAAATGATGATCTGGCCCAGTCATTAATTACGAGGTATGTATACCTGCAAAGAATATAGAACAATAGATATCTAAACATAATAACCATTTTAAAAATATATGCTTTTTTTGTTAAATGTATGGGTCTGTGGTAGACTTGCAAACAGTACCACAAACATAAAGGACATAGCTGGATTTCAGAGCCCTGCTGCTGGGTGTAAGAAACCAAAGAAGAATGAGTTAACCTGCATATGCAAGTAGCAAAATAAAAGACCTTATATTTTCACTTTATATACTTGCAAACCAAATTCAGTGAGTAACATCGTATTTGATAATAATCAGGTTTAAACACTGAGATACAGGTGAAAAGCTCAGTCACCAACTAAGACCTTGTCCAAGTTTCACAATAATTGCCTTCGTGCTGACCTTGCTAAGCAGAGGATAGTTTTATGTGATAGGGTGCACTGACTGGGCTTTTGAGGTTTTCTGTGACTGATACAGGACGGAAAACGAATCCATAATAACATGTACTAAGAGGGTCACAAAGTGTTGCTTGGTTGTTAGTGTGCATCACAGAATATCAGGTCACTTGGTGAAAAACTTGCTGTCCGTATCAAGTCTTTTCAAATAAGTGTCTTATGATGGCCTCTTTTTTTCTGCACTGTGAAAAAAAAAGAACAAAACTAGAACAACACAAAAACACCCAAAAAAGCCAAACATATAAAAGCATGAAGAATAAAATAATAACAAGGATAATGTGTATATGTTAATTCAGAAGAATAACTGTTTAATAAAATTCTTTATAATTTTCTTTTTTGCTCTTATGTTTTCTTAAATTTTACGAGATCTGTGACTTCAGGGCTTCATAAGCAAACAAACATTCCAAAAAAAAACAAAAAAAAACAAAAAAACCCCAAAAAACCAAACAACCCTGATCTGCAAAACTTAAGTTTTTATTTAAAACTTAATTGTTTTCAACAGCAATTTTTGCATAAGTCAGAAGCATATGTAGTTCAACTAATTGCTGAAAACTTCCAGGGACCATGGGATGTGTATTTATTTGCCTTAAGTTAACGTGAAGGGAATTAATTTTTAAGAGAGAAGGTGAAAACAGAGATCATCAAACCATCAGAAAGCAAACTGTTGCAACATCTATATAATTTTGAATAAAATTGAGCTCTGCAGAGGACTGATACTACAGTCTGCGGTCTCCCTTCTCATGATTTAATGCTGTTCAGTAAACAGCATCAGAAGCCAAATCAAGAAAAATGTAAGAATTATTTTGTAATTGAAAGTCCTATTTTTTTCTAAGAGAAAAAAAGAGCAGTTGATTAAATAAAAGTATAGAGAAAGAAGAAATTAGTTTTGGCTTCAGCAAAGGTGAATCAGGACCTAATTTGATTTTCTAAAGCAAAATTTAAAAAAAACCCCAAACATTTATAAGTTAAATTATAAAAGTACCTCTTCTCAGCATTTGTCTCTATCCGGAGGGAATGGGTGTCTGTAGAAATAGAAGAGCCATCACAATTTTTTTGTGTATGTATATGTGTGTAGAAGCATTTTTGAGATACCAAGAAACTTTCTATGTGTTCCCATTGACTGAAGTGGGTTTGACCAGGCAGTGTGGTTCACTGCCTGAAGCATCAGATAACACCGATAGTAACAGTGCTACACTCTACAGCAGCATAAAAAAAGGAAGTGGATATAATCACATCAGACAGACAGTGGTCTGTTTTTGTTCTGTTGCTGCCAATAATTTGAACTCTTTGATGGAATACTGCCAAATTTATCTTTTACACTGCAATACTGAATTTCCATAGTCATAGAAAGAACTTAGTACACTTGGTAGTTTATTGTTTGTTCTTTTTTAAAAAAGGTATGATTTTCATGTAGTGATGAGTGTATTGTCTAAAATGCCTAGAGAGTGAAATGGTTGATATAGTTGAATCATTCAGAAGGAGTTTGACATCTGTTTAAAACTCAGATAAAGGAGAGAAAGGGATACAAGAGGAGCAAGTGAAAGGATGACCCAAGATCAGCTGCCCTTTGAAATTTGGCTTTCAGGATACTTACTGGATAGTGCTAAGTAGTGAAAGCACTTTCACTACTTACTGTATAGTGCTCTCATTGACATGCTTATAAACTTCCATATTTAAAGGTCAGAACTGATAGATGATGTCCTATTGAGTGTCTTAGAAGCTTAAAATTTAGCCATATTATCTTTTTTTATCTGGTTAAAACAGACTCTTCACTCTATTCACAATCAACATACCAATCATTCCCTTGCCAAATTAGTTTTATTACAGTGATATGTCATACTGACATCATCTGGTCAGAACATCAGATTCGATTTCATCTCTATAATCTGAACCTTTAAGTAATTGTATTTAAGCATTTTTCACATCTACAACCCAGTGGAATAGAAAAGGCTCAGTTTGAGAGGATAGAAAGCAGGAAATAACTAATATTAACAGAAATAATATGTCCTCTTTGTAGGACAATTTAGTCTACTTCTGAATCCCACTGAAACTTTTCTGCTCTATAGACATGATTTTTATGAGCTCAGTATTCCAGTCCACAAGATTTCCTCTCCCTCAGTCATTCTGTTCTCTCCCCCTCAGCACTGCAGCTCTTCTCAAAAGAGCAGCTCTAGCTAAAAAATCAAAATTTAGTGGTCACATTCACAACAAGTCTTCAGTATGCAAGGAGCTCTCTTTGAAAAACTTGACCATTCCAATTAAGTGCCTAACCAGAAGCTACTGAGTGTTCTTTGGAAAAATCTGTCGCATTGGTTCTAGAGAGTAACTTCTCTAGCTGGAAGTAGTTACTTTTGAAGACTGGGTACAATTCATTCTATATTTGCCTGCTTTCTGCTTAGAGGCAGCAGACAAAGCATGATAGCACAGCATTATGCTTAATAAGCCACTTTCATGCTGTGAACAAAGGGGTAGATGACATCAGAATTCTCCAAATTCTGTAAATTGCAGCACATACCCACATTTACCAGTTAGTTAGACTACAAGGATTATATGTATATAACATCTTTTTTTCCATAGACTGGATTTTTGTCAAATACACATAAAAATATATTTTTAAATATATGCCTATTAACACACACACATTTTAAAAATCTTTTCTATTAAATAACCAGAAATTTAACAAATAAATCACTAGGAAATAATTTAGTTTGGCCAATGAATAGAAAACATACATATTCAGAAATCTATTTCAAAGCTTTAATTTACAAGTCCTACAAGTAATCCTGCCTATTCCATATTACTGAAATTCAAAGACAGAAAGCAATGTTAGAGCTAGGGGAAAAAAATAATGGTTTACTGAAATACGCACCATATGACGTGTAGGTGTGTCTATAGAGCTGACTAAGAGCTACAGAATAGAAAAAAAACAATCAACGTAACCTCTTAAAAACAGAGGGGTGGGAATGAAATTCATCATAGTCTAATGCTTTTTTAATGAGTAATATTATGACTAAAAGTATTTTTTTTTACTTTACTTTTATTAGAAAAACATTATATTTTGCTGTGACTTGTGAAATCACAGAGACCACATACTTGTTTTCCATGTAATTTTAAATGATTCACAACACTATTTTTCAAGGTACTTTCCTAATTTACTTTCTGTCAATAAAGGGCTTTGAGAAATCCTCGCATCTCTATGTAGATATGCTAAGGTATAAAAATGGTAATATATGCAGGAACTTCATTCTCATATTACAGATTTGCTTGTATACATCACCCACTTTTCTGTGCACTAACAACAAGCTGAGAGTCAATGAAAATATTCCCTGTCTTTGAACTAGACCCCAGAAGAAGAAACTAACTATACTGCACAGAATAAAAAAGGAATCTGCCCTCATGTAAGAGCCTGGGTGAGATCTGATTAGAAAAATTAGCATGTATTGTTGGAATCCAGAATAAAGCACAGAATGTGTCAATGTATACACAAGCCTCTATTTAATTTACATAACGCACTTTCATTTGTCTTAATGAAGTCCAAAGTTCAGACTCAGAAGTAAGAAGGCAATTGCTGTCATTTTACTGTAAAAAGTGAATACTTAGCTTCATGTAGTAAGGTACAAGGTCTGCCTCAGGACAAACTGTACTTACTGTTCTAATGCTACCATTCTCAGAGCCTGAGGAAAAGAAATCCTTCATTTTTCTTTCATTACATCTGAAGCTTTTGAGTCCAAGAAAAGAGCAAGAAAATTCTTCTTTTGGAGTTCAGTGTTGGAAATAAATTTCAGCATCCAGCAGAAGGAATTACCGGCACAGATATTAATTAAATGGCACTAGCCACTTACTGCACTGAGCTTTCCCTGGAGTTTTTGTAAGCAATTGCAAATGCCAGGTAATCTCACTCGTTCCTTTATTGGTATTTGGTCTCTAGTACAAATAACACTGCAGCTACTGTATTTATCCTTTTTTTAAAATCATCTCAAAAATTCTTAGAGTTTTTCTTTTCCATGGCAGTGGCCTTGGATTTTGAAAATGTAACAATTTTTTCCTTGCTTTGTGTTAATTCTCCAGCATTCCTAATGCTTTCCAGATCCTTTGTTTTCACCCTGCTTTAGCAGACTTTCCTGTTTGTAACATCATTTTTATTCTTCTCCAAGTTTCCTTCTCTTAAATTGGGAGAATGCTACTGGATGCTGTCTCAAAGTTACTCCTGGTGATCTCAGAAAATAAAATTTAGTACAAATTAAGAAGGACGTAAGGTCCCAGAGTGCAACCCAAACATGATCCAGATATCTGGATCCAAGAAAAAATCCAGCCTGAGAAAAAAATTGTTTAAGTCACTGCAATAGAATTCATTCTACCTAAGTGCCTATGCTTTAAAAGTCCTTACTTGCTCAGATGCATACTGTTAGTATGGCCTCTCTAATTCCCATGTGGTTTAAAATAATATTTAGTTGACCTAATTTTCCTGCAGTCCTCCCCTCCCTTGGTACCATCACAGTCAAACTTCCCACTTTCAATAGTAAAAATGTATTCTAGGTAAAACTTACACACGGCATCCAGTGAGCCTTTAATTTTGAATTTGTTGTGCTTTTGGACAAGCAGTTCTCATAAAACAGTTATTGACTAATCATATCTTAAAAGCAGACAATGAAGTTAATCTAGGTACTCTATACAAAGCAGCAAACACACAATACACATAAAAGGTCAAAAGAAATATTTCCTTTCAGTTTATCTAGATCTCGCATTCCAACTTTTTCTCTGTGTCCTTTAATACCTTCAAAAAATATAAATCGCTGGCTGTTTCTTCCCGTTTTTTAATATTTTTGGCTTCACTGATCTACCTCGTGTTTCAGTTCATATTTTTCTCTAACTAAGTAAATTTTTCTCTGCCTAAGTTTCCTCTTTTTGACTATTCCATTTATTTTTTGCTATTTCCTCAGTCTGAACTGTTTGATATTTCACTATATCAAAACTTCATTATTCTGCATGTTGTGATTTAGGTCACTTAAAGAGAATAAATCCACAATTTTCACTACTGTATGGATTGCTGAACTATATTATTATCACTTTATCTTTTTTTTTTCAGAGAAATAATACCTTTGTGGAAAGGCGAATAGAAAGAACTAAGTATATTATTCTAAATAAGTGTTAAACATAATCAACCCTTTGCATAGAAGTAATATTTCATTTAATTTGTGTTACATACCTTTGCTTATTCATCCTAAGATCTCGTTTATGTTTTCAGCTGCAGCTACAAAATGGCTTAATTGTTTCAATAATTTTTTTCACCATAATTCCTCAGTTTGGGGATGGGAATTATAAGGTGCATGCTTGTTTTATGTAATGCAAACAATATGTTTTATTATTTCTTATCCACTGACCAGCTGGTTTGTATTCTGTTGTATATATTAATTTCTCAAAAGTTCAGAGTCCTTATTTTTGTTATTGTCCTGAGTCTTATTCTTCCTCTTATTATATTCATTTTTATATATAAACATATATGTTCACTGTAACTCTATAACGTATTACTTTGTATTGTTCAAAATTAGAAAAGCTGTCTAGGTAAATGAGTGAATCTGAAAATTCATTTGTTTGAAAAGAGAAGACTCTGAACAAAAACTCAGTCTCTGACAAAAATAGGGAAAAGATATAATCTAGACCTTTCTTGGTAAAGGAAAATATACATAATTGCTCATTAAAAGTACATGCACACATATGCACATTTAACACAGACACACATGCAATAAAAAAAACTAACTCCATAACACAAGGAATCAATAATCTTCCCAGGTAGCAAATATGCTTTTATGAATCATTTCACACACTTTTTGGCCAGAGTATATCTCCTTGCTCCCTTTTATTTTATCATTTCAGTAATCCATATTTGCTGAGGCTCCTATAGATTATCATTTTTCAGGATAGAAGGAAGCAATAAAGAGGGCCAGGGAGGAAGGGAAGGGAAAAAAATTGGTGTTTGACTCAATTCCCTCTCAAACACTTAGGAATGATTTTGGGAATCAGAGGTTCTGATATTACACAGACTACTGAGTACATCTATGGTTGGCTGTGTGATACGTCACTTTGGTTTTCCACCCTCCCTTTCTCATCACTGCAAAAATCCCTTCACGAGTTTGAAGTAAATAAACTTCTAACCATCTCTGCATGGCCAATCAAATGTTCATTAAGGCCCATCACACTGTCCAGCTGGATCTTAAACGTGTCCTACTTCGAGGATTTTAAAAGTGTCCAATGCTGCCCACTTTCCTGAGGAGATAATTTCAATGGCTGATTGTTCTCGTGGAAAACTTTCTGTATCTAATCAGAATCTCCCCAGGAGTAACTTGTGCCCATTACCCTTCATCATTTCCATGTGACTCTTTGTGAAAAGGGAGTCTCCATCTTCTTTGTAGCCACACTTTAAAAACTGGAAGATGATAAGGTCTCCCCTAAGCTTTCTATTCTGAAGGCTGCACAAACCCAGTTCTCAGGCTTTCCCATATGGCAACTTCCTAGTCCTTGGATCATCTTTTTGGCCCTTCTATGGACCCTCTCCAGCCTGTCCACATTTTATTTTCTTAGCAGGGATCAAAACCCAGCACCGTATCTCCAGGTGTGGCCTGACAAGCACAGAGGAGAATAATAAAGTGGCTTTTTTATCTCTACTGGTGATGCTCTCGTTGATGCACCCCAACATCTGCTGGCTTTCTTTGCCACAGCAGCTCACCTCTCATATTGAGCTTGTAGTTCACCAGGATCCTCAGGTCCCTTTCTATAGAACTATTCCACAAACAGGTAGATGCCAGCCTGGATTATGTCTTCCCAGGCACGAGACTTTATACTTGTCCTTGTTAAGTTTCATGAGTTTCTTGCTAGTCCTCTCTTCCAGCCTACTCAGATCTTCCTGCAGGGTGCCACTCCCTTCTGAAGTGTGCCCTTCCCCACTCAGTTTGGTATTATTAGCAAACTTCATCAGGGTGCATTTGATTCCATCATCCAGGTCATTTATTAAGATATTAAACAGCCTGGGGCTCCACGTGTTTCCCTGGGGGACCCCACATGTGGCAGGCTGCCAGTTTAAAAAGCAGCTCTGGGTGCAGCCTGTCAGCCAGTTCACCACACAGACTACTTCTCTAGACCATCATACAGATGCAGATGTTCTCCATAACAAAAAATAGAGAAGATATAAAAAATGGTAGTTAGCATTTTGTGTTAGACCCAGACCATGTCCACCAGGGAGCAAGTCATGAGGCCAGTCTGTTAAAAGTGCTGAAAGGTCTGGTTGCATATAGAATGTATGATCAAGTGAGTGGATTGCATAGTATGTAAACAATACCCTTGTCTTTTGTCACCTGAAGGATGTTGCTCAATTTTGTGTGTATTTCTCAAGGAATTTGAAGAAAGAAAATAATTTAGTACTGAAACAGTAGGCTTCTCTTCAAGAGTCATGTAAATCTGTCACTTCAGGTGTTTTTTTTGGTTTGGTTTTTTTTTAATCATTTGACACAATTTCACCNTTTTTTTTTTTTTTGTGGAACTATTCCAGCAAGTACCCTTTCATATTAAAATTCTAACCTTCTTCCTACCTTTGCATAGCTGCAAAAACATTTGCCAATTTACTTCCTCTAACAGCCTGCAGCTCTCTAGCACTATCCAGAAATTACCTGATTTCTTTTCAATACCCTCAGCTTCTCTCTAAAACAGCTATGCTGTGTCAGCAAAGATATTTTTAGTGTCTTTTCCTTCATCCTCAATATCATTCTCATAAAAGCTTGTCATCCAGTCCTCCTGCTTTTTTTTCATCACTCATTTCCATTAAAATTCTAATCTTTTTTTTAAACACACAGGCATTTTTTCTACATTAACTGTATCCATCATTCCAATGATGTCATATACTGCTTAAAAAGTACTGCAAAAATACTAAATATCAGTTTGACAATTTCAGTCTGCTGACTCTTCCCTCCCCCCCCCCCACCCCATTTTGTTTTGCAATAGATATTTAACCGTTTCCTATATCATCCAACTTTATCTTATATCTCTCTCATCTTTGGTAACAGTAACCTCTATAAGTAGTACATGTGCATGGGACCTCTATAAAGAGTTATTTAATATGAAAGAGTCAAATGAGTCAAAACTGTCCTTACAGGTAATATGATCAGTTAAAAAATTTATCTGATTGGTTTACAAACTTGTTTTTCTCAGAGAATGCATGCTAAACATGTTTTGTGAGAGATTGTGAAAAGACACATTTTCTGCACGTGTGTAACAAAGCTCCTAGATGAGAGCAGTCATCCTAATTCAGAAATCAGAGATCATGATATAGTACAGTGGCATTTCTTCCCAAGAAAAGAAAACAAATCAGGAAAAGTGTGGGGAAAAAAACTGAAGAAAAGAAGAATACAAGTTCGCCATGATGTATCTCCAAAACTGGATATTTTGACAGATTTTGTAGATGTGCACGCAGAGCCACAGCAAAATGCACAAGCATATATTACCTGATGAACAGATTGGCCATCTGTGTTAGCTTCTGCTGACAAGATTTATGAGAGCAGCTTTATATATCATATAAAAGAATTATCTCAAATATTTAAATAACTTATATTTCAAATTCCACTCCATAATAATAGCATAACTGTTGCTAATATATCACACGTATTTCATGCTTTCCACAAAGGATATAGTGTGTCTGTATGTATAAATATGAATGTTCAATACAGAAAGAAAGGGAAAAGAGGAAACTTTCATTTTAATTAGTGAGAAAAGACTTTTATTCACTCTTTCCGTACTAACATTTACCTACACTTTGCATTTATCTAAGCTATCATAATAGACTGCAGTGGCTTGAGGACCTGATTTAATGTGAACTGCAAGAACTTCTTTAATTTGTTGCCTTCCTCCCTTCCTTCCTCCTGTGCAGCATTTGAGAACCAAGAGTATCACACATAAACAGACAAGGTTCTGCAACCCCTAGACTTCCATTTAATAATTTGAGATAAGGATTTCTGCTCAGTGTCTAATATTGCATTTTTTCAGCTGTACAAAAGAAGATAATATAAAAAGAATCCTATGTTTTCTGCAGTATAAAAAATACAGAATTTAATCTATATAAAAATAACCTGTATTAAGTGAAACAGTTTGGCTCTGTATAGTCAGGAGAACTCTACCAAATGAAGCTGTCCATGGCACAATATCGTACACCATAGCTCATGAAGTGTTTGAATGGGGCAATTAGTACATGTAATCAGAATCTGTTCCTAACACTTTGCTAAAAGGTGGTGCATTCCAAGGCTGAATAAGTTATCTTTATACATCTATTTTTAAATGTTATTTTGCCATTGCAAATGAAAGGTTAGTCTTTATTTTATTTCATGAAAAGCAGGTTTTAAACCGAAAAAGTTTACTTGATAGTGGAAAAATATATTAATATGCTACCTCAGTCAATTATCTTCAAAATTTCTCATTTCTGTAGAAAAGTGCATTTCTGATGAAGTAGCACTCTGTATTAACCTGAGCTTAAGATGTTTAAAAAGGGTTAAATTACTCACCCTTCTTTGTACACTTATAATTTACTATAAATCAACCCTAAATTTCAATTAATATTTTCAAATTAACTGTTTTCCATTGAAGCATACCCCAATATATTTTGTCTTCTAATCTTGCAAATGAAGTGAGCAGCTTTAAATGCTATACTGAATCATCTCCATGAGCCTTAAAGCATTAAATATTATTTTCTTAAGCCTGCTTGTTACATCTATAAGGCACGACTAAAAATACTGATTGCTCAAGAGTGCTCAATTCAGTGTTCCTTTGCATTTCTGCATCATATTAGGATGCAGAAGAGTGTGCCTCTATTTTAGGAATTTAATTTTGTTAAAATTTGTCCCTTTAGACCTTTCTTGAATGATGGATCTTCTGCAGGGTAGGCACTATCAAAACTGTAGCCATGGCTGAATACACTTTAGTAATATATTTCCCGAGTTCTTTGTGCTAATGTAATGAGCTACATCATAGCTGAAATTCAAGATACAGAAGCTGTCTTCTTATCAGTGTAAGGCATTTCTGTATTGAAAAAGTAAACCTTTCCTGCAGGTAAATATGGCTTTTGTAAATCAGTGATTGAAATTGTGTTTAACTGTGCAGAATTTAGAAGTTAGAAATATATAACAAAAGCAGTACCTGGGGTGTTGTTGTTGAATTTCAACTATTCAGAATAAACAAGTGCTGTAATGCATTTTTCATGTACTAAGTGTCTACTTGAGGTCTTGTTTTGATCTTTCAGTTTCTAACTTAGAGGAACAAACAGGTTCTTTTTCATAAATGCTGTTTATTTTATGTTCTTTAATTTTATATTATGTTATCAAAATCTGAATATAAGAATAAGCTGATTCTAGGAAAGTGGCTGTAGACATTTATCATCTGCTTTCCCACCCTCCTTCTTTTATAAAGACAAATTACTAAAGCCAAAATATACCTTAGTAAAAGTTGGTTATCTCCTTTATCTTCAGAATAACATCATAGTGATCTGCAAACATTAAGGGATACAGTCTAAGTACTTACCTATCTCAGATTAAACTGGTGGTAGTTACGCAGAAAATGCACACATTCTAAGGCCACTGTGCATTTTGTGAGTTCATTCCCACAGTCAGGAAAAATGCAAGAGTGTGTCCACTTGGAAAGTTGGAAAAATTGCCTTCCTTTTGTAGATATTGTAGATAGATGGTAACTATCACAAAGATACCCATGAAAATAGTCTTCTCTTCAGCTTTCTAAGACAGTGCTCATACCAGCAGCAGATGTATGGGAGTAGCTCAACTTAATTTGGGGACAAACTAAGAGGTAAAATACACTCCAGGAATACATTAATAACAAAGACAGGCATGTATTAATGACAGTTGAATAGCCTGTCAGACAACTCTTAAATACTTCTTTGCATCTTAATGGTTAATTAAGGAATGGAAGATTGACAAACATATTGAGAGAAATAGAAGTCTGAAATTACATGAAATTACAATACTTTTTATATATTATTTTTGCCTTTATACATTTCACACAAAACAGAGTACCTGTGGCGCTCCATTGCTCTGAAGGTCATTCTGACATAAGAAATGAATTACAAGTGCTTGAAATTAAAATCTTTCATTCTATATTAGATATCTAAATATGTGGCCTTAGAAATATTTCAAAATATTGGAGTTCTAATTTAATTCTCATTTTTATGTTGCCTATTTATAGGAAGACTGGGGTCCTTTTCTACCACCTCACCAGGAGAAGTTTATTTCAGGAGGACCAGGGACTGACCTGGACTTCAAATGAATAACTACATGCAGAATCTACTTTGTGCCATTAATGAACCCAATAATTTGTTTGCAGGCTGTGTGGAAGAGTTTGTTCCCTTGCAAATCCTGTACAGTTAGCATTTTTCACCTAGCAAGGTTCCTTCAAGGAACTGGAGGATGGGTAAACATGACTGAACTGATGAACTGGCAAGGCATGGTGTGTTCAGATATCTGATTTAAGATGCTTTAATTCTAAATTCCTTTCCCGGTTCACAAAGAGTGCACATATATTTGTCATTGTGGCAAAGCCCTTCTTGTGGAATATGCACTTTAAATCTTACTATGAATTGTCTCAGCACAAGCTGCTCTTGTTTTTTGTAACTACTAGAAATCCAAAGACATTTATATTCTTATGCCTGTCTTTCAGGAAATAAAGATTCCTTAGATACAAGTGTGTCACAGTAAGTGAAACTAGAGTTCCATTCCTGTAGTTTCCTGCATATACACACACACATACAGACACTTATAAACCACCAAGATATATTAATCTTTTCTCTAAAAGCAAGTTCCAATAACTTTGGATGTATAGTGGAATGTTCTAGAAAGGAACAGAATTTTTTAACAAAATAGTAATTTAATTTATTGCCTCTGAGATTCCTGTTAAATATCAAAGGAAATATAAATATTAATGGAGACATAGATTTTCTTTTCTAAGAGCATAGTTCTAGTTCCAAAAAAAAAAAAAATAGAAAGTTGAGTTCTTTATGCTTAAATGTGTAGGCCAGCCTCACTGTGCTCCATGAACATGTGAAAAAAATATATACACTTTTCTTGTGAAAGAAGTAAAAATTATATAACATCTTTCATGCTCTAAATACTTCTGTACAAAGAAAATCCAAAAAGTTGCAGAATCCCTGATCAGGCACCATAAGAGAGCACAGCAAAGTAAAACTTTAAATGAACAAGTATTTGGTAAAGCTTCTTCCCAACACTTGCTTTGGTTGCTAAAATGAAGTTTTTGAGCTAGTGACATAACTATCATTTATTTCAGAGATGGATCAGGTCTTCAAATTTCAACTTATTAAAATTGATTTGGGTTCCATTTATGTAATTGAGAACAGGATTTTTGCCAGGAAAATTAAGCTCTTTCAAACATTTGAATAAGGAAGTTTTGTACAGTCATCTATATTTTATTTCTACTGTGGTAGAACTGTCTGAGACTGAACGATTCTTTTCTTCCCCTCTAAATCAATTCCATTATGAATCAGAGCCAAAAGAAAATATAGTTCCCCAAGTCCTATGTAATTCACATTTATAGGTGCTGAAATATATATCTAAAATCTGAAAGTGGATATTTACATACTTATGTTTCAAGTTCTCAAGCGCACAAAGTTTTGACTGCCAACATAATGAGAAAAAGCTCCAGTCTTGACAGCAGTGAGCAGCTCTAAATGCAGAATGGAGGTCTACAGCAACTGGAGTTACTGGAGTTTGTCATGGTAGATGTGCTCAGATGTTCTGTCTTAGTTAACCATGTGTGTCCTCTGTGCAGCTCAAACTTACAGACTATTCCCTTTTGGCTCACTGTCTTTCCCTGGAGAAGGCAGAAACTGGCTGTTCGGGCAAAAAATGAAGCTTCATGAGCCAAATGCTGTTCAAACTCTGCATACCACAGAGCAAACGAGATCCTGCCAGCTGATGCTGTTCTGATATCTCATGGCCACCCATTCTTTGCATTGGGCTAGGGCAATTTTCATGCACCTCAGACAGACTTAACCAAGAGAAGCAGCAGCTGAGTGCTTTGGAGTGGTACGAGGCAGAAACAGCAGCATGAGTTTTGTCGCTTCTGCTAAGACACCAGGAATCCCAAATCTGGGTCTAGTTCAAGTGATGCTAATAATGTTGTTGATACACTTTGATGAAATTTCAGTACCCTCAAGACACTGATTTCTCAACCCAGATGTTGCATATAGACATATGTTATATAGAGGCATATAGTACAATTGAGCCATTGACAATTAGCATAGATCTCGTGGATTTAATCAAAAAGGCTTGGCAATTTTTAATTATTTCCCCCCATCTTTAAGTCAAACTTCATCATCCAAAGATGAAAAAGAAAGGGAGAAAGGAAGACTGCAGTTAAAACTGAAAGCTGAATTTCATTATAGTGATCAGAAACCAATAGCAGGTAACTCTTTTCTTCTGAACTTAAGTGCTTATTTTTGCAGAGTAGAATGATTTCAACTTCAGATTTCATCTGAATCTGGATGAGGTGAATTCCACTCCAAGTAAGAAAATGCTATAGGTAGCAAATTAAAGTTTGATCTGTTCTCAGACATATCAGAGGGGGAAAGCTCAGTTAGATCACTGTGTAACAGTAAGAAACGTTAGAAAATTAATGCTTCCTGAGATATAATTTTTATTTTTTTATATATATTAACACAGGTTTAATCCCTTCCTTCTTTTAAAATTCCTGCTCGCTCCCCTCAAAAAAACCTTACCAGCTTGTCAAGTCTCCATGACAATGGTTAATTTAAAACCTGAAAGAATTTGAAGAGTGTAGCTCTCTAGCCATCACTGATGCAGTTTGGAGAGTTTGGAGTGGTTTCCCACTCAGCATAACTGACAATGAAAAGCAGAAGAGAGATGAAAACTCATGATAGCCTTCTTCTCCTTACAGTCTCCTTGGGAAACCACTCAGTAAACAAGAAAAGTAAGACAGTTCTTATATATGACTTAGGAAAGCAAACCTGCTTGGAAGTAGCCCAGTAGTTAGCAGGAGAATGGAATGAGAAGAGTCAGTAGTGAATGGAACAAAACTAAAGAGAAAAAGTGAGTAAAATGTACAAGAAACTGCAATGGAAAGAGTAATATTTCCAGTTTAATCAAGGGACCTTCTGTTGTGTTTAATGGACCCCTTCACTCAAACAGTAAATATAACTCTGCTGTTTTGAAGGAAAACAGGAAGTGAGATTGAAAAATACTGTTGAAAATATGAATATCTACTCTATCCTGCTAATGAGGAAAAGCAAGGCTAGGACAGGACAGGACAGGACAGGACAGGACAGGACAGGACAGGACAGGACAGGACAGGACAGGACAGGACAGGACAGGACAGGAAAGGAAAGGAAAGGAAAGGATAAAGTCTAACATCATCATCATCATGTATGGAAAATCAGAGAAGACGTTTTGGAAAAGTAGTACTACTCAAAGACTATGTGTTCTCCAGAAAAAAATCAAGACCGTTCTCTTAAAAATATGTTAAGGAAAACTGAAAATCACTACTGAGGCATCTTTCAACTCTGTTGATGTATTTATAATGACAGTTTTCTTCAAAAGAAGGATGGAAATGTCTCCCTCAAAAATAACTCAAACGAGCAAGGAATTATGTAAATAACCAACTATACCGTGCATATGTTTTTAGAGAAAAAAACCCCAGAGTTTATACTTGCTAATGGTTGAAATATATTTAATGATATGTGTATCATTGGTTTAAATGGGAATATTTGCAAGTGGAATAGCTCAAGTGAGCCATGTAAACAAAAATATTTCAAGGACACAAATAATGAAGAAGAATCAAGAGAGGAACATAATTATGTTGAGTTCAAGTATGTTATTAAATGCAAAATAATGATGATGAAATTGGTTTCTATAAGCACAGACGGAACACCAGCTATGTTTGGATCCAAAGTTTTATGGCTCATCATCATCAACAAGCAGTCAGAGGAAAAGTGATAGACTAGACATATAGCAAAGGAGTAGTGGTTAAAAAAGTTAACTCCATTCAGGGAAAAGACCTTTAATAATACAGGTCGTGCAATATGCTACAGACAGTCTTCAAAGACAGAAGTTCGCAAAATAAGGCATTTGGAAAATTTGTTAGTCTTAGTTTTAAAACGTTTGCTTGAAATTAGATATTATTCACCTACCCATTTCTCTACAAATCAATATTTAAATAAATCAGATTGTTTTGGAAATCTCTTCCTTCGTCACTAAGTGAAAATAATTGGGTTTGAAAACCTATGGAAGATGGACCATTACTTAAAGTCTTCTTTTCAAAATATATTTAAAATTCTGGTCTCTATAGCACCTTACATTTTGTTGCCTCAACATCCAGAACTATCTGTTAATTCATCTGTTCAGTCTGACTCCCACAAATAGTGCAAAATTTGGAGGAGGGGGTACCCTCAGAAAACTAAGATAAAATGTGCCAATAAATATTTATTTAAACTGAATTCACTACATTTTTTCCAAGCTGTTCGCAAAGGTTCCTTCAGTTTTGCTCAGTAATGTTAAATTAAATACAAAGCATTAAAATAGTGCTCAAATTGCCCTGAAACTAGATAACCCAGCCAAAGCTTGTACATCTGAATGAATGGCAAAATAATTATTCATAATTAGTGACTCATGTTATCATATTACACTGAGCAACAAGCAGAGCAATGACTATTTATTGTAATTATAATTATTAGTTTAAAAACACTGTTCATGAGCATGGTTCTTTTACAAAATTGCTAAAGGTAAATTTTATGACCCTAAAGCTGTGTTTCTGGAGGCAATGGGACAAACTGAACAGGAAAAAAAAAGGGGGGGATTGAAGAATAAAAATTGTAGACGCTAGAAAACATAACAGATGTCTTGATTATGGAAGAATATACTGAGTAATTTGGTTTAAAAGAAACAGCTTGTTTTCTGAATATAACATTTTCTGGCTAGCTAGAAGGAGAATATATATTAATGTGCCCTGCTTCTTGGAGCAGAATGACTGTTTATAACAGGATGGTCTTGAAATAGCCAAATAACCAGCGTAAACAACCTGTGTTTGCAGATATCTCTTTTCTTCTTTCTATTTAGATGATCGTGTGTGCAGACAGAGACTGCAGAGACAGTATGTATCCACAACCCTAGACGTGTTTGCCTGTGTGTGGTTTTTTACATACATACTTTTCATAGTTAAGAGTACTGCATGTACATTTATGTAGATCAACTTGTTCACAAACACATTCATACGTATATACACACCCACATAAATGTATACACATACGTCTGTGCATGGATCTATGTATGTGTGTGTATGTATATTTTTGTCCGTATGGAATAAAACAGGTTTTTTCTTTCCTACCCGTGAGTCTTCCTCCTTCCCCCCCATCAAGTTGTGTGCAATATTCATTGTGCACCCACTACTTTTTTCAGCCCAATGATGCAGCAGGTTTTGGACACTACCACTGAGGCAGGGTTTATTTTGGAGCTGAGCAGCTTTGTCCCTAGTGTGGCATGACATAAACCAGCAAAGCCCTTCTTGTGAAATCTTGACAGTAGAAAAAACATTTGCCTACTTGAGAGATCCTGTTTGGCTACTTTACTCTCATGAAGCCACACAGCATAAGTAGAAATCTCACTGATTTCTAGACAGTAATGAACATGTTCACTGAACATGAACTGTGAACCTGGAAGTCTAGGGGTCAGAGGTACCATGAAAGTGATTACGGTAGAAGCTGACAAGGTATTTGAAACTGATTTCCTTTCAAAGACTTCTGAATCTGCTTGTTTGAACCATAATTATTGTTATCTTTCAAATTTAGGATGGATTTCTCTCTAACTGCCCACCTATGCTATTTTACTAACACACAGTGTTGGTATATCCTCTGGTGATGCAAACACTGTGCCTTGCTTTGTATTAAATAGGCAGTAAATTAAGTCAAAATCAAGCTCTTCAATCTCTCATTTTTATTGCATAGCTGTGGGCTGAAATCTTGTTTTTACTATATGTCACGCATCTGAAATTTGACGCTAGGCAGTTCAACAGGCAGTTCGACAGACAGTACTGGAGAAGGTAAGGAAGAAAAAAACATCAAAACGTCTCTTGACATAGAGGCTCTGCAGCATTCAACACAATTCTGACCCTCACAGAATATGCCTGGCAACTGCTACAATCTGCTTCCCAGAAATCAGGGACCTGTGTTAAGTTACTAGCCACTGGGCTCAGACAGCTCACTCTCCAAGAGTCTATCTTTTAAGAAGATTTTCACCTCCCAGTCATCTGAGGCATTACCTGCTTCCCATACAGGCTCATTAAAAATTGCTCATGAGAGATGCTTTTCACACATCAGGATCCCAGGATTTAAAAGCTATTCATGTGAATGCTGCATATGCACACAAAGTTGTAAAATTTTTCCAGGACACTGCTTTCTACAGCTTAATATTATTATTGTATGAGGTATAGTGTATGTGCCTGTAAATCTTTTCCAAGCAGCTATGCTTTGGGAGTCTTAATAATGTGGGGTAGCTAATAGCTACCCAGACTGGACAGGAGTTGCTGAGGTCCCTCAAAAAAGCCTGAAGCTGATTCTTACAGCCTGCAACATCTTTGGGATCACTAAAATTTTTAGCAAAAGGAACACATGGATGGGCTGGGCCCCCTCAGTCTGTGAAGAGGCTAACAAAGGTGGGGAATTGGGACAAAGGTTTTTAGCACGCATAGCATATAAAAGCTGTGAGTGAGCAATTGTTTACAGCTCCTAATATAAGAACTAGCAGGCTTCAAATAAAACTAGCAGGTTGCTTATTCAGAAGAAACAGCAGGGAACATCTCTGCAGGCAGTGCAATGTATAGTCAGTTCTGAAATGTGTTACTTTGAGACTTTTGTAAAAAGTTAAAATAGTTCTACAAATTGTTACAAAAGAAATCATGGAAGAAATTTGCTTTGAGAGATTCAAATACAGATACAATCCAATCTGCAAAGCCCTCACAGCATAGGTAAAATACTATTCTGAAATGCAATACTACCTGCTTGTACATGTTCTTCTGCTCTTTCACGTGCTAACGCTACTGCACATGTGAAACTTCTGGTGGATCTGACCTGACTGACCTGTTGCTGGGTCTGGCAAGGCTGTTTGTGTGTTCTGCTCTTTGAATAATTCATTCTGACTTTGCACTGGACTAGTATCAGTAGCCCTCTTGAAATTCCATTTTCCCATCAATGATAGCAATTGACTATACTACAGTGTGCTATTTTTATGTAGCTTTCATCAACATCTCCTACACATTTACAAACTCAGGAAAAGTTATTTTCATTTTGCTTTGAAATGGTGTCATTATAGTACATAGGTCATGCAAACATTATTTCTCATTTGCATAATTATTCTATTTTCAATTATAGATTTTAAGCCATACAGATATCAGGTTTACTCATGTTAGATGTTCAGTGATTATGAGTTCATGAATGTTCCTGTTGCATACCAATGGCTTCATGCACTTATTGCAGCTATACATTAAGTAAATGACAAAAAAAAAAAGAGGGAAAGAAAAAACCTCACCTGCATACAAAACCAAAGCAATTGTAAAGTGTAAAGCCATAAGATCCTCCTTTTAAACAGGTATCATAGCAAAAGCTTAAACCATAGCCAAGTGCATTGAGAAATATAAAGTTTATGTTGTGAACCACATAAAGATAATACATCACGTACTTTAGGCCAATTCAGTATCACAGATTTGCCCACTTTGAAAACTAGAGACTATCAACATGACAGCAAAAAGAGAAATTCTTGGAGGAATCCAGGTCTTTGTTTGATAGTAAGCATCAGTATTCCTCTTAAAAATGGCAATTCATCAAGAAAACGGAATGGTTTTCCGTTTAAACAGAACATCATGTGTCTTGAGTGTGGTCAAAGGCAGAAAAATGGCCACTTAGAAAAACACATTCTTCAGCTGAGATACCTATATGTTTTCAACTTATATCAACCTAGTTTACTGGCCAAAAAAAGGAAAGACATAACTGCTGGTTCAAAGCTAAGGTCCTCAAGAGAACATTTGCCCTCATGAAATCTGGTAATAAGTATCCACTAAATTCTGATATTACATATGAAACATGATTGATTTTAACTGAATACTGTCTTTATTTTTTCTTGGAATGTCGTGGTCTGTATAATTACCTATAATTTGGGGTAAATAAGTAGAAATTCAAGTGCGTAGTGCCACAATTAGATCTGAAATTAGGTAGGCTGTTAAAAATGTAGTGGCACTGAAACTATTGCAAGAAAACTAATATCCAATTATACACTGATTTTTTTTTTTTTTTTTTTTTT
>VZTI01000714.1:126093-160245 GCA_013397865.1 Struthidea cinerea | reverse complement strand
TTTTTTGGGTCTTACCCCATCCTGATCCTCCTCTGCTTCTGTTTATCTTCTTCCTTTACCTGCCTCACCTAGCCTGTAACATTTCTTGTTTACTGAGGCTGTACTCACACAGATGCTTGAATTGTAAGTACATCCATTTGGAGATACATTTTTCCCCTTTTGGAACTTGAGAGAAGAAAACTGCCATGTAAGAATTATCACTTTTAATTAGTGAACTCGCAGATTGGCAGCATGCAGAAAAGCTATGACAGCAAAAGGAAATGAGATGATTTTAGCAGTGATAATCTTTATAGAGCCAAGAATCTTTCACAGCAGTTCATTAGAGGGGAGATCTGTGATTTAGGCAAGACTGAATCAGCACTCATGCTGTCTACATCAGTAGTGCTCAACTCAGAATTTAAAAGACCAGAAAAGGAGGAGTGGATCACACATGCTGGTCTGGGAAGGCAGGGTGCGTTCCTCTGTGTGTACTGTTCTGTCCTGGGTGTCCTTTGAGTCCCGAAAATGAATGATGAAATACATGTGGTTTGACAGTTCACAGTGTGAATAATAACATGAAGACTGGTATATTTTTGCAGCATGAAATGTAGTCTATACATTGCATACCTTGGGCTCTACTTTGGTTGTGGGTGGATTCAGAGACTTCTGGGAGAGTATTACAGGATTTTGCAAGCTGGGAGCAACCATATTGGCTATTAACCAGTGACAAACCTGCTTCATTAAATTAAGGTGCCATCAGCAAGACAAGTACGAGTGAGCAGGAATTTTACCTTTTTACTTTCTGCTTCCAAGTAGTCATAGCTGTTCCCGTGAACACAGGGTAGTGTGGTGATGTGTTCTCAGGGGTTTTGAATGATGCCACTTTTGTCTTCCCTGTAGACTCCAGTGCCCACCAGTTCTTCAATGTAGACTTCTGATGTTAGCCAATTCTTCAACAGTTGTTATTGCTGAGTAGTTTTAATGGCTGAACTACATGAAACCAAAGTGATTAAGGCACATTTGCAATCTAACTTTTAAAAAAAATGTTATTAAAATTGTTCCTGATGAAAATGCCGCTGTCCTTTATGCAATGAAGGTTAATATTAAATATCAAGAGAGTGTAATATTGAAATACCAACATTCCATTACTATTGAAAACATTGACAGAAAGTATGAGAAATCTTAAACAACGTTCTTATCAGATAAGGAAACTAGAAGCTCTCTATTGCAGGCATCATATCTGGATATACATGTATTTAAAGCCAGCTATACAAGAAAGCATTTTACCCTCAGTCTTTCCATGGAAAATTTCTACTATATATCAAAATCATTGTAGAATCACAGAATTCAAAACGTCAAAAGAGGACTGGGTCAACTTAAAAAAAAAAAAAAAAAAGAAAAAAAAAAAGGTTTCAAATATATGTATATTTTANAAAAAAAAAAAAAATGGGTGAATAAAAAAAAAAAAAAAAAAAAAGAGAAAAAAATAGGTTTCAAATATATGTATATTTTAAGCTACATAACTCTAGTTTTTAACCTTACTGTTGTAGGTATTGTAAGAAGGCATTGTAAGTACAGAGTTAATGCCCCTGCCTACAGCCAAATGGCAAACAGACAGCCTGACAGAAGGGGAAATTCCTCCTCTCATAACAACCTGTTCAGTCTGTTGGAGGGTGAGCTACTTGCTTTATTTTACACAACCTCTAAGACTCTTCTTGAGAGTCAGGTTTTCAGGGATAACAAGTGGGTCTCTCTAACTTCATGTCTTACGGCATAGTGCTCAAATAATAAAACAACAGTAAAACAAAAAAATGGAAGTATACCCAACCAGTGGAAGTTTTACAGCTCAGGTATTGTATTAACTTAATTGTGAGGTAGAATTTACTCTTACTAACCAGTTTTATGTAATGTAACTTTTTTTGTTTTTAATAGAGTCAGAGAAGAATCTTAGCACTAGATCACTGAGGAATTTTTTCTTATCTTTCACAGTACATGATCATTTTTCTGCTTCAAAGAAATAGTGGTAGTTGTCCAAGCAACTTGAAATTAATATTTTCTCATACGATAAATTTAATACCTTAAGAGTACACTTAAATTTACTGAGGTGCATATTCCTACCTAATTTTTGAACTTTATTTTTAATTATTTTTGGGAATGATTATGCTGGAATAAAAGATGACAAAATGATTCTAAAATTCTTTACAAGCTAGAATTGAAAGGTAAGTAGAGATGTTTCAATGACCTATGTCTTTCAGTTGTGAACTTGACCGGGGAGTTATATAAAATTTTGGGTTTTTTTCTGAGAAGCCATGATATAGTTAGATACCCCTTAATGTGGCTGTAGAAGACAGGTGTACCAGTGCTTCTTTGTTATAGGGGTTTTTTTTCTCATCTCTAAATGGAAGAAAAATTTTTATCTTTGTTTGTGAGACAACTTGAAAAAAAAATCACTCTCCTTCTTCACCAGACTGCTTGTTTTTTTTTGTGACAGTCTTTGAAATCTTATCTTGACTGAGCCTTACTATATGTATTTCATAGAAACACATAGAAACACACATGGACCTACCATGAGAACTGAATCCTTCCTTTTTTTGTTTCAAAACCCCTTTAATGACCTTTATTCCCATCTGTAGTATAATATGGGGAAAAAATACTGCTTGGATTTCTGAGTAAAGAAAACAAAAGCCAAGAACAGCTAAATGAAATACATCTGAGAGAGCTAAACAGGGTGAAGGCTTAGATCTTTGGCTGAGCTCAAGGTTATACTTGTTCTGTGAAATGTATTTGAAGCTGAAAGGCATCTTGCTGCTGTCTTTGATTCATCTCCTTTGTTCTTACAATTGTGAGTGTGTGAGTTACCTTTGAGCTCTCCACACCATTGCAGTAACAAATATTAAAGCAAGAGCAAAAAAATATAAATTAGAAGTACATGAAACTACCATGAAGGTGTGTTTCTTCTTTGGTTCAGGTGTCAGTCCTGAGACTGTATGTTTAAGGCATATCTATCATATGTACCTTTATATATGTAGATATTTGAATCAACCTCTTGCTCACAGGGTTATAGTTACATGTAGTTATATTTTGCTCTCTGGGGCTCAGCTTAAAGTGGCTTGTGTATTGTAGGTGCTAAAAAGCTAGAAGCAGAGAAATTCTTCAGCCTTTTCTCAATATTCTGTGAGAAGACTGTCTTTCCTATGTAAACTATTTTAAACAAGGTCACAGTTCCATAAACGTCTTGCACTCGCAAGTTGTTTTGCAAGATTGTTATGGCTTTGACTTTGAAAATATTTTGGAGTAGGTATCTTAGGACTTGGCCAATCCTCTCCAGGAGTGGATGGCCGAGGAACCAATTACCTATTGCCACTCAACACACTTTTTGCGATCTATCCTATAAAGTAGTCAGAAAATTATTAACACAAAAAAAGCTTCGGCTTCCACTTGTTCACAAGCCTGGACTCTGTGTCGTTTTCTTTATGCGCCTCGGACATAACAGCGACAGTGTATGACTACTGTTAATACAACTGAGATGTTGAACCCTTTTAAAACTTATTCTCCTTATGACATCAGAGATCTGGAAGACACCAATCTGACAAACCAAGTTACCAAACTTCTCAATTCAAGGAAAAAAAAAGAAAAGCAAGGACACAACAGTGCTTCTCCTAAAGACAGGTCATAAAACACCTACTTCTCTTGCACACAAAGAGATTAAGAAGCAGGAGTATTCTTGACTTAGCAGTAATCATCCTGATGGAAAACATGGAGATGTTTCCTGATGTTTTCTTGTTATTGTTTAAGGTTTGTTTTTTTTTTTGGGGGGGGGGAATTATTTAAGGTTTTGCAAAAGAGTGTGGTATTGTTCCTTGTAATGCCTCATTTTCCCTATGCAACTCAAAATCTGTGTTTCACAAATTATTATGTATTGGTGGAAGTTATTGAAGCTACATGTCTTTCTTATAATGCAACTAGCCAGGTAACATCCTTCCAAACTGAACCTGCAAATGTCATGGTTATACAGACATATCACAGTAAAATAATAACTACTAAAACAATATATTCTCAGCGTAGACAGAACAAAATTGGTTTCCCTATTCCAAAGTACTAAAATTCACTTCAATAGTCACAAAGTAACTGCTATATTGTGTAGACACATTTGAAATGGAAACCCAGCAACTTAAAAGGTGTTTTGGAGAGCATTTTCTGGTAGGGCTGACTGAACTGCAGTTTCTGAAAGAAATAAATGGAATGTGTTGCTCTTTTAAACATTCAACATATTTTCAGGTTTAAAACTGGGGAGACTAGACTGGTGAATAAACAGTTGTTGTTTAGAACAAAGGTGCAAAACTCTGTTTCTCTGGTATAAATATTTTAGTTGTTTGTACCCACCATGTGCAAGTCTACAAGTAATGTTTGTCTCAAAGGATATCCTAGAAGTGCCTTTTTTTGAGGGGGGTGGTTGGTACACACTGAAGGAAACCATCTGCCATGGAATATAAGTAGAACTAAGGAGAGAAGATCAGGTTTTAGGAAGAATATATATCATAAGAGATTTGAGCCACTTACATTAAGAAATGTAAGACTGAAAATTGCTGTTGTGTGTAATTTGTAGAAAAATACCAAAGTAGAAGCACTAATATGGCCTCTCCCTGTGTCTGGTAATACACTGCTCTGTAAAACAATTCTTCTTTCTGATACGTTTTCTGTGAAACTGAAAGCTCATATGGGTGACCTTTAAGCATGCCATATCATTAATTTCTGATAAAATGCTTGCTTAGGAGTGAAGGATTTGCAGAACTCAAAACTGTAGGAATTGGAAGAAATTATTTATGTCTGTGTATTTTCTAATTATGAGTTGCCTGCCAGAAGGAAATAGCAGCTAGAGGATATTTCGATATCAATTCTCATTTTCCAGGTAAAGCCACATTCATTTTTAACTTACCAATATCAAAATCAAATAAAACAAATAATTATTTGTGAACACACTTAAAAATAGGTATGATCTTTCATCTGAAGCTATCCCACAAGTTTAAAAATATGTATTAATTGTTTTCTAAATACTCTGAGTCTTAGGGTCTGTCCAAATGTGAAAACTGAGTCAATTTCAAATTTCTGCAATATCAGCCAATTACTGAAAATAGTAAATACAGAATAGTTTCACCCATCATTTAATAGCATAAGTAGAATCTAGGAGTGCTCATTTCTGAAAGTATATGGTTTTTACTCTCTAATCATGTATTGTCACAGTGAATCATGGCAACTTAAACTTTTTATATTGATATTAATATTTCTTAGTCTAAGGACATGTTTTTCATGTTTCAACTCTAGAAATGTACTGTAAGTGGGAATAGTTGCCTGCGGGCTTGATGCCTAGTTCATATATCCAGCCTGTAGACAGTACTGCTTCCCCTAATATTAAAAGCATAAATTCCAGATGTTATATAGAAGACATTTCTGTATGCACTGCAAGGAACTGCTTTTCAGCATTCAAGGCTAACAGACACATGGATGTTGTGCAGGAGATGCAGTCTAGACATTAATAAGTGGAGTATTCATTAATAGTACATGCTTCTTTCTTCCTCCATTAAAATATGTAATGTGCTACAAGGACCATCTTTTGTGATGCCGAGGATTTAAACTGGATAATTACCATCCAGAATTTAAGAAAAAGGTCTTAGAATTAAGTTTCCCTGTGTTCTCACAGGATAACTTTCAGCTGTTATTCTTTAACCCTCTGTTGTAAACAAAATGCATTATGTTGAATTGATCAATCTAAATATTACTTTCTGCAGTCGGCCTCCCAGCAGTGCTGGTAGCCTGAGTGCTAATTGTGTGCAAGTGTTGAACCCCAGCCAGTTCTGGTTGCAGCCTCATTAGCATATTCATAAGTCACAGCTTCATGCAGGTGCCAGAAAGAGCAAAATGTTTTGTGACTATTCACTGCCGCAATAGTAGAAATACTGAATTACTCCTAAAAAGCTATTATATGCGATAAAATAAGCTTCTAATGTTGCAAAGTAGGTGTAAAATCTCTCGAGCAATTGCTTCGTGAAAAAATGAAACAAGACCTTTTATCCTTTTCTTTTTTTCCCTTTTTCCTGCCTTCCCTTCTCTCTCTCCCATCCCCCTTCCCCACCCCTCCCCTTTGCCCTGCAGAGTGGAAAATTCAGATCAGGCACATTAAAAACAATGTTTCTTGCTTCATCCCCTTTTGAAAACTGGCTCTGGTTTTCTTAATAGAGGCCAAGGAAGATAGTGTGATAATTACTAGATTAGACCTCTACAGACCCTGCTGCATGAGCGATAAACCAGTATAATGGAACTAAGCTTCTTCTAAATGTATCGGAGCAATCTGGACTCTCACTAATTCAAATAAATTCGAAATAAAAGCACGTTCTCAATATGCTGCTGCCAGTAGTAGCAGCATGATAAAGGGATTGTCTGGATCAGTGTATCTCTTCACTGCAGGTCACTTTTGGCCCTTTCATCAATACAATTTTGTCTTTCTGTAATACAAAGACAACTGATTCAATTAAAATTGTATTTCAAAACCTTAGTAAAGCAAAATATTTAAAGGATTTTCCAGCAATGTTAAATCCAGATAATAAGACTCCAGTTTATCATTCAAGCATATTTAGCAGTGTGCTTTCTCAAATATAAAGTTGCATCACTGGTAAGAATAATAACTTCTTAATTTAGTTCATTTTACCACTGATCTTGCAGAGAATGTTTATCATTTCTGTGTAGTATACTAGACTAGGAAGCCTATTTTGTTTCACCTTAATGGATCCTGTTAAATCATAGAATCATAGAATGTTAAGGGGTTGGAATGTGCCTTAAAGATCATCTAGTCACAACCTCCCTTGCCATAGACAGGGACACCTCTCACTAGACCAGGTTACTCAAGGCCTTATCTACCCTGGCTTTGGACACTGCCAGGGCTAGGACAGCCACAACCTCCCTGGGCAATCTGTTCCAGCATCTCACCACCCTCACAGTAAAGAATTTCTTCCCAATATCTAACCTGAATTTCCCCTCTTTCATTTTGTCCCCATTGCTCATTGTCCTATCCCTACAGTTCCTGATAGAGTCCCTCTCCATCATCCCTGTCATCCCCCTTCAGATACTGGAAGGTTGCTATGAAGTCTCCTTGCAACCTTCTCTTCTCCAGGCTGAACCCCAACTTTCTTAGCCTGTCTTTGTAGGTTCAGCCTTCCTGTAGATGCAGATAAGCAGGGCCTTGGTGACATACTCTTTAACAAAACGTATTAGATAGTGATCCACAATCAAGGTACACACTAAGATTTTTTTTTTTTTTTTAGGCAGGGGATCTACCCTAATTACACCACTAAGAAACATGCACTAATCATCAGGATTTTGGAATATACTTTGGCTATTATCCTTTCATGGAGGGACAATATTAAAATTATTAAGTACTCATTTCCTTTCACAATATCCTACATATCCTACTTGTTCATGTTTTAGTTGGAGGAAGGCTTAGGTGAAAGCTGTAAAAAACGACATGAAAACTATAAAAAAAATAAATAAGGTAAGTACAAGGTACCTGTATCAACATCTACATTTCAATGCTACCCTTGCAGTCTTAACTATATCTTGCATAAAGATTTTGAGATTTTTACTCAGTGTCTGTGAGGAGAATTTGACATTGACTACACAAGATATTTCCTAGATATTTCTAGTATTCCAGCTAGAAAAGCCTTTGAGGCCTGGGGAGCCACACTCATTCCCATCACAAAGCTGGAAGTTGCCAGTCGAGTGACAAAACATGTCCCCACTTTAGCCTTGGATTTCTCCTGCTGTGTGACAAGAGGGGAGCCCTGAGCATAAAGAGTCCCAGGGAGCTGGCTGTGAGCTGCTGAAAAAATCCACCCAGCACAGTCCACTCCTTGGGGAGATTTAGATGTCCTCAGAAAGAAGGGCATCAGGAAGGATGTTGCAGACTGCATTATAAGCCATTTCTGGTCCTTGGTGTGTACATCACAGCTCTTTTGCCTCTCAGACTAACAGGTTAGTGGAATTGTGTCCAGAAAACTCTACCTGCAGGTGAGTTGTAAGACCTCGAATCCCTCAGTTGCTGCAGGAAATATATGGATTTGTTTGGTTTGGTTTTGACTTTATCTTCCTGACTTCCTAATTCTAAGCATTCGACTACTTTGTTAAAAGGAGGAATTGTCTCTATTTAGAAGATGATGGAGGTCACACCAGACACTGAGTGCTTCTTGACAGGTTTGTGTTGCTCAGTCCTGTCAAGAAGGAAGATACTCTGCAGGGTTATCAAGGCATAAACAGAGGCTACTGGGGAAAATACAAGGTCTAAGAAATGGCTATGTATTCTGTTCTTAGGATACAGAAAGGTAAATTCAGGAATTTAATTTCACATTTAGGAGCAGTAGCTGGCTTCAAGTCAGTAGTAGATGAGAGATGTGTTTATGGCTGGCTACAGGAAGCTACAGGTTTGCCTGATCTGTGTTTTGGCCTGAGGGATCCTGATGCCAGGTAGGTTCATCAGTGCATCACCCTGCCTGAGCTGGGGCATGGTTCTGCAGAAGCCCTCTGAAAATTAAGGCATGTTCGGTGCACAGACACAGTGTTGCAATAGCACAGACACATTGCTACTGGAACAAACCCAGAGTACAGAATAATTAAAAGTATGGACAGTGTATGTTTACTTTTTCTAATGCCAAATCATGTAAAGATATTCATTCTCCATTACTGGGCATGGCCACTGACCCCTACAAAAGCCCTGCTCACTTGAACTGTATGAAATCTCAGCATGCAAGAAGCAGCCAGGCCATTATGCCTTAGACAGACATGACATCCTAATTCTATCTCTTGTCGCTCAGTTATATTGGTAAAGGTTAAGCTTTAACTCAGGACAAACATCTGTGTGTGTGTGTGTGTTGGAATGCAAGTGTCGTCCTTGGGCTACAAAGATTCTTAGAAACAGTGAAATTTTGTTCTCAGTTTCACTTGCACAAACAGATTCAGTGGGTGTTGTTTCAACAAATTGGAACATGATCTTGAGTATACTGAGCCTTGAGAAAAAAATTATAGCAAGTTTTGCTCTCCGAGGAGAATGCCCAGTTAAAGTAAAATATCCCCACCATGTCCTAGGGAGTACTATGACTGTGGCTGTTCCCTTTATAGCTAATGGAAAGGAACAGGCACCTCTAGAGAGTCATTATCTCATCATAAGATAGAACAGAAGAATATCCCTGGAGGAGCCTATTTTTCACCATTAACTATAAAGGGATTCTAAAATGCCTGGCTCAGATTTCAGATGTCTAACTTTCAGATGTTAAATTACAACCAATTAAGTCAATCACATGTTGTCCCCTAGCAGAACATATTCTTTCCCTCCACAACCAGTCAGCTCAGTCAGTATCCACAAAGAAAAAGCTGGAAAGAGAAAAATCAGTCCTGAGTCTTCCCTGAACCTCTTCACCTCTTTGCAGTAATGGTCATCCACAGCATGCAAGCAGGAAATAATGCATATTCTCAGAAACTTCTGAGTCCAACTCCTTTTTAACAGTCCATTATTTCCAGTTTTGGGACATGGATATATGAGGAAGAAAAGTGTCAGAAAGGGTATTATCTGTTGCTGCATCTAATGAGTACCATCTGGACAGCCTCACACATACGAAAAGTATTTTACACCTGTTTTGCACATCATTAAAAACACCAGATACAATTTTCTTTTATATACCAACATCAGTGTTATCAGTAGAAACAGTGTATTTTCAGCAGCTGACTATTTGGATTGTGATGCATCTGTTTCCTACCTAGATAGGCACGGGTCTGAAATCTGTAGAATTTCGAAGTCTGTTGCTGGGTCACTTGGAGGAATTCACCATAGTTTTGCTCTTACATTCATAAAATCTCCATTTTCATAACTTTTTTTATAATCAAGTGCTGTGTGAGCTTTCGTGCACATATATTCTTTAAAGGTAAAAAAAAAAGAAACAAAAAAGAACCAACCCCCAAAACCCAAAACAATTACGATGCCAATATAAGTTGTTTCAAATGCAAAAGTAGCTGTAGAAATATAGTGACCACATACATGCTACCTTTTACTAGTGTTTGTATACTATATACAAAGGATTATATATTTCTTTTTTGTTCTAGAAAGCTTCACTCTTCATGGCTAAGCATTATTTTTCTTAATATCTTATTTATTATGGAACAACTAAATAAGTTCTGGTTATTTCTTATTGAGAGGATTATTCTTTACATGACAACCCAGGGTGCCACAGAGCTTTGCTGAGAGGTCAGCTCTGAACCCCAAGTTCTGCAGAAGCCAGACAGAAAATAACTGAACAGAAAAGAGTACGAGGATGCATGTTTTCAAGAACAGTATTTTAATTGTAACTACTGAAACTTCAACCACCAAAGCACAGCCTTTCTCCTAAAATCTAAAATTTTTGAAGATTTTAAACTCCTTATAATCTCTTTCTCCATTGCTAAGTATTAAACTACTCTCTTTTTTCTCTGTTTTTGTTTTGTCTGTACAGACATACACATGCACACAGAGTGTCTGTTTATCTATCTGTATGTCTACCTATATGCACATGTATATAGACACTAGCTTCTTTAGATCCATAAAATTAAGTTACAGGTAATTTAATGTGAAAATTGGAAGGAAAAACTGATTTACGCATCCAAATTGTTAGAGATTTTTTTTGTCACAATTGTATGGTAGGATATAAAAGTCCATTTAGGGCTAGGGAAAGGAAAGAAAATCCAATTTCTAAAAACCGTGAAGAATTACACATTATTGAGACATCTGGCTGCATAAGGTAAGACTGCACCTGGGTAACACTTGCCAACATGACTGTTAAGATATGCAGGGAGATAGAAAGATCCACGGACCTCAGCAGCACTACAGGAGTAACAGAATGAACAGCTTCTGAAAAATGTCATCAATGTATTATGTATAAAATAGATCTGTACTACATTTCAGTGTCAGCCATGCATGACTTTTTCTTCCTCTGCTATCCTTACTTAGCACAGAGAAGGAAAGTTAATTTCCATTCATCTGGGCTTCTCTAAAAAGCAGTGTCTTTTTAAGTCATCTCCTAGGGAACTTCTGAAAAATACAAAACTAGATCATAGAGTCCTTGAGTTTATGAGTGAAAATTTCCTGGGACAATACAATTTGAAAAAAATGCATGTATCTTGGGAAAAGGATACAGCCAGAAAATTCTTAGTTGTTTTTCATTATTTGGCTGGCAGTCTTCATAATAAATACAGCAGGAGGCATCTGATGGGGAAAGTCATAAAATAGCCTTAGCAATTTAGTTGGAAATGCTTAAGAAGATGTCACTACACTCCTCAGCTGAAGTTACTGTCCTGACAGTTGTGACCTCAAAATAAACAGTGTGACCACTTCACATCCATTTCAGTGCAGTGTCACAGGGTTATCTTAAATCACTGCTGAGTGTAATTTCAGATTATTAGGTTTTCATTTATGTATTAGCTGACAAATACTTTATCATGAAGAATTATCTTTATAATAGCTAGATAGTGATGCATTCCTAAGGTTCTTTGTTGATTTCTTTTCTAATTGAAGTATTACAGTGAATAATTCATCTTCTCTGCAGATATGTTCAGCAGGTATTTACTAAATTCTCTCCATTGTCAGCTGGGAGAGAAAGGCCCACAATGGATTTGGCATGATTTATACCCACTAAAGTGTTTACCATTTGTGGCTGGTTTACAAAGTAAAAATTTTATACATAAAATTTTTATTGATATTTTAACTTTATTAATAAACTAATGAAGTGTTGTCTTTTCTTCAGCCATGCACTATGACTCTATTGTATAATAATAAACCATATGACCCTGTGGAACTATAATGTTCTTTGTGCTATGATTTTTTGGTGCTACACTAAACTCTCTGGTCTAATTGAATCACCTCATTAGAGACAGAAGGCATGAATGAAAGGGTGAAGTTCTGTTGATGTGAAATAAGTCAGGTTAGATATTTGTAAAGTTGGTCCAGTTTTAAAATCTATATGCTTCTCATCATGTCTGTCCATTTTGTACATTGGTAAGACTGAGTAAGCGGAATGATGTTGTGTCACATACATTGCTGATTTTATTATTTTATCAGATTTATATAATCTGCTGAGTGGAGGTTCATTAAAAATGATGTTACTCCTGTATGGAGCTCTGCAGAAGCAGCAGAAGCTGACCTGTGGGGCTCTGTGCCATTTGTGATGAGCATTATGTCAAAATTCCTTTGAAATGCTGTCACAGATGCAGGAAACAAAAAAGGGTGTTATGTAACATATGATTTCTACATCTTGGAGCAGAGAATATTAGGAAACCTGACCAAGGTAGGCATTTCTGTGAGTGTATGGGTATCTGTGCCATCTGTCTGTCTGGCAGCCTGTCTGGATTTTTCAGAATGATTTCAACAACTAAGTAAATATTACAATGCAAGATATATTAAAAAAAACCAACAACTTAACAGAAATCTTTAGTTTCTCTTAAGCACTGACTATATCAAGGTGCTGTGAGCATGTCAAGCAACCACAGGTTGCTGCATTGAAACGAAAGTACTCTGGGGTCATTTTAAACAACTGTGATCCATCAGACTTCTACTTCATGAAAAGAATAACAGTGCTATTGGTACTTTTTGGCCTCAAGAGCTGCCTAACGTTCTGTCAACACTTCTGCTAAATTACCTGCAAAAATGGGGTTTGAGTAGCTCTGTTCTGCTGTGAACAGAGCTGGTACACATACAAGCTGTTTAGCTGGCCTTGCTTTTGAAACTGCTGACCTGACTGACATCAGGAAAGGCAAGTGATCAGGCAGGAGATGCACAGTCTGCACAATGAAAAATTTAATAACTTGTAAATGGTGTAAGAAGGAAAGAGGAGCTTGAAAAAGAAGAAAGAAGGCAGATAACCCTAGATTTCAAAGAAACATTTTGCCTTCCTAAAATTGCTCTCTCTACTTCCAGACTGATCAGGAAAAACATCTACTGTTTTCAGAATGCTGAGTTTGATCCTAAAATCATAGAAATAAATTTAATGTAGCAATATTTCTTTATCACAACAAGAAAATAATTCATAAAAACCCCCTATCATTACTGTTCAAGAAGAATTTAAAGCATCCATTAGTACTACCACCTCAGAAAATCAGGCCATTTCCTTGAATACCTAAATATGGTTTGATGTTGCATGCTCTCAGGCAACCAGGTATAAAAAATTATACTTTTTTTTTATCATTATTATGATGAAGAGAGATATGAAAAAACAGCTGAAAACCCACAGAGTGAAAAAAGTGTTATGCAGAGAAACAATTTTTTAAATTGTTACAATTTATAAAAGAGACAAATTGAATACTGCTGCATTAATATATATGAAATAGATATTTAAATTCTATAGCCATCAAATTCAAACAAATCTCTAGAAAAAGACAGAATTATGCTCAGTTTTTTATATTGTTATTTTTCACATGGTTCCTCTACATCTAAAAATTATTTCTCTGTCCTTCTAAATTTTAGAAATGGCAATGCTTTTATACTTGCTTTTCCTTCCCTTAAGAGTGATATGCAATTAACATTTAATGGCAACTTACATGTGACACATGGAATCATCCAAGAATAATTTGTTGTAGGGAATGGTATAGGTGGTTACAGTAAGGAATGGAATGTAATAGTACAAAAATATTAGAATATATGTACTGTTAATTCTATTTTAGTTATCCTTTGAAAGTTTCAAAAATAAGTTCAACAACGTTCTAAGCATCTAATAATTACTGTGCAGGTGGTGGTGTTTCTTTCTTTGCTTTGTTTTTTGTATTCCTGGCAATTATCACCAAGAATATTTATACACTGATTTGTCCATATTTATTCATCGGCTAAAGTTTTGCAAAAAAAACTGCATAGTTGTATATGGCAAATATTTTAGAATGCATATGCTAATGAAATTCAAATGAATGGAGTACTTGCCTAGGACACTTATCACAATACAAATGAAAAAATAAAATCTTTTCAACAAAAGAATTCAGTCATTAGTAAGCACAATAAAATTAAAGAGTGTAATATTAATAATCATGTATAAATAACAAACACCTTTAAAATTCCGTTGTGTGGTGGAAAATATGCATGGATTTAACATCACTTTGATGAGACCAGTATAAATTGCAGATAAAATACACAGAAAACAGACAAAAAGCATACTCTTCATGTGCCCAAGTGATTCAAAAGGTAATTTATTGATCAACAATATTAATTACTCTGAGCATCTACTTCTGTGGTAGGTAGTATACTTTACACATACAAAATACATTTACAGTCTTTCTAGTCACTATTTTGTTCTCTGATATTATAACGCTCTATCTCTGCCATTTAAGGATCTCATTCATTTTTCATTGAAGTGATGGGAATCTTCAGGCTGAGGGAATTGTACTCTCTAACAGTTTGAAATTTATGTGAAGACAGGTTTGGTCTGGGAGTCAGGTAATTTCTGCACATAACGCACATATAATCTGTCTGTATAGGAGCAGACCTGACAGCATGCCTACTGTAAACATTGGAAAGACTATTACTAATGTCAAGGGCTTTTGACCTAGCAATTTAAGTATATTGTATCAGAACACTTACTAAATTCAGATGTTCCAAATTCTGATATTTCTTATACCTGAAAAGTTCTTTGCATACACCCCCATGCACTGCATAGTGGCACAGGCTCATATTACACCTTTACCTCTGTTGTATACCTGTAATAATTTTATGCGTGGTCTTGAGAAGATTGACAGTGAAACTTAGCATTTGTTACTTTGTCAATAGAGAGGGGTATACTCCTCATTGTCAACAGCAAAAGCCCACTCTCACACATCTAACATGTCTGTCTAACTACACAGAATAAATTAGGAGAATGCAACCCATCAGAAAATACTAGAAAATATTTCTACCTGAAGTCATAAAAATGTACTTTCTCCTACTTGTATGGTGTCACCTAACATATTGAAGAGAAGATATTGTACATACCAAAGCAAGATAAAGAAACAAAATTTGAACTCAGCAATGAATCCTTTTTTTTTATTCTTGGAAGTGCCAGGTGGTATACCCTTACATTTCAAAATGGTGAAAAAATTATTTTGTTTCCTGACATTAAAGGAAATATTTAACAAAACCTTCACAAATGTTTTTAAAAAATCAGTGTTCATGATGTCAACATTTCAAGTGTTTCTTAATGACACATCCACAAATCCTTCCATGATTTGAATGGCATTTATTTTTGTATTGTGTTAATGCATTGGGGGAAAAAAAAAAGAAAAAAATAAATTTAAAAAAAAAAATCATTTGACATCATTATGGAACCTGAGAAATTAGATAGGATAGAAAACATTGTTTAAGAATATGTTTTTTCTCTAGAAACAGGGCATCAGACAATAGGCATCTCTATTATTAGGTTTGTTCTGCAGTCCTTTGAAGGTGGCAAAGGTGCTCTCCAGTCCTGGCTCTGCAGTAGATTAGCCATTGTCACAGGTGAAGCTATTGCAGTGGAAGCCAATTAAGAGTAAAATAATTTCTGCAGTGGTAAATTGGGATGAGATGACTTGGACACATGCTTCTTTTCTCCTGCTACAGAATCAAGTTCTTTTGAGAATTGTTAAGATCTGCTCTCTTCCAAGTTTAAGTACAAGACTTATGGTTCTGCACAGAAAGAGAAAACCAGGTGTCCTCAGCAGACTGCTTTGTTCTCCTCAAACTCATAACAGTATGAGAGACTCGGGCACCTTATGGCTTCTCTCTACTCTATTTTAACTGCAAAAATAAGAGCATGCATGTACATCTATATACATACGTCTCACTGAGCTTATGATGTACTTACAATATATTTTAGCACTGCCACTAATCTATTTATGCTGAACACATAAAAACTATTTTTGTCTTTTTTAACAAACACAATGTATGTATTTTTAGATAAATCCTACTTTTTCTTCCTTTGTCTCCCCAGCTGTGAATTTTCATCACATAGTCCTAAAATCTTTGGTGTGACTGGGATTAGGGACATGTTTTGCTTGACAGTATTTGTTTCCTATGAATAATGCAGTCACCCAAAATTAAGTATTTTAAATGCCTTCACTCTTTGTATATATTTATTTTTATTTTCAGCATCAAACAACACATGTATGTGACTAAAGAGATGCATAAATATTTTTTATGGATAATTCCCTATCTCCAATACCAGTCAAAGTATGTAGTATTTGCTTTTTTAACTATAACTGAAATTCAGATACCTTTGTATCATAAATACACTTATTTTCTTGGGAAGAAGGGATTCTAGACAAGGACATTTAATGGACAATCCCTCATCTTTCTGTAAGCAACTGGAAACCCATGGACGTGTACCCTCATGTCAAGAATCCAGGTAAAGAAGATTATAAAATACCTTTTGCCTTAAATACCTTGAGTTAGGTCTCTCAGGATGGGATTCACTTTTCAAATTACACAAATGTAGGTGTTATTATGTAGATGACTACAGATTGAATAGGAACCTGATATTTCCCAGTCGACACATACCTAGGTATGCAACAGCCACTCACCAGCAAGCATCCCACACCACTTGAAGTTCTCTGGCATTCTCGAGGCACCTGTAGAGCTGACAGGTTGCAAGACCTAAGTGGGAGCCCAGTAGATGATCTCAGGGTATTTCAGACCTACCCAGATGTGGGATACTTGATGCTTCTGTCTCTTAATCAAGAAAGAGAGGCTGTTCTTTTCCATATTATGGAGGCAGTCATGCTTTGACTAGAACATATTTTTCCTTTCTCTTGGCCAAACATGTTATGCAATACAGAACAAAATATGTCTGTTTTAATATCGTTAAGATGATTAGGGTTAGAAACTAAAACAAACTTGTAGGAGCTAAGATAAAAAAAAAATAAGGAAAAAGCTAAGAGAATACAAGGAACAGAGCACGCTGAAGGTAAAATTAGAAAAGAAGTGAAGCCGTAGGTGAGACTTACATAATAACTTAAATTAATTGAACAACACTTTCACTGAAAAGAATTATTTTTATGTAGATTCCCAATTAAAGAGGATCAATTACTGGTCACTTATTTACATATCTGAAATATCAAGTTTTTTAAAAACCCTTCATTTCTGAACCCTATATAATTGCTAATTTTATCAGTGTTTTTCTCAAAATTTGACTTTTCTTAGGAACACTGAAGTCATTCACTTGAAGGCACTATTTCATCTTAAGTTTTTTATTTTATCATAACTTCACAGTTTTACATGCACATACTCACGAAAATTAAGTTGTGCTAGTCTACAAGCTCCATTGTATAAGTAAAAATCCATACACTAAGAAAACCTATACAAGTTTAGAGGGAGACTGAAAAGAAGCAGAGAAGTTGTAAAATCATTAACTACCATACAAATAAAATCTATTTTATTTGTCAGACTGTGGTTTTACTCCTCACTGGGCCTATCTTGCCTTTTATTGCATATATATTTCTCCACCTGAGTAAATTGAATACCCTAGGTTTGAAGAAAAACACCCATGAAATTTCACAGTCCTTTCCTTCTAAAAGTCACATATGACCATCTCACACTGAATCAAAGTTGATCTATTTTTCTATTTTAGAAATTATATTTATGGATAAGTGTTATAAGTACATTAAAAGCTGGAAATAACAGAGCATTATCACTGCCCTGGAAAATGCATCAGCTGCTAAAAGCTAGAAGTTTCTTTTTGATGGTATATCTAAAATATGGATTAAAAAATTCATGGGAGAATATGAAACCAAGTCCTGGCAAAAAAATCAACTAAGCATAGAAAGGCCTCATCAAATTATAAAATCACTCTGAAAGTGAGTATGGTGCAGGCAAAAAGGGAAACTGATGTTTTTCAATAGAGGAAAATATTATTTTTAATTGGGAAAAAAAAATCCTTAGTTAATCTATTTCTATTTTTGGAACTTGGCTGCATGGGAAAAAATGTACGAGCTCCAGCTAGCTGGAGAAACATTGTATTATCAGCAGCTACCAATATTTATTCAAACTATTTCAAGTTTATCCTGTGAACCAATTAAGACAATTACATTTACCAAGAGTATGGGCAGTAGAAGAACAAATGATGGTATCCGAAAGATTTTAAGCTACAGATGACACATTTACTGCACGCATGTAAACTCTTCACATCATTTGTGTCAAAATAAAACTATTCATGCTAAAGTAGCAGATAGTAGTTGTTCAGTATTACAAAAAGTTTCTGTTTAAGCAAAAGAATATTCAGTCCTTGAAAAAAGTTTCTTGTATTCTTCTTGTGTGGCAATAAAATAGTATGTGAATCATAATTTAAGTATCATCCCAGCAGAGATAGTCTTTAACTAAAGAAACAAACAAATTTGTTCAATTACTTGCTACAGAATTCAAATGTAGATATAAAAAAAAAAATAAAAAAATAATACAATGTGCCACATTTTTCAGATAAAAAGAGATTTGATTACTGTAAGAACATATCTGCATTGCTTTTCCTAGCTATTGGCATGTTTGTAGAAATACCATCTGTACTCAGCTGTAAGTTTCCCAAGCTTTGCCATGGAACCTTTGAAAGAGGTATGTCTAGTAGTTGGCAAGGCCAGTGTCTGCTCATTTCTACTCACAATCACAACCACACATATCGATTTACTTTTTTAATACAGTAATTTAACATTTTGGCCTATATTATTATCTGGTTAACTTCAGTTCAGTTGGTTACCTGTTAAAAATATAGTGTTCCAACACATGAATGTAAGAAACTTACAAAAATATAAGCCAACTCAATAATTATTATAGCTCAATACCTGCCTTTATTCATTTTACTAAGCTTTCAGATGTATGGTTATGAAGAAAGTGCCAGAAAGTCAGGGTATTTTGACCTACTTTTCAACATAATTAGTCATTAAAATATCAAGAAAACACACTTGCTTTCCTTGACAGACTTTTCTGCCTAACAAAAAACAATGATTGCCTGCATCAATCAAGAGTTCATGGCTGTGGGTTTCTTCTTATTTCCTCAGTTGTAAAGGCACTCAAATAAAGCACTTGCCTTTAGAATAAGCCCTCATAGATATAAGTTTTTAGTTGTACTGAGGGATTAAAAGCCATGTTCTGCCTGCATGACATTTATTGCAAGATCAAGGTATTAACTTGTAGATAAGTGTAGGAGAATGCACATGAGCATGCTGAGTCCCTGTGCTAAAAACTCCTGAAATACTTTTCCACTGAGAATGTGAAACATATTTTATTTTTTATTAAGATAATAAAAAGGATTAGTCACATTACAGATTAATTGCCAGCACAATTTATAATCCGTATTATAAAATGAAGCTCTTCGGTTAGCTGAATTCAGAAATTCATCTGAAAATGTAATTTTCCCTTATGTTCACAGGTCTGTAAAATAAAAATTAATGCTTTTCTGTGTCAAAAATTTTGCTTAGCAGTGAGACATATGCCATGGTGTAGCCTGGAGAAACGATTTCTGGGACAGGCATTTTGAACTAAAATGAAAAATCTGTCTCTTTGAGACAATAAAACTATCATTATTTTGTGAATATTTTGAAAAGTACATATGCTAAATACCTGTATTGATGAACTTAAATACTCTATTTGCTCTAACTTCTTCTTCCATTTATTCAACACTGTATTGGTACTTTGGCAGAACTGGTTCGAATACCTACAAGTATCAATGTGAATATTTTTTTTTTATGTATACCATCATTCCATCCATTCTGTGTCCAAGAACAGCTGCCAACATCCCTCTCAAGAATTTCTATGGCGTGCTAGAGTACACCAGCCAATTGCATTGAGTAATGTCCAGTGAACAGCGATAAGAGCATACACTAACCCTCTGCACCTACTGGTGTCCAACAGGAAAAGATAAGCAGATAGAGAGACAGCGCCATTTCTGTAAATTCTCAGTCTTATGGAATAAGTTTGCCACATGCTGTAAAAGGTTTACTCCATCTAAATTGATGGTGAATTGATAAGAACCATTCTCTTCCATCTGTATGAATACCTCCCGGTTTCTTGTGCCACAAATCTTGCTGATTTTGTACAAGCTCTTCCAAAGCTCTATTACTTTACTTTCATTCTCAAACATAAAATCAAGAAAGAATTCACTAGATGAAATGCAATTTTTCTTTGCAAAAGCTAAACATTTTAATGATTTTTTAATAAAAATTATTTTTCTTAGGATGCAGAAATATACTAATTTTCTGTATAGGCATCTAGCTGTCTTGTCTTCTAATGGCTGTTTTTTGTGATTTAATAAGGCATGTTAAAAACAGCATGCTTAAATAATATTTTTACTTTTCAACATTTTTATTTCTAGAATTTTATAATAACCACTCATTTATTACCATTATTAATTAATGAATAAACTAATTAATATTAAAATATTAAGTCCTGAACAGGAATCTTAGAGCATAGGCTCATAGAATGAAATGGTTTGTGTTGGAAAGGAGTTTTAAAGATCACTACTTCAGCTGCCTTGCCATGCTCAGGGATGTCTTTCATGAGGTTTGCATGAGACTATTCTTCAAGGTTTCTGTGGATGTCATGCCTTCCTTCAAGCCTATGAACTGCACCAGTCATGTTGGTGTGATCTGCAAATTTGTCGAGGGTGCATTTAATCCCACTGTCCATGTTATTGCCAAAGACAATGACTTGTATTAGTCCCAATATGGACCCTCGAAGGACACTGCTTGGTTTCCTCTTGGGCATCGAGCCATTGACTGTAACTCTTTGGACATGGCCATACAGCCAATTTCTTATCCAGCTAACAATGCATCTGTCAAGCCCACACCTCTGAAATTAGTGACAAGGATGTTATGGAGGATGGTATCAAAGGCTTTACAGAAGTCCAGGCAGAATGACAACAGTAGCACTTTCCTTGCCCTCTGATGTAGTCATTCCGTCATAGAAGGCTAATGGGTTGGTCGAGAGCAATTTTCCCTTTCTCTGCTCATCTCCTTGTCTTCCATGTGTTTCTACATATCTTCCAGGAGGTTGTGTTTCATGATTTTAGCAGGCACAGAAATGAGATCAACTGAACAGTAGTTATCAGGGTCCTCTTTTGTACACTTTTTTAAAAATGGGAGAAATGTGGCTTGGCAACTGCCCTCAGGATCCTGAGATACACCTCCCACAGACCTGTGCATATTTATATTCCTCAGGTGCTCTCAAAATGGACCTTCTTCTACCATGGGAGATACCATTTTCCCCCAGTCCTGATCTTGAGGGTCAGGGACTTAACATAGACATTTTGAACAAACTGATAATAATGTCAGTGTGCTCTTCTCTTCCAAGTGCATTTACATAGGTGTCAGTGACATTTTAGGTGTCCTAGGACATGGTATCTGGTCTCCATCTTTCTCTCCAGAATGATATGAAGTTCTCTTCAGACCTGTGCACATCTGCCATCACTAAATGCATTTCTCAGTCATCCTAAATCATATTAAATTGTATTAGGCGCACACATTAGGGTCCTAATTTACTTGCTTTACTCCACAATTCTGACATCAACATGAGAAACATTTCTTCACTGTATGTAGTTATTCGGTTCCCAAAATAGGAAGAAGCAACTTAGTTTCTGATTAACACACTCCTTCTCTCCCCTAGCCAGAATATTCATAACTATATATCGTCTCTAGTTCAAAACATATGCTCTACATGTTAATATAATTCAACACTGGGAATTAACTAAGAGCAGAATCTATTGGTTAAAGATTTGCCATCATTACTGCATTACTTGCACTGAAAACATGGAATTTTTGAATACGCAATGAATTCCAGACTATGGTATTAACATGGCCAAGTAACTAGAGTATTAACTTTGATTAGGCCTCATTTATGCTGATTTTTCCATCAATACAAAATACCACAGATAGGCATAAGTCAATTCTGCTATTAGTGAGTCTCACACTCCTTGATTTGAATGCCAATTTACAAAACTATACATCAAATATGAAATCAGATTACCATATTTTCTATGTGCGTGGGTGTGTGGCACACTAAAGGCATGTTAAACAACATTCTTTTGTAAAGCTTAGTAGGAAGAAAGTGATTATGGAAGAAGTTAAATCCTGCTCCAAGTGTCTGGCAATTCAAAAGTATTAATTTTAAATTTTCTAAAATTTAAAGCATTGCCATTTATTTACCTTTTTCCATTCTATTACCAACCTTATTACTGCTTTTGAGTTGAAACTCTGTATTCATTTGAGATGATTTCCTAATATATAGATGTGTAGAAGAGAGACTGCTTTTGAATTAGCCTTTCCTATGCATGTAGTCTGAAAATTCAGACTCAGCTCAAGCTTTGAGTACAAAATAAAGATTTCCATTTTGTAAAGCAGCTCTTGGGTTTTGCACTAATGCATTATTATTATTATTATTATTATTTTTATTATTATTATTATTATCCCAATGTCTGTTGAACTAACAAGGCAAAAGTCTTCCTCCATATTTTTTAAGACTCATCTCTGTGTTGCAATTGATTTTCCATGTGACTATTTCAAAATACTGGGAAACAGATAAAAATGTAACATTTGTTTCAGAAAGCTTCATCAGGATCTAACCGGTTGTTTACAAATAGCTTGTTACACAAATTATAGGATAGAACTCAAGCTTGAAAGTTTACTTTGATAGAGATGGATAAATAAGAGAAAAATTAATAAATTGAAACTGTTCTATCATTCTTTAGGGCAATTCAGTGAAAATTTTAATAACACACTGAATCCAGTGAGAAAGATAGTGTGATGAGGAACATAATAGTCATGTACAATATCTGGTTGACAGTATTATATTAACATGAAAAATAATTAAAATTTGCTTACAGAACTATGTTCATATGCATAATTTACCAGGAATCAGAGCCAATTAGGAATAAAAACTTGAGCTGTTTTTGTTTGCCACACACAGACTGCCTAATGTAGTGAAAAATCCAGCATGAAATTCTTCATTCTGTTTCACCCTTCTCAGATATTTCTTCAAACAAAAATTCTATTTTAATGCAGACTTTTTGGGAGTTGATTTTTTTCCCAATCATTATCTATAAATTATGTATAGTGGTTATGTTGTACGGCCTTGTTCATGAGAGCTAGAAGGCAAATGACAACACTGACTTTATTTAAAACAATCACTAATGTTTTTAAATCTAAGTGACTTAAGCCAATTCATTCTCATTTTAACTCTGCTTCTTGCAATCTTTTAAATCTGACAGAAGGTAACAGGGCATATAGTTAATTACTATAAATCCAAAGATATTTCTAGTGACTTTGACTTAAAAATGTATTTTTCAATTTGTTTCCAAATCATTCAAGAGAACTTTTTTATAAATTTTAACTCCTCTTAACAATTTGTGCTTAAGTCTACTGAGAACTCTACTAATCCTTCTCATAACTTCAATATTAGTTTTAGAAGGAATTTTCAAACTTTTCTTCACCATGGACTTTGGGTAATAATATGCAATTTTGTGCAATAAATACTACAAGGATTCAATAAAGGAGGAAAAGAATACTTTCATTATCAGCCATCAGCATGGTTTCTTTGGCATTAACATGACATTTCTGCATATATGAGCTGTTCCTGAGACAGGAAACTACTTCCATATATTTAATATTTTAATTTGTGTTTTTAATATCTCTGATATATTAAGAGCTAAAAGTTCTATATTCTTCCCCCTTCCTACCCCGCCTCCTTCTCCTCTAAGATGAATTTAGAGCTATGATGTCTGTGCTCAATACGGCCACTTCTTGATGGAATCAGACTCCTTGAAGTGAAGGAAGGTCCCCTGGGGGTCTGAGAACTCAGGTGTATTATGAGGCTGGTATTTTCCAGAATTCCACGCTGCTGGGGCAAGGGGTAAGAGGGAGATGTCAGGCACCTGAATCCTTGCCTCCATTCAGGTAGGTCACTGGTGCTATGCTATTTTACAGCAAAGGAATAGATGGCCCAAGTGAAAGACTCAAAGTGTGGAATTAATTTGAGGAAATGCAGCTGTTTATGGTTGCAGTCATATATTTAGACTAGGTGCCCTAGATTCCTGTTAGAGTGAATGGAAAGAAATAAAACTTTTAAAACATGCTTTATCTCTTTCTAAATATGGATAAGGCTTATTTATAGATTCAGACTTCCAAACATAGGTGTCCAAATGTGAACTAAGGACCTGAGTTCCACATACAATGACAAACTTAAACTTGGCCAAAGCGTAAATGGCTGGTTTGAGAGGTTTTAGGATATCTCAGACAACCAGGACACTCCTGGAGTTCACAGATATGAACCAGGACCTGTAAAAGAACTATAAGCTTCTCCAGTGGCAGCTAGAGGATATGTTGGATACTCCAGGAAACCCAAAATAATATTACATTTAAAAGCTGAGTTTTACATTAAGTTCTGTTTAAACTGATCTGAGGCACTTTCTATTCTCTGTTCTCAGTTCTCTATTCTCTACACTGGCTGTTCCTTTGACTGCAGTAAGGTTTAGACACAAAAATTTACACTCATATGACACTATTTAATTAGCTAAATTTGGTGTCTATGTCAACAGTTGAACTGTTCTTGGCATCCCAAAATGTCACATGAACCTGAACAGTTCCCATTTCTCCCCACTGATGTACAGAAAGACAAAGGTGACTTGCTCAGCAGGAGAACTCCAGAGTGCAGGTGTGAGAATTTCAGCAGAATGAGTACACTGAAACTCATCTTCACAACTGAATGAAGAAAAATATCTTAATAGGCATATCTATTAATCTGATTAATATAATCTGTGTTCTCAGAAAGTTAGACCTTTTGTCAGAACCCATGCATCATGGTGAGGGAAGGGAGAAAAAAAAGAGTTAGTATCTGGTTTCTTGGCCTCTGCCCTAATACTGTCAATTTGGCTTGTCAATTAGTGTCAATTGTGGTTATATTGATCTGTGTGCTTTATGGATTCTAACTAGAACTAGACTCATTCTACAAGCTCAGATACTACAGCAAAGTCCATGGCTTCTAACTTTCAGTCACAACTGAATTAATTATTAGGGGTGCTTTTCTAAGAAGGAGTTGGATTTAGTTATTTTCTTCTTTCTCCTGTATTTACTGATGTTTTTTGGACTGACATTAGTAAAACAAAAAAAAAGTGCATGTTTATTGGAGGCAATATTACATATATTTTAATTTCATAATTACTATACTATGATGTATTTAAAGTAAATTGGCTGATATTCTTTGGTTTATTCTAATCTATTTCTGTGATATGAAATTGAGGATGTCCTCCTGAAACCAATAGATAAACACTCTTGGGAAGCAGGAAAAAAAAACCCAAACCAAAAAAAGCCTCATTTTTATTGTTGTCATTGTTGTTATTAGGATTTTATCCTACCTTTTGATTTCAAGTAATATAAGATTGAGTGTTAACATGGTGTAAAAATTTAAAAGCAAATATATATCTGTCTGTGTCTTAATATTACAGCAAACATCACTAAAAATAATCAATTGTGTGTATTGTCTGGAATACTTTGATTTTATTTTAATAAAATGTGATTTGACAGTGAAAAAAAAATTTGAAGGACACTCTTTGGCTGCCTTCTTTTATACGTGTGTTCTTATTTTTAATTGAATGTTCCATCCTGAGGATGTTATTCACGAGTGTGAGATTCATCACACTTATCTCTAGCAATATAAAAGTCAAATAGCTTAGCTGTGATTTAGCTCACCCAACCTTAGAAGCTGCAATTCAGTTACAGGCTGAGATGTGTAAATTCATGTGGTCAAAATACAGCTGTTACGTTTCAGCTGCGGAACACTTCAGAGGCTTTAACATAATCATCCGTAAGACTTAAGGTATGCTAAAGTATCTTGCCTGAATTCCAGCTGCCAGTTCAGAATAGAAAATGTATTAACTCTGGACACTTATCTCAGGTATCCCAGGATATCTTAAATTCCATCTAAGCATGCACATCTCAAATGATATTGAAACCCTTTTTAAAATACAGTCCCAAACATCTGCTTTGAGTTCAAAGAGGACAGAATTATATACAAATGCCATTGGTTATAACTACAGCAATTGAAATTAAGGCAACAAATTATTCTAGTAGTTTTAACATAGAGTATTAGCACATATGGCAAAAAAAAAAAAATAAAACTTCTCATTGCTATATTCTAGTCTGCTTGTCCAATGTCAGTCAGAGTGAAAGGCAGAGACATCGAAGGTTGTCCTAGAAATCCAACAGGATTTCTGAGAAGGAATTGCATAATAAACTGAAGAAAGCAGAAAGCAAAACAACAATAAAAACAACAACAAAACCTACGGTTTTTAAGCCCATCTATGAATCTGGCCCAAATGCTGAGACCACAGGAGATACACTGTGGATATTCACACTTCTAAATGAGCAAGAAACAGAATTAAATCATAGGCTCAACCTCCAAGTACAAACTGGCTCATGTTCTCATTGCCAAGGGCTTGTCCCTTCTGCAGCAATTTTGTCTTGGACAGAGTTAGTTGAGAACTATGGAAAAGAGCTAAGTTATGATAGAACAGTTGCTAGTTTAGCATAATAAAGGATCCTGTTCCAGTCAAAGAGTTAAGGGGCACTCATATAGGGAACTCAGTCCAATGCAAAAGGATTTATGTCACACAATTATGTTTTCTAAGTTTTCTTCTTCTTCCACTATTGTTCGAAAATTTGATCCTGCATTGATTGGTCATAAATCCAGACAGAAGAGGGATTTGCAACTGGGTTTTTTCTCTCTACAAGAGTAATTTTTCTTATTTTAGTAAACCCTGACATTTGGAAAAACAGTATTAATTCACTGAAAACTACAGAATCTTACAGTGAATGGGATTTTGTCTACAAAAATATATGTTCTAATGAAACTTATATTTTGATAATTTCCATTTGCTTTCTGTATCATACTAGAGGTGATTACGGTTTCATTAGTATTAGTAGTATCAACCCTTCTATAGCAATTATCTTAAATTTAGCATTCTTTACTAAATGTCTTTACCCTAATTTTTTTTACTTCATAATGAGAAATTTATTGCTTTCACAAACCATCTATAGAAATAAGATCCATGTAAATCATCTGTATTACGTTATCTGACCAGAACTGTGCTAATGATTGCTTTCACCTAACCAGAACTTATCCTTTAAAATACGCAACCTATTTCTAAACCTCATTAATAAATTTTGTTTCTTCACTTTTGTTCCATTCCTAATTCATCCATGTAACATGATGGACATGCTCAGATACAGTAAGAATGAAGCTAAGAATCCTTGACTTTATTATTCAGATTGGAACTTATGAATGCTATGAATTTGTTCAAAGGACAAATGGGCTTAATTTAATACACGTCTGCAGCTGAGCTAATAAGTTTGGGCAGACAGCAATTCATGGGTCTGTAATGAGAACCACTTCCTTCCCAGCTTAATTTCAATATTGCTTTATCACCAAATCAGCAGTCTAATCATTATTCTAAATATACATTCTAATTTATTTAGTTACAGAGGAGTATTGTCTTATACTAAGATTTCAGTTAGTTAAGATCATCTTTCATTAATAGAGGCATAGTCATAGAAAGACCTTTCAAACACTTACGTGCCTCTTTTACCCATGGGCACTCTTAGCCAATGTCAGTAACATCTTTCACTCTGTTGCTCAGACTCGCAGTTTTTCTTTCTGAATAATTTCAGCAAATCTGCAGGGGCTAACACTGTATTTAGTGCACTCCTTTTGTTCAAACTTACACTGTCACGTTTTGTTTCTGTATCATGTTGTTACATTAAAAAATATGTGTATCTAAATTAAAGCACAGAAAAGACAAAAAATATTTACAAGTAAAAAAGGTAGAGAGAGGAAACAAACACACAAAGAAACAAACAAAACCCCAAACCAGAAAGCCCTTAAATGTAAAAGGTATCTTCATTATTTTTTCTGCTACTAATATTATTGTATTCTGCTACACAGTGTCATAGGGAAGAACACAATTTCTGGTAGGGATTGAAGGTTATTGCAACAGTGAAAAAAACACCCCAAAATTTAGATTTTTTTTTCTATTTTAGTGATTTAGAGGTATCCATTGACCTAGCTTTTTGAGGAATGCTCCCAGGAAAGGATAATAATTTCATACACACACCTTTTTTTCAATTAGCATGATCTTCACCACCCTGTTTGTCAATATTTCCTTAACAAGCTGACTAAAATAGAGGCAATTCCACAATAAAGGCACCTCAAAAAATAACCTTTATAAACAAGCTAACTCCTTTTGAAACATTTTCTTCCCGAACTGCAACGGTGGGGAAAAATCCCATATTGTTTTTATACTTGCATTCTCCCCATCTGTGCCCAAGGTAAGTTCTGGCACTTCTGTCTAGAAGTCCATATTGCTTGCAAAGTGCCCAGTACACAATACTGCCAACTTTGCTGTGCCATATTTATCCTGGGCAATTGAGTAATAGTCTCTAGAGTCTACCTACATATTCTACATCCTGCACTTAAATCTTTCCTACCATCTGTCTTCCCTTAAAGATCTCTCATGTGAATAAGTTGTTACTGTGTGTCCATAATTAAATTATATTTTTCCCTTTTCAAATCTCCTGTGACAAACCACTTAACAGTTTTGCACTTTATTTTCATAAACCAGACTTTTTTTTTTCTGAAACACGTTCCACTGCATTTTCTCATCCATTTGTGGCATTTATCTTTCATTGTGATGGGCTTAATGATTTCAATAATAACTACAATCCTGGAGTATTGTATTCCTCATTTATATTGCAAGCCTGACCCAAGAACCCGTTATTTATTATTATGGTATCAGCAATAACTGTCAGGATTTTTTGTTGTTGTTGTTACATTTTTTGTTTCCTGAGCCTTATATTACTTTATGAGGTTACTGTTATAGTTATTATGTACTGTAGCAATTTCTAAAGGCACCAGCTAAAACAGGAGTCCCATCCAAAAGCAACCATTAGGATGCAATCCCAAAGTCAAAGAGCTAGAAATTTGAAAAGATGAAAATAAAATCCAGGTTAGAAAAACAGATGGAAAGAGTGTGTGGTATGTATGTGGCCTCTATCAATAACCTCTAAAAAAAACCAGTCAACATCTAAAAAAAAACCAGTCATCCTCTAAAAATTGTCATGTCTCAGCAAACCACCTCTGATATAATTTATGTAATGTAGTTTCAAGAGTTTGGTTTAACTTTCAAATGCATTTAATTATCTGCAGCACAGGTGTATGTAACTGAGCTACGTTTAGGATTCAACTCCTCTGCCTATCCATAGACATGCAGTGCCATTTGTGGTGTCTTAAAGTACCTTGCCTGGGCCCCAGCTGATCAGATGTCCTACAAGCCTTGAGTCTCTTCTGTCAGCACGTCAGACACCAAGATATTTCAAATTACTTATATGAATCAAGATATTTCATATTACTTATGTGTATCAAGTGAACCAACCCACCAGGCTCTCAGCGTGGATCAAGAATTCAATTCAGTTGTTCCCTCATGGTTGTCTACTCCTATTTCAAATGCCCTGATGTATCCTAGAGTCCAGGTGCCATTCCAGAAATATCCTAATGTGCCCTAGTTCTCATTTTGTGTCTATCAGTCTCATGCACACACCTCAGATACTCCAGGACACCTCCTAGGGCACCACTGACTGTTAAGGCAGCTCATTCAAGCCCATCAAACTAGGTGAGAAAGATACCAACTAATTCCAGGTCAGATAGTAATCCAGAATATGAGTCATGTTCCCTAAATTTTTCCACCGGACTGTACTGCTTCTCAATTTCTTCATCGATGTTCTACATTATACCAGCCCATCTTTACTATTTTAATCTTCATTTAAATTAAAAAGAACCATTATCTTCACATTCTTTTGTTTTCCTCAAGTCACATTTTAGTGTGTCCTGTTTGTGAAAATTCCTGCTTGCAAGAGTTGCAGTTGATTCAGAAAGTAAAAAAAGTAACACAAACCAAACATGACAACCCATGGTTGGACCTGCTTTGAGACTGAAGCTTGAAGGGTCTGTCTCAACAGCCATGACGTCATCAAATGTCATTAATAGCTAAGAGTATTTGTTACAGTGGAAACTAGCTGAGGGGAATCAATCTGACTACCTAATAGAAAAGGAGAAGTACTGAGGAATTCTGATGGTACTAATGTTTCTGTGAAGCCCGTGCTTTCTGCCAAGAGCACTTTGTGCCACTCATACCAGTAAAATAATAAACAGCCGTTCACCTAGAGTCAACTCAGTGTGTTCTACAGTGGGCTTTTTCTGTCCATTCTTTGCTATGAATGCTCAATCTTAGTCTTCAAGTGTATGATGCAACACACTATTATTTCCTTCCAAGGGACTTTCTGCTGTCTTTGTTCCTCTCTCACGTGACTGAAGAATGTGTATATGAATTACACACAGAATTGATTCAGAAACTTTAACTAGTAAACGTAACCGTTCAGCATGACAGTATGTGCATTGACCTGGTAATTAATCTTGGAGAACTAATACTGATGGATCTCATTCATATTTCTTATCCCAAAAAGACAAAATTATAAAGGTTTTTGAAACTCACAGATATTATGTGAAATATCATCTTCTGTTACAAGTAAACCCATCAAGGTACCATTGCTAAACATAATCATAATGAATGTTGTTTAATATAATACAATGTTTGCAACATTTTTTAGTCCACATTTTTTCCAGTGATAATATTCCTCTGGGGAAAACTGAGTAAAATAAAATGATTCCTGTGATTTTGATTGGTCATGTCCATACTTCTAATACAGCTTAAACACATTATTAATTTTAAACAGATTACAGAAATATCTGCATGTATTTAGGACAACCATAACTTACCAACAAAACCTATTAGTTCTATGCCCCCTGACTTGTTCCCAAATAGCAAAAAAGGCATTTGTGCAGTAGTCAAATACTCAGAAGTCCCGCCCAATGCCTGGAAATTTCTGTTCCATAAATCACAAAAAATACTCACAAATTTGAACTGCACAAACACATTGAATAATATTCAGCCACGGAAATTGTCCTACTTCCCATTTTACTTGTATATGTCTGCGGGAACTTTACTAAATACAGAAGGATCTACCTAATGTGAATGTTTAATATCTAAGAGTGCCCATTCTTGATTACCTGTGAATAAAAATGTAGCCAAAATCTCTCTGACTGATTCAAATAGTAGAAAAAATTACAGAACTGGGTGTAGAATTAAACAACTGCCATGCAGATTCAAACTCCAAATATAAGAAAAAACGAAGCTGTTAAAGATTTGAATATATCTTGTGCACCATTTTCCAAGAAAGCCCCCAGATGTAGCCTTGTCTCGGAGAAGGTTACACAGAAAAGAAAAAAGAGCAATTGAAAGGTCTTCCATTTAATCTCAAACAAATTCCTGCTGTCTTTTGCAACTTAAGAAACCATCGACAAAAATACAAAGGGAAAGAGTTTGGCACTTTACTAAGAGCTACTTGCCTTTGGGAAACTTTCATATTTGTGAGAACTACAAATTGTTTCATGGATAATGGAAGGTAGAAATTATTCTATTGGGAAGGAAGAGCATTTTTCAGCCTCTTTCTGCCCTAATTTTCACCCTAATGAGTTTTGCAACCAACATTAAAAAAGCAGGAAATATTCACCTTTTATAGTTCATGGCTTTTCTACCTGAGTAAAGACTAGTACACAAAGCCTTTTCTTCTACATCAGATAACATCTGCCCCGACTCTTGCTAAAAAAACCCCTAAAACTAAATAAAAACCAAGGAAATAAACTCCAACCCAAACCAAACAACAAATCCCCTCAAAGATTACATCACTTAGTTCGCAAGAAGATCTGAAACTGTATTTTCAATGCAACTGCACTGAAGTTATAAAACAACCTGACACAGCCAATACATTTAGTAAAGCAACATAATAACACATTTCTGTGCAGTTCCAACATCACACTTTTGCTCAAAATGATGCATATCACCTATGGGTATGAATTTAAAATTTTATCAGGTTGCTTCTAGAGTTCCATTCAGTCTTCTGCAATGGCAAACAGGAGGCTACCATGTATAAAGGCATATATTTCTATGGCAACAGTTTCAATTCTAGGCTATTCTTAGTTGAAGTGTTTGCAGAAATAAAAACAAACCACAACCAACCTCCTTTTTAACTAACTAAATAATGTATCTGTTCCCTTTCTTCCTTTTCTGAAAGAACAGAAATGCCTTTGCTGTGATGATTAAGCAAAAAGTAACTTAATGTGATATATACTATGCTTGAAGTTAAGAGATTCTTAAGTTAGCAGGAAAAAAATGCACATTTTGACACAGCATGGATATTTTATAGACTTCCAATGTTAGAAATATTATCATTACAGTCTTTATCAGCAAATAAAACATTTACTTTTGTAAACTGAACATGCTTAACATATTTGCACTTCACTCCTCTTCAGAACATCCTTAATAATCCCTTTTTTTTTTTCCTATGCTTCTTTTTTTCTTGAGTGTTTTGTTTTGATAAAAATAATCACGGAAGTGCTAAACATGTAAATAAGATAAACATTGTAATTCAAGGGCTGGTAATTATTACATCATCTCAGAGAGCTGGGTGATCTATGTCTTAAGGGCAAGTGTCTGCAAGATGAAAGAAAGAATCCTGTGAATGTTAAAATCAGAAAATGACATAGAAATTCCATTTTGTTATTTCCCCACAACCTAGAAACAGGGTGATAAATACATGTCTTCAACATTTCAATTGAACTGACATTTCTATTTAGGTATGCCAATGAACTAGCACTTTTAGGAAGCTAAATGAGCAAATTTTCAACTTTATGCTACTTTTCAATGATGACAAATTAAAATTACATATTTAGCATTATATTCTCTAAAATGCATGCATGTCTGATTTCAGTCAGTGATTTCACATTTTAATTTATTATGTGTTTTATCTTCCGTTACAGTGCTTCTAACATAATTATTATTCTTTTTACCATGGGATGTATTCTTAATTTTCTCAGTTACTCAATTTCATCACTACAATATCATGAAGAAGGCAGCTAGACTTTAGGTAGCCTTCTAAGGGTGCACTAGCTTATACTTAAACAGGTTATTTTGGACTATTTCTAAGCTAAATTTGATGGCCTCCTAAGGACAGAAATACTGGCTCACATGTAAGTGCATTTGCTCTTTCTTCTCCGACTGCACAACAGTAGATTGCACAATGGCAAACTCGTGCCTCTACTGCCATCACTTTGTCTTACACAGAGTGTCCTGGCAGAACAATCTGTCTAACGGGGCAGCAAGGTGGAATAAAGAAGGGACCTTGAAATAGGAATGGTTTGTATAGTTAAGCAGGCCATGCCATTTTCAGAGCTGCACAACCAAACTTCAAGGTATTTTCTAGAAGACTGCAGATTTTTCCACAGTGATAAAGGATTCTGGAGGAATGACGGATTCCCTATATTTCATAGCTCATGAAAACCTGGAAACAGGCTTCTGCCTCATTTTCAAGAGCATATCTATTGCAGTGTATGTCTGTTTTCTCCTCGCAGATCCCAAAGGTGAGCATTTCCTATAAAGCAAACCAAATCAGCATTTGAAGTTTAGCAAGTCCCTTACAGTGTTTTACTCTTTAAAAGGATTCTCTGCCTGGAGAAAGCCAGGAGCAACGCGACTGAAATTCTCCACATCTCCACTGGGACTTGAGCTGTGAGTTAAAAGTGATTTGCAGAGACTTTCGCCTTTACAAGTTTGACTGAGTTTAGGGGCACTTTCCCGTACAGGAACGGGATCAAACGCGAGCTGCCTGAAGTCCAACTGCAGCACTGCGCCGTGGTTTTTTCAGCTTTTAATATCAAAGGGTGGAGGTACCCAGTGCAGGAACCGGAAAATCCCTGCGCGCTAATTCGTTTTCCCACTGGCAGCAGCTGCTGGAGCCCGGCCGCCCGCAGCTGCCCCACCGGGCAAACTGCTCCCGGGCGGGAATGCCGGCCGCGGAAATTCGGCTCCAGCTTAATGAGACCAAGCTGGGCAGAGGCACTTAAAGCAAATTCCCACTTACATCCCTAATATATCTGCAGTGTGTGCAGTAGAGGTGGTGACAGCAGCGGCAGCAGAGAGAGATTCACAGTATTAATAAAGGGATTCAATGCCTCGTAAAAAAAAAAAAAAAAAAAAA